>CM031082.1:13924912-14524912 GCA_018257905.1 Gillenia trifoliata
CTACGAAACAACATATTAATCCATTTGCATATCCATATGGACTTCTAATGCTAATATCTGACCTCCTAGGTATCTGACTTCCTCAGTATCTTAGAATGGTACACGCATATCCATTTGTGGTCTTTTGCTATTTGAGAATGATGCTTTGTGATATTCCATCATGTTCAATGAATAAGTTTTGATAAGATATCAGCTAATGTATTATCACTACCCTTAATATGTTCAAAAATTGGTTTAAAACCATTTTCTATAATTGAATCAACAAAATTAACCCATCTTCGGGCGGCTGCTTGCTTATTAGTATGAATTTTATTGTAATGAGAAACTATATTTTGACAATCAGTCATAATTGTAAATACTTCATTATGTAAAAATAAAGAGAATGCTTCTAGTGAATTAATTATTCCTAAAATCTCTAAATCTGTTGCTGGTAATCTAGACTGTATATCACTGAATTTTCCTGATGCATATCTACAAACTTGTTCATCAGACTTTGGTGATTCCATATGCTTTTTTTGGTATAATATTCTTGCCCATCCTAATGATAATGCATATGTTCAAGTTATTTTAAAACTATCATCTAATGGCAAAGTTAATGGTTTAAGCTTTGTAATTTCTTGCTTAATATTTTGAACTAATTTAATATCTTAACTATTAAAATACTTCTGTCTAGTTTTGCTAGTTTTACTATGTAATACTGCTATTTTTCTTCCTAAATCAAGAATAAAATTCCTTGCATAATTTAATTAATAATCCTAAAATGCTTGTAATTACTTTTTGTCTTCTAACTTGTCTGGAAATTCTAAAACTTTCTTAGCTTTATGATCTTGTAATTGTATTGTTCTTGATTTTATACACATTCCTAAAAGTTCTATATCTTGTTTTTCTAATGCTGTTTTATTTTTGCTAATCACAATACCATTATCAATAAATTCTTGTAAAACTATCTCTAAATGCTTTCTATGTTCATTTCTATTTTTACTATGTACTAAAATATCATCTAAATATACACTACAAAAACTATCATAGTTCTTAAAAATTTGATCCATCTTTCTTTGAAAGATCGATGGTGCATTTTTCAATCCAAATGGCATGACAAGCCATTCAAAATGTCCTTCTGGACAAGTGAATGTTGTACACTCAATTTATTCTTCTGCTAATTGTATTTGCCAAAATCCTGATTTACAATCAAACTTACTAAAATATTTACTCTCTTGAATTTTGTTTATAAGTTTATCTTTATTTGGTAATTTATAACTATCTTCATATGTATTATTATTTAATCTTTTATAATTATATACTATTCTAGTCTTTCCTCTCTTTAATTCTGAATGTTTTCTTACTATGAAGGCTGCTGATATATGTCTAGACTTAGAAGGTCTAATTACATTTAAAAGCTCTTTTATTTGTTGTTCAAACTCTTGTTTACCAAGTAAACTACAAGGCATGTCTGCCGTCTTAATTGTTAAGTCTGGATTGGTAATATCTAAGTTTGCTAATATTTTATTTTTACTCCAATGTAACTGAGAGTCTTCTCCTATAATTCAAGTTTGTTCTGCTAATTGTAACAATTCTTTTAAACTCTTTGATCTATCTAATTGTAATAACTCTACTGGGGTTATCTCTTCTATGACTGGATATTCATGGTCAAATATTTATTCATCAAAATCTTCTATATTATTATGCTCTGCATTTTTATTTCAATTTTCTAAATATTTGATCTTGACTATTAGATTTTTCTATGCTTATGCTCTTATATGACTCTAAAGTATTACTTTGGTCAGTTATAGTTATACCTCTCTTAAAAAATGTTGTTGCAGGATTCATAAAAAAAAAACCTTGTAAACTTTTCAAAAAGTTTAAACCTAAAATAAATGGGTATGATCCAAGTGGTGAAATAAATGTTAATAGTAAATTAAATTGTTGTTGTTATATTTTAATAGACTCATTATTTATGCAATGTGTTCAATAAACAGGTCTCTCATCAAACTGTGTTATTCTCACTGGCTTTATTAATTTGTGTCTATATTTTTCTGGTACTAACTCTTCTCTTATGACACTCTTTGTACTTTCTGTATCTATCATTGCTATTGTTTGTATTTTATAATCTTTTACTAATTCTATTTCACAATTTGTAGTAATTAATGAACTGTTTTTTGGCTTTTCAATACTATGAACACTACTTTCTAATATTTCAGTATTTTCTATTGATTCTGCTGAATTAATCTCTAATGACTTATTATTATAACAAGGTTTATACAATATAGAGTATGTATTATAATACTTTTCTGCTACTAACTTACTACAACTATGACATCTTTCTGGTCAACCTAAATTGACATATTTAAATTCTTCTTCATGTTCTTCTTCTATAAAGGCACACATATATTCATCTATATCATTATGTTAAGTCTAGGCTTAGTGCTTATTTGGCTTTCCTTGCCAAAAATTGTATTTCCTTTGTATTTCTAAATCACTCAAGCTCAAAGCTCAATTAGACTAAATGATTTAGTTCTTAGGGATCTTGCAGACTGTGAAGGTTGAAGTGGAAGTGTTTGTGAGCCTTCTACAGGATAGGTATGTTACATACATATGCATTGAGTTTTTCATGCATTCTGACTAGTGCCCTTGTCTAGTCAAAAACTGCATTTGATTTGCATGTGAATCTGGCACACATGTTAATAAAACCCATGTGGGCTTGTCTGACTCCTTTCATGAGAGAGTGAGTTTTTCGCCCTTGATTTCTTCAGAATAAACGAGCATTCGACAAGTGTCTTTGTGTATTATACTTGGCTGATCCAAAGAAAACATCATTTTGGCTTAATAAGGTTGGGTGGTCTTTATTTGCTTTTTGGGGGTTCAGATACCATCTTCAAGTGAGAGTGTTCTTTTTCTTTCCTGTCCAGCATTTTCATGATAAAATTCTTCATTGAAAATCTATAAAAGTATCCATGAAAATGCTTGCTTGGTTAAATCTTTGATTTCAAACTCATTTGTTTTAGGGTTGAAACATTATCAAAAACCAAGAGAGTGTTTTACGGGTCCAAGACCTCCTCTCTGTGTTCATCAATGAAAACCCAGAGCTATAAACCATTTTTCATGAGAATGTTTGCATAGTGTGTTGATCTCAACCATATTTCCAAATCTTCATATAAATCTTTGTGAGGGATTCTCAGTTGGTTTCTTCCTCCATATGTTTGTTTGAAGAAACTGACTTTGTGTTTTTAGAATCCAAATTTGCATCTCACATTGTCATATTACTAGAAGTCCATATGGATATGCAAATGGATTAATATGTTGTTTCGTAGGGAGTCCATATGTTGTTTCCCGTATCATTAGGAGTCCTATATCACAATTACAAATGGACTCCCTACGAAACAACATATTCTAAGATATCGAGGAAGTCAGATATTAGCATTAGAATAATTTGAAGATTTTAATTATGATATGTCATTAGTAGTAGAAGACAATGAGATGTATATTTATAGCAGAACAAAAATCCCCCATCGACCCCACTGGAAACCACAATATCCAATAGGAGAAGCTGAAGTAACATATTTAAGAACAAAAGAAGATCATGACAAACAAGAGGAATTAGAACAAGTAGATGAAGATTTCTGGAATAATATGACAGAAGAAAAGCTGCACAATATGGACAACATGATAGAAGCTTAGAGCAAATGTCAGCAGATAAGCAAAAGATAAAAAGAAGCATAATAATGCAGCAAGTATAGAATCTCTTATAGTAGCATCATGCAGAACTATGTACAATAATTTAAGCACCAAACAAAAATGTAAACATCATTGTGGGACCCGCCATGATGAATAGAATAATGTCATAAGAGTAAATAAAGAAAATAGGTTGACCCATTATGGACATTTTACACCAAATTGTCCTTAAGATTAAAGATGAACAGTAAAATGTCCTTTTTATTAAGACTCTCGAAGAAAAGTTTTAAGCACCTCTTTTAGCTTGTCACAATTTTTTTTTGTTTTTGGCCATCAGATAGAAAAAATCAACTGAAAACAACGAGCATAATTAAATAAAAATGTTTATTTTTGGCCATCAGACAGAAAAAATCAACTAAAAACAACGAGCATAATTAAATAAAAATGTGTACTAGGCTACAAACGTGTGTTTATCATTTTCTATAATAGATATAAAAGTTGATAATATCTCTTCGTTGGAATAAGCTCCGGTGAATGTTGTGCCCCTTTAACCTTTCGACCTCTGAAATGTTTCACAACCTTTGCTATAAGCGTGTTGGATGGTGGAGACACGCAACGTGAAAACCTGGAACGAAATGGCTGCTTTTGAAAACAATTTACATGCCTTTAAAAGTAATCTACAGATTATTTTTTTTTAAATGATGTTTGGATGTAATTTCCTTTAAAATAAGTGCAATGCTAATAAGGAGACGATATATTTATACTATATGGTGTACCATCTTATGTGACAAGTGATATACACAATCAATATTCAATGGAATAAATTCATTAACTGATATGACATGTACACATCACTTATCACGTTAGATGATACACAATTGTAGTACAAAAATATGGCCTTCTTAGCATTTTCTTAAAATAAACCTTATATTTTATTTGTACCAATTGGTTAACTTGAACGTAAAAACAGTTTTTGGGTGAAAAAAAAATATCAAGCAGGCCTAAGAGGTTGCACATATACGTACATAGCAGCGAATTATATAATTAAAGAATTGATTGTATTTATTGCAATGTGGTTAAATAATGAACTATACTATATATAGTAAATACATAAAAATGATTGTCTCTTTGTTGTAAGCTCCATAACATTGCGGCCCTTGTGAAGACTTATTTTAGTTTACGACCACCCCTGCACCTGCTCTCCTTCTCACAACCTCTGTTATAAGAACTGGATCGTGGCGGCATGCATCGCGACTCCCTGCAATGGAACGGCTGGTCATGCCGCATCACTGGACTGCCAATGGAATTGGCATTCGTCGTTTCGATGCAAAGTGTGCAGACCAAAAGAGCAACAATGCAAAGTGTAAATGCCTTGGCCATGGCCATTTTGATCTTCAAAACAAATTCCAAATGGATCTACTTGGTCTGTATAGACTGATCAGATAGGATTGTAGGAGATTATGATCATGGGATTGACAAAGTTGTCTATTTATTGTGCTAGTCTTTGCCAATTTTAGGGAAGGAGGGTGCAGATTGACACCCTGAATACTGTTAATTCTGTTTAAGCTCAATGTTAATTAAAAACAAAAAAATTTGTTTGAACATTCAGGTACACGCCAATTGCAACAAAACATGGTTATCCAACTGTAACAAGACCTGATAATTAAACAAGGGATTCTTAAAATAACCTCCAACCTCTCATATCTGATTTGTTATTTTTAACGACAAAAATAAAATGCAAATAGTTGTCACACAGTTGAAAGAAATGGGTATAATTTTCTTTTCACAAACCAGAGGAGTACAATGCAATTTGACACCAGCATACTAATCCCAGCTAATATGAATAATCAATGAAATACGTAACTAATAAATAAAAATCTAAATAATTTGCATCACACAATGTACTGAAAAACTAATGACTAGTTAAACTGGTTCAACCTTGTAAATCTTGGGTTTTAACCTTTTGGTCATCCAATACTCCTCAAAATCGTTGGCCTCGGATGGAATCCTCAAAACCCCATCATTGCAAAAACCATATTCCTCAGATGATTTATACATGCAGCTTCAAGAACTCTGTATGGCGAAGCAACGTCGTATGAACCATGAAACGCTTCGTATTACCATCCACACCAACGTAAACAGGCACATAACCTTTTGGTGTCATTGAAGGAGGGCTTTTCAGTCTTTTCACTCCTTCAGCTCCAATCAACGGGCTCAAAAACTTGCTGCTTCTCACTCCCATTAGCAAATTGCAAAGTAATCCCTTCATCTTGAATTCTGGGATTAGTACTTAATTTTTTTTTTTTTGGTAGTGATTAGTACTCTAATTCATTTCAAACATATAATGGCATACTCCCTAGCAGTACAAATTTAAGGCCGTGCGTACTCTGAGTCCATTCTACAATATATCCTAGTACTATTTACGTGTGGATTAGACGTTGGTTTACCATATTTGTTTTGGTCAATATTTTGATGATTGAGCATCTTGATTAGTATTAAACAAAGAATTCCGAGTCTCTACATTTAGGCTCCACGTATTTACCTGCATTTTGTTAAATCTAGAACATTTAAATGATCCAATGATTTAAGTTAAGACACGTCACCTAGCATAATATTTATTTTTTCATTAAAAAATTCTCTAAATTAATGTTAACTGTTCTCCATTATCTTTATCTCTCCCTTCGTCTTCAAGTCCTCCATTCCCTTCTTCTCTTTCTCTCACAAGTTCTCTTTTTCCTTTATTTTTTTGTTGAAATATGAATAGATCCTGACAAATTCTCCAGATATTTTTCTTCCAATAGTAACGATTATGAGAAATTTCAAATTTAATTGTATATTCAGTCTATTAATGTATTGCAAACTTAAAATAGAATTTCAAAAGATGACAAATTAAGAAGCATGTAATTGATAAGTATTGGGTTTTGATAAAAGCAACCCAAAGCAATGAAGACAACAATTATGAAAACAAATTTGTAGCAAAACAAAAGTCATCTTTTCTCTCGAAAGTGGAAGGGTAAACTTTTTGCATCGAAGAAAAATAGAAAATTATTTTTATCTCATACTTGAAGAATCTTGTCTTCTGGCCAATTTTCCATAAACCATACTTAAAAGGAAAGAACAGCAGTGAAGCCACCAGGCACCAGTCGACCAGCACAAGAGAAAAAAGGAGAAAGACGACTGACGGTAACATCAAAGTTTTAGTGAAAAGAAAACTTAAACACAAAGCTTGCTGATGTGTAATGTTTTAAACGGTTTGATTATTATAATGGGTCATATTTAACAAAATGCAGCGTGGAGCCTAAATGTAGAGACTCGAAATCCTTAAATAAATTGGTAAATGTTGAGGGATTGTCTTATGAGGAGGCATACATGCAAAGTTGAAAATAGCTTTACTAATTTTGTTTTTCCAGCTAATATTAAATATTTTTGTAAATTTACTCTGTAATTGCCACATATATTCACCTTGAATCTGCCAAATTAGAATATTTTATGTCTTTGCATTTGGGTTGACCTGCAACCTGTAAACAAGTCAATCAGATGAGATATTAAATCGACCTCGCCGACCCTCAATCTAGAAATTTCGAAAGCTTGGCTAATATTCTTCCAAGGTTTCTAATCGTGTATATGACAAATTAACTATAAGGGTGCATATAAAACAAGTGAGTATGTTTCCTTTAATTTGTTCACAAAGGCCAAGTACAAGAAGCAACTTTATTTGTACTGAAAATTTCTTTAGGACAAAGTCTGAGTAGACAATTATAAACTTTTTAGGTTCATCATGGTTCACCATCGATATTGTCTCTAATATTATTGCATTTTACTAGGAGTACTAATTTTCACACACCCCTCTTTGTTCTCGGTCATTGTATTGAATAAATCAAACGGAAACAACAGACAAGATTCAAGAGAGATGTGTTGGGGAGAGAAAGAGTTTAGTACCCTTAAGCTCGAGCTTGCACATCTTTTCGGAAACTCAAACTTATGGAAAATTATTCGAGCATAGTAAATGGGGCCAAAGACACTTCGGAAGCTCTGATACCATGATATTAATAATGAACCTCCTACATATAAACTGTGTATTATTTTGTTATATCTCTGATATGAAACTCTATTCTTCAACATACAAGTATTAATTGGAGCCAGCGAGCTCTATATATATAATTACTGATTATGATACTAGAATAGAATTATTGGCTCCAGATTCTTCTTCGTAATTATTGTTTATTGTATATTATGTAATTGAATAAAAGTTATTTGGGCCTGCTTTATTTGGGTTGGTTTGATGTTAGATTTGTCTTAATCATTAAATAAAAGTTATTTGAGTGTTTTTGGTTAAGATTCAAAATTTTTATGTCCTTTTTATTAGTTTTCCCTTGTAATTAACATGTTAAACAGGCCCTAAGTTTGTCTAATTATGTTAGTTTAATCAACCAAGAATCAGTAGCTAATCAAGCATGCCCTAAGTATACTAGATAGAAACTAATTTCACAAGTGGTAAAAACTATGTTTAATGGTTAGAAATTGAAAATTAGCACGGAAGTTATTGGTATGCTTTAATGTCTTTTTCTCCATGTTTCGATGAAAGATGTGTGCAAAGTATGTGATTATCTTTAGATTTTGCCCTAAGTATTTATTTGAAGTTTAATCACATAGATTTTAAGTAGAGACCTAATCTGAGCTTAAATATGTTTTGAGAATCTTGCATGATCAAATGTCCTCTAAGGCTTTAATCATAGTCGTTTTTAAGATAACTTGTTAGAGAGTATGGTATTGCATGATGAGTTTAAATTCGAATATGATAAGTATTTGCAATTTGTTTGGAGGGCTAAATGTGTAGAGAATTGATCATTGTAAATATGTACATTGTGATATTTTTTGTTTTGTTTCAAAGTAGTTTAGAAAATCAATCTTAAAACCCCCTTTTTAGTATTTTACTTTAAAAGTTTAAGATACCCTACAATTCCCCGGACTGAACGATCCTTGCTTACCAATACTAACGATGATATTTTTGCAGGGTTAAAGGTGAGATCCTTTTTGGATGACATCAATGCTGTCCTCCAGTGAGCATGCTTGGAAGCCTGCAAATAAGTAGAAGGAACAAAGTCGATAGAAGAGGAAATAGGATGCTTGGTTGCCGAGAAGGCCTTGGGTTTGAAGACCCCTGCTTTTGACCGGGTAAGCATAGGATGAGTGTTGTGCACAGTAGAAGAGACAACACGTGAAGGAGCAGCATGGGTGTCAACAGAAGGAGCATGGGTGTCAACAGAAGTAGCATGTGTGTTAACAGGAGGAGCACGGGTCTTAACAGTAGCATCACGTGAATAAGTATTGATAATACTGTGAGTGGGAGATAATGATGACAAGTCAACATTTAGATCAGTAGATTGGACACGTACTGTAGTAGAAGAGGATCCGGAAGAGTAGGGAGCAGTAAACTGCAAATCAACAGAAGATACGGGAGTAGATCGAGACGCAGTCGAGGACGATAAGGGACTCGAAGACAATGGCTGAGAGTGATGAAATGGAAAGGTAGATTCATCAAAAACAACATGACGAGAAATATATACTCGTTGTGTCAATGGATCCAAGCATCTATATCCCTTATGTTGAAGACTGTAACCCAAGAACACACAGTACTTACTTTTACTGTCCAGTTTGGAAGTGGTATAAGGCTTAAGCCATGGAAAACAACTGCAACCAAATACTTTCAGTTGGCTGTAATCAGGTTGAGTATGAAACAATAATTCCCAAGGTGACTGCATTAGACCAAAGATTGGAAGGCGATTAATCAGGTACATAGCAGTGGAAAAGGCCTCTACCCAGAAAACATGAGGCACTTTAGAAGCAACCAAAAGTGTTCGAGCAGTCTCAACAAGATGGCGATGTTTCCTTTCTGCACATCCATTCTGTTCAAGTGTGTGCGGACAACTAAATTGATGTATAATACCATGAGTTTTGAGAAAATACTGTAATGCAGAACTAGTAAATTCACCCCCTGAATCAGAACGAAGAACCTTTATTTTATTGCCAAGAAGATTTTCTACATAACGCTTGAACTCAACAAATACAAAACACACTTCAGATTTTGTTTGTAAAGGAAAGAACCAACTGTATTTGCTATAGTCATCCACAAGCAACAGATAGTACCTATAACCACTCACAGACATAACAGGAGCTGGACCCCAGAGATCAGAATGTACAAGTTCTAAACAAGAAGAAGAAGTAGAACTAACAAAACAAAACGATTGCTTGTGACTTTTTGCAAGAGCACAGTTGGAACAAAAGAAATTCACTGAAGGTCTTCCTTGAAGAGCAAGCTGATTCGTGGAAAGAACACACTTGAAAATTGATGTAGAAGGATGGCCAAGTCGACTGTGCCAAACTGGAGCCGAAGCTATGACACTTATTAAAGCAGTGGTTGAATCAGCAGAGCGTGGAGGTGACTGGGAGGAACATTGCAAGGAATAAATACCATCCTTAACCGGTCCCCGCAAAAGCGTCTTCCCCGTAGAACGATCCTTAACAAAGGATCCATCAGAAGTAAGTGTCAAAGAATAGTAATTATCCTTGAGAAACTGATATGCAGAAAGTAAATTGTGCTTCATTTGTGGAACATGAAGAACATTTTGCAATTTAAATGTAGCAGAGGGAGTATGTAAAAAGGAAGAACCAAGGTGGCTAATTTTCAAACATTTACCATCACCAATGTAGACCTTGTCTTCACCGCTATAAGGAGTAGGAGATGAAATGCGAGAAATGTCATTTGTAATATGTGAAGTAGCACCCGAATCAATAAGCCAAGATGGAGAGGGCTTGGATGAAAAATGTGCACACATAGCAGCGAGTCTAGCTGGAGGAATTTTGCCAAAAATATCCAGATTCATTCGATCAAAACAGTCAATAGCCTCATGACTGGTTGATCCACAGATTTGACAATTAAGACCACGAGAGCTTTGAGAGGTGCCACGAAAACCATGAGAGCTTTGAGAGGTGCCACGAAAACCACGAAAATTATTACCTCTGTAATTACCACGATTACCACGAGTAGTACCTCTATAGTTGCCACGATTATTGCTTCGGTAATGTCCACGAGGAGATTGAGCAGCAAAGACTTGGTGCGGTGGTGGTGTAGGCAAGAGAGGAGGCTGGGAGTGAGCAGCAAAAGCCTGAAAAGGCTCGGTGGAGCTTGAGGATACAGCTTGCTTCCGTCGAGACATTGACAATTCTTTGGTAAGCAGTAGGCCATGTAATTCATCCAGAGTTGTGGTGGAGATACGGAAAAGAAGTGAATCCGTAAAGGATTCGAACTCATCAGGTAAGCCAGCCAGTGTAGCCGCAATGAGATCACGATCGGTGACAGGAGCACCAGCTGCCATTAAAGCATCAGAAATTTCCTTGATTTGTTGAAGATAATCAGAAATTGACTGTGAACCTTTCTGAATTGACTGGAGACGAGATCGTAACTGATGAATGTGAGCATCGGAGACTCCTCCAAAGCGCTGCTCAAGCTTGAGCCATAAGTCCCGAGACGATGAGACACCAACGGTGTAAGGAATCGCCTCCTCAGACAGAGTAGAGTTCAACCAAATGAGAAGATTCTGATCTTTCTCATACCAAATCTCAAAAGCAGGATTAAGAGAGCGATCAGGAAGAAGAGGCGATGGACAAACCTCAGTACCATCAATGATGCCAAGAAGCTTATACCGACGTAGAATTGGGGCAAATAATGCACGCCATGGGAGGTAATTGGAACGTTTGAGTTTGATTGGTACCATACTGTCGATGTTTTGGGTCGTAAGAGAAGCATACGAATTCGAAGGCATCGCAGAATTGGAGAAATTAGGATTTAGAGCTTGCACCGACTCCATGGGAGAAGACGAATCAGATGGTAACACCATGACGAATGGTAGAGAAATACACCAAGAAACTGCACAAAAGTTGCAATCGAAGAAGAACAGGGAAGAATCACAGCAAAAATTGGGAAGAAAGATTAGAAATCTGGAGGAAAAGTGAAGAAGATCAAGAGGATCGAGAGAGCCGTGAGGCAAGGAGGGCGAGATACCATATAGAATCTGAAGACTTTCCTTTCATTCAATTAATTGTATAATTACAGCAGAATTGGTTATATATAGTATTGGGTGTTCTAACAGTTTACCATTATACCCTTAACTACACAAACCATTTACAAAACAGAAATAACAAATTACAACCAATTCTTATCAACACTTTGATGACTCAATTTTAGCTTCTTTAATCATAGCACCAAAGAATTGAAGATATCACAAAGAAATAAAGTTTAGATTAGAACCAGATGCAATGATCACCGTCATTGGTCCAAGCGTCCAAGCAAATAGGGCAAAATAGTCCATCGATTTCACCTCTATTCCATCCGCCTGGAGAGCCCTCTGCGTTGTCAATTCCATCCGACGACTTTTTGGGTCCACCTCCGATTCTTCTTCCGTTCTCTCCGCCTTCCTCAGCCTCATCTCTCGTTTCTGTTGCACCAGAAAATCCTTGCACTGCATAAATAGGATTAATTTCGTTGTCTTCTTCGTCTTCGTTGTCATCTTTGTCTTCGTCGTCCTCTTCGTCTTCGTCATCCTCTTCATCTTCTTATTCTTCCTCTACTTCTTCTTCTTCGAAACCATCGTCATCGTCCTCGTTTTCGTCTTCTGGATCGTCGCTGGTTGGCAGCTGCTCTGCGTCTTGGTCGTTTCGGACTTCGTCTTTGATGTAGGAAGGGTTAGGGTCCGCCATGAGTGAGCACTGTGACTAGCGAGAGTGATAAATCGGAATTGGGAACTAGTTTAGCGTGGCATGGTAAATTTGAAAGGGTAAAATTGGGCAATTCATTGGAATTGTTTTTTAATTTTTTTAGGGAAATAAACATTTCTTGCAAATTTTTTTGGTTCGAAATCCTCATTTATTGTTCGGTAAAAAACACTAATTTGTTGTAGCCTATTTACTGAAGGATTAAGAATAGAGAGAGGGGAGGCCAACAGCACGGAGAGAAAATAGAGAGAAATAGGGTTGAAGGAAATTGTGATATTATTTCTCTCATACTAATGCCTTTATTTATGGTAAACCACAAAGAGATATAAACTTGATCTCCAAGTAAGTACGTATCTAATAAAATAGAAACACTAGATTTAAGACAGTATCCTAATCTATATCTACTTAGGATTTACACAATCACAATATGCCAATATGAATTATAACACTTCCCCTTGAGTGTGTAAATACTCATGTAGACATCGCATCAGATCTTCAAGATGATATAGAGATAGTTGATGAAATCGTCTCGTAGGCACAACAGAGAACATGCTAGTCTCAAATACGAAACTTGCATAAAGAAGTAAACCTCACAAAACCTAGCTATGGTAAAACCCAAGGCGAGACAAAACTCATAGTCAAATGAGAAAAGTGAGTTAATGCAAAATCAAAACTAAACATCTACAAGATGTCAGTAGGACGTACATAAGAGTATGACCAACCCATAATGGGCGCCTCATCAAAACCTCATCAGGCAACAAAAACCCAATGGGAAAAATGATCCTGATCATAGGGAAAAGAGTCAAGCAAGTATACTTAAGGATACTCCCCTTGAGTTTCACAAAATTCCAAATGAGAAACTAACAGTGTTGCAAATTAGACAGTTTACACATACCAATTCCTTGGACAAGTTTCTGAAAAGTAGACTTCGGCAGTGACTTGGTGAAAAGGTCGGCAAGGTGGTTCTCGGGAACAGATTTGCTTGACCTCAATCTTTTGATGCTCTTGCTACTGATGTGAGAAGAAGAACATCGGCGCAATATGATTGGTGTTGTCTCCTTTGATGTATCCTTTCTTGATATGGTCAATATAGGCGACACTATCTTCAAAGATCGTTGTTGGGACATCAACGACGGAAGAAAGTCCGCAGTTGCTTTGAATATGCTCAACAGCAGCTCTCTGCCAAAAACACTCACGAGTAGCTTCATGAAGGGCGAGATTAACAGCATGGTTCGAAGAGGTAGCAATTAAGGTATGTTTGGTTGACCTCCAAGATATTGCGGTGTCTCCAACAGTAAAGACATAACTCGTTTGAGAACGTGCCTTGTGCAGGTCAGATAAGCAACCTGCGTTAGCGTAACCAACAAGGCAAGTATCATTCCGAAAACCAAGAGGTTGTGATCTATTCTGAGATGCATAGGGATAGAATAAACCCAAATCCGAAGTACCCTTAAGGTAACAAAGAATGTCTTTAACACTATTCCAGTGTTTGCGTGTAGGCGCATTGCTATATCTTGCAAGAAGATTAATAGAGAAGGAGATGTCAGGTCTAGTGCACTGAGCTAAGTACAATAAAGCGCCAATTGTACTCAGATATGGAACTTCAAGCTCCAAAACCTCTTCCTCATCGTCTTTAGGACGAAAAGGATCTCGTTTTGCATCTAGCGTTCGGACAATCATAGGCGTACTCGAAGGTTTCACTTTATCCTCATTAAAACGACGTAACACATTCTGGGTGTAGTTCAATTAATGGACCAGAATACCATATGAACGATAGTCAAGCTCCGGGCCTAGACAATATCGAGTTTTCCTAAGATCTTTCTTCTCAAATTCCGACTTCAGGTGCAATGAAATTTTCTCAAGATCTTCAGGAGTCCCAATGAGATTCATGTCATCGACATAGATTGCAATTATCGTAAATTCGGAATATGACTTCTTGATACGCTCTTAGTAAGCGCATAATTTAACCCTGAAAATGTTATCATTAGTATATGGTAAATAGGGATCGTTCTAATCCAGGGATTGAGGGTACACCTGTCAATAAAAATACAAAGTATATTATTTACAAAAATAAAATTAAGTATAAACATATTTTACAAAATAAAGGGGGGTTTTCTGTTTTAGAACTTCAAAAATTAAAAAAAACAAAGAAAATAAAATATATAAACACAAGTACAAGAATGAAATGAAAGAAACAAAGATCAAAACCAATTCCATAATCAAATTCGATTCAACCCTACAATTGTTCATCTAAGTCATGAGAAAGAAGTTGATCATGTGAAACATTCATAGCAAATGATTTCCCATATTTTACTTTCCTTAATTAATTAATCTAAATGAAAGCACCTAGATTAATTCTATTAAACATGCAATCAAAGTCTAGAAAGCTAGCTAATCAAAACATGTTTAACGCAATACACATAGAGAAAGGCTATCAACTTAAGTGCACAACCTAGTATGAATAAGTTCATCTATTTGCAATCCTTTTCAATTGAATTCGACCTTTGTCCAAAGCCTTTACTACTTGTGATTTAGGTTCACAAAACTATTAGGTGAATCGTTTACCTAAATCTAGCACCAATTACATGTATATATCCTAAGTTGGCCACCAAATAACATAAACATATAAAAGTTTTCTGTAAAGCAAATTCAATTGAACAATCTCATATAAGCAACTCAGAATCAAAATTATAAGAATCAAACTTTATTCAATCATAAGAATTCGAATTTAAACTTTGTTCTAACATCAATGTCAACTAGAAACAATTCCAACACATAAATCAAACAAGAGTTACAAAAAGAAATAGAATGAATTGCTAGTGGATGGAAGATGGAGATGGAGGCTTGACGGGTTGGATTCTTGAAGCTTGAGAAAGCAAGTCTTCAATGGTGGATGATGATTGGATGCTCACGCTCCTTCTTCTCTTCTTCTTCCTTGCTTGAAATATGTGGAATTGCCCTAGGGATGGATAAGGGAGAGAGAATATATTTTTCTTAGAAATACGCTTATTGGGTTTGTATAGAGAGATGAATCTCTGAATTCTTTCTAACCTTGAATCATCCCCACTAATAGCTATTTCAGTGATGACATTAAGAGTGAAAGAAAAGAAAATGGTTACACAAGTGTAACTCTTTTGGAATTCTGGCCTTTTATGCAATTACTCCCACCTACTCCTCGTCTTTAATTCCATTTCTTCGGATATTTGAATAGTGTTGCACTGGCTTGTTCTTGACATCTGTTTTGGCTGTCAGTTTATTGGTTTATTGCTTTCGTTGCGATTTACAAACTGCTCGGTATCTTCTGAACCTTTCAGTGTTAAAAACGGCCATAACTTCTTCTAGAAAATTGATATGGACAATCCGTGAAATGCTCAAAAAATAGACATCTGTAGCTTTAAGCATATAAGGAGGCGTTTTTAATTCATTCTGAGCTGTTCACAACTTGCTTCCAAAGTCAGCTGATCTGCACGGGCAGTTTTGACGGCTGATTACTTGGAAATCCACTTTGTGCTATTTTCTTTTCTTTGTAAGCCAGATCCTACCAAAACACAAAAACAAAAGTAAATAGCTAAAAATATAAGGAACGCTAAGAGAAAAAGACAAGCTAAATTTGATGGCAAAATATACATAAATATGAGCTTGTCTAGCCCTGACCCCAGCCAAGCACCCCAAACACTCTTGTCGGTAAATGACTCGGAAAGCAAGGATAAGGGCTAACAATGCTTAGAATGAAGTATAAACATATTAAAATCGTAGCACAAAGTGCTCTATCATTTAGTTTTGGTAGTTTTTTTTTCATTGTAATCATGAGTAACTAATTTCTTTTTAGCTAGGCGAATTCAAGCCATGAACATATGTTTTATGAATTGATTTCATCCAGTTATTGTTTCATGGTCGTGAATGTAGTTTACTTCTCTGTTTTATTAAAAACTTGTTTTATGTATGTAGGTTGAGAAATTCGACACTTAATTTGCATGCATGAATTTGATGCTAGAGTATAAGAATTTCACCTAATCGTTATGAACTTATATTCATGAGTAGTCAAGATCACTTGTCACGATTGTGTTGTCGCCAGGGATGGAATAACATACTTTCATAGTTATGAATTCCTTGTCAATGCTTATGGTTTCCATTGAACTTAATGATCTTTGTTAAATGGCTCTATCATGCGTATTCCATAGTTAGGGGAATTTGATTAAGAATAATTTGGTTGTAAAACATCCCATTCAATTCAATGAATCTAAGGGAAATTTGAGAAATTATTCGTTCAATACGATTAATTCGGGGCATTGTCGTTCATGGTTTGTCGAAATAATAATTGAAATCGATTCGTTTGCATATGTTTCATGTGTGTGGAGAGAAGGGCCCTCTAACCTTTCTCACCCAGTCAATTCACTCAACTTTGTTTTTATAAAGTTTGTTTTCTAAGTTCATTTTAAGTTTCAATTTCATCAAGTAATCCCCTTTTTCTTAAGTGTTGTTTTATTGAGTCAAAACTTGTTTTCTTTTAGTCTTTTAAGTCTTTTAGTTTATTTTCGTGAAAACCAATTGTTAGGTCACAGAGTTGATCTTTTATTGTTTCTTGCTATTTTTAGTGTCTTAAGTTAGTTTTAGTCTATAGAGTCTAGTTTAGTGTTTTTAGTCTTATTTTAGTTGATTAGCATCCCTAGTTAATCCCCCTAGGTCCCGGAAACGATCCCTACTTGCACCTTTACTACAATTGTCAACAATAGGTTTAATTGTGTGTCAAGTTGTTTCACATCGAGACAAAACTCCCCACGAGAACTACAAGCGTTGCAAATGAAAATTTGCGCATGACTCTGCCAGAACAAGCTTGCGAGCGGTAACTTCGTGAAAGGAGTCGACAAGGTTGTCTTTGGATCGGTCTGCCAACTTCCAATCTTACGTGCTCATCTTACGTGTGATGTAGACACAATATGCTTGGTGTTGACTTCTTGGATGTATCATGTTATAGTACGGTGTTCCTTGTGGCATTGTCTTCATGGATCGTCGTTGGGACTGACAATGATGAAGAGTTACGAGGTGCTTGAGGAATATGCTCCCATGTACTTAGGGTGGCTTCGTGTATGGCAATGAGCTCGAAAGGCGTATAACTAAGATATATTTGGTTGACCTCCAGATATTGCGGTGTTCCTAACGGTAAAGAAGACATAATGGATTGGAATGGTATATATAACAGTGAGATAGTACGTATTGTATCTACTGCAGGTGACATCATTTCGATAACCAAGGGGTTGTGGTTAATTACGAGATGCGTAGGGATAGAATAAGCACAAATCCGTAGCCAACGGAAAAACGTCTTTAACACATATTTGGTGGTAGCGTGTGAAGCGCAGTGTGTATCTTACGAAAGATCAACAACAAAGAAGATGTCATGCCTAATGCAATGAGCTAAGTCATGCCTAATGCAATGAGCTAAGTACAATAAAAGCGCTAATTGAACTTAGATATGGAACTTTAAGCTTCTGACCTTTTCAAGATCTCATTTGCATCTAGCGTATGAGCAGTCATGGGTATATCAAAGGCAGTACTTTTTGGGTGTAGTTGAGTGGTGGACAGGTACCATCACAGGAACTGTGCTTGAAACTTGGGTTGGAATGGAAATGGGTTTTACCAGAATCTGATATATAAATTAGACTTTAGAGTTGCTAGGAAGTTTTCTTAAGCTCTTCCCGAGAGACTAAGTGAGATTTATGTCATTGACATGTTGCAACTCTAGCAAGTCGGTTTTTGTCCACGCGGGGCATAGATTATTCACATATCCTGGCCCAGTCAAATATTCACTTAGGCAGTATACCATATCCATAGGATTATTCCAATCAGTAAGTGAAAGTCTCCCGATTCAATACAAAGGGTGTTACGTGGTCTAGAACTATTTGGATCGATCATGAAAGTCGCGAAACTGCATGTAGATTTTCGTATCATGATCCTATAGATACGTTACGACCACGTTCATAAGTGCATATTCGGTTTTCGGGAAGCTACCAAGGCGAAAGGTAGCGAAACATTATGACGTCCATTACGAGGAATAAGTCTCCTCGTAATCAATCTCGGAGACGTTGAGAGAAACGCGCCACGGCGTGCCTCGTATCGCACTATTTCATTCTTACTCATTATGCTTTCTTACGAAAACCCATTTGTAGCCAACGGGCTTCACATGGAGGTGTAGGATCTACGGGCCCCAAAAACACTTTACGTTTCGCAAGTGAATCAAAGTTCGACTTGGATTTGCTTTCAGTTTGACCAATCGGTTCTACGTCGACATTCATCAACGGAGCAGCAGGTTCGATATAGTCGGCTTCCTTGTTTTGGGTAGGTACCTTATACGTAGATATCATCGATGATAATTTCATTCTAATTCCATAACTCTTCCATGCATACATAATGGGTGAGACTACGAGGTCTCGGGATAATCCGAATTAATTTCATAAGGTGGAATGGTTGAGATACTTGATCAAGGAAGGGATTCGTTTTGTGCCATGTTCCTGCACTTCTAAGGAGATGAATCCTTCGAATCAAAGTGCTCTCATCACCTTTAGTAGAGAAACCCAGTTGATTGGCTACCGTCGGTACCGAATAGTCAACGGGGCGATCAAGTAATTCAAAGGCGGCACGCCCAGCAGGGGATGTTGACTCGATATCGGATTTAGAGCATCTCCTTTATGCCCAATTGCCCTTGCAATTAGGTTGGGTTGCCACCCTCAAAACCAAAGCACATTCCACTTAGGTGCATTTTTGCAAAAGAGAGAGGCGAGGTGGGCTTGACCAGTACTTGACCTCGGCCAGGAGCAGTTTGTGCAGGCTAGTGCCCGGCGGGCTGCGATCTTAAATGCGGCGTCGGCGACGTCCCGGAGTGTCAATGTGCGTGCCACGCGGCACAATCAGTGCGTTGGATTAATTTTTTTTTTAAATGGACCGGCGAGTTAATCCCATTTGTTAAAAAAAATTTAAATTTTTTTTATTTTATTTTATAAATGATCATCTTAACTCATTCCTCACTTTTATAACTCGATATTTTTCCTACATCAACTATATTTGTTTTTCACCTTCCAAATCCTTGTTTTTACAAAAAAAAATTATAGGTGAGAAGGCAAATTGGTCGATCGCCCAGAAGATATTGCATGCGGGCTTAGGTGCGTGTGACTCATGACTCGATCAAACGAGAAATGAGATGAGGGTCGACAAAATGTGGAAGAAGATTCATGCATTTTCGAGGGAGGAAGGAGTAAGGCACGCCCGGACGAGAGCAGCAATTTATGTCGGTAGATGCCGACATCTACATAAGAATTGAAATCATGGAAAGAAGCCATCACAAACGGGAACCACATGTCGAAGTGGCGATAATCGAGTCAATGAGGTAATTGCAATTTATTATGTTGTTTAGCAATTCTTTAAGCTAATTAAAAATAAGCATTTGAATATGTAATTTATTATATCTTTCACATTACAATGTTTCGGGAACTTCACAAGCACAAATGTGATTGATCATGCTAACAACAACAGTTATTGGAAGGCACGAGTTATGGGACCTTGTCAAACATATACTCACGAAATACAAAATTGTGCATGGTAGTCCAGTTGCCTTAAATGAGTCTCCCTTACATGAATCAACTACGCAAGAATCGCCATTGGAGGAAGCATCGGGACCCCAGTGACCGTGCCACGGCCAAAACAGCAGAGGAGGCCTATTGGTAGGAAGTTTGCTAAGAAAAGGCCATGAGCGATTCTTGAATAATGAATATTCAAAAATAGTTGAAGAATTTGCCTCGACAACATCCACCTTTGAATCGGGAGCACGAGCGGCAGTGCTTGAGTTAAACGGGGCTAGAGATGAAGCAAATGCAAGAGAAGGGAGTTGAAAAGGAAAGAAAGACAAGAGGAGTTGAATTCGAGAATCATGCTTAGAGACGCCCCAAGCCCGAATGACTCACAATTCCAAAACGTTTGGACAAAAACAACGAGAGGCCGTCATGAGAAGACATTTTCTAGAGCAAGGCGAGGGAAGTCCCGTACGTTCAAGGGATGTGGACCTACTTTACCACCAATTGGATTCCAAGGGATGACAAATAATATTTTTTTTAAATTAATTATTGTTGTTTATTTTTAATTAATTATTATGTTGTAATGCTATTGTTTGCTTAGTTTATTTATTTTTAATTATGGTTTCTTTGTTTATTTTTAATAAATTATTTGAATTAGACAATCGTTTATTTTCAACGAACAAACTTCCAAAGTTCACACTTCTCAGTTCAAAGTTAAACAAAAGTCCACACTTAAACAAATTCACACACATAAACATACGTCAATAAAGTTCAACAAACTTACACATAACACACCCAACAATAATTAATTAAACACACTTAAACACACCAAAAACATTAAAGAAAAAAAAAAAACCACACTTACAAAGCATGCTTGAAAACATAAAAATGAGATTCATTCATTAATAGCATCCTTCCTTGCCCTGAGTACTCCCGTCAAATGACGGCGGCAGCTGCTTTGTGAAGGAAAGGCAAATGGATTGTATTGTAACGTTGAATGACCATCTTGTGGTATCGTCGATCCACTTTCTAATGGGTCGTGATGGGCGGGATTCATCGGTGTTTTCATGAGCGAGTATAAATTCTAGTTCTTGAATTGTTGATGGGAATTAACTTCGTCAGAGGCTTTTCAATGTCATAATCATACTCATCTTCCACAATCATATTATGTAAGATGATGTCATCATGATGCTTGAAGCACGCCATCAAACAGCGAGCATCCCTCCTCTAATAATACCCCAAGCAGGCTTGGAGGATACCAAAACACCTCTGCATCCTTTGTATACCCTTCTTGCATGTTTGCAAAATATGTGTGCTTCTCGTGTGTGGATTTGGAGCTGTTTTGACGAATGTTCCACCTCGGATAAATTCCACGTCAGTGACTAGATAGTACGCTCCCAAGTACACTTTCTGTTGTTGATTTCATAGGTGATTTGTGGCGACTCTCCTCTTAACAAGTCGTCAAAAACGAGGATTGACCAAGAACGTTAAGGTCATTTTGAGCTCAGTGCAGAAGAATGCATACCAAATCCATGTATCAAATGATGCAATAGCCTCGAAAATAATACTCTTCGTACCTTTTCGATTCTAGTAAACTCCTTGCCATGCGGTTGGGAAATTTTTCCCTTTGCCAATGCATACGATCAATACTTCTAATCATGCCGGGAAATCCTTGTTTCTCACCATGAAGAAGCCTTTGGAGGTCGGTGTTTGGCGTGGGTCGGCGGAGTAATACTCGCGGTGTATAGCTCCTCGTGGCCCAGAGCGGGAGCCTCTGGGGGCCTCCCGGCTGTGGACTTTGCCATCTGCATATCATCAAGTCGCGGATGAACCATAAGCAAGCATGTGAATTTGTCGTAATTTTGCTCGGGAATAAGACCTTTACAACATTGGCAACGTCCCTCTTTTGAAACAAAAAATTATCATGGTTGCAAATAGCAACCATGACTTTGTTGAACAATTGTGTTCGCATTCTTAATCTTGTTCGAAAATAACCTTACGGGTATAAAGAATTTGGGATAAAGTAATCTTCTACAGAGATTCTCACCTCGAACTCCCACCTCTTTTTGGTTAATGTTGGGGCGGACGGCCAGGTTCTTGAACCACTTGCTTGTTAGTTGCTTGCATCGATTCTTGCCACCGCTTGAATCGTACTACTTGTTTAAGGCATTTCTCGCGCCGGTAGTACGTTTTCTTGCAGTCTTGGTACTTCGTCTTCTCGCTCTTGTTCTTCTTCATCCTTTGTCTTGAACCTCATCAGGTTAGACATTGTTGAAAGAACTTTCTCTGTAAAAAAACTATGGTGGTAGAGTGAGGGTATGCGAAAATTAGTGTGAGTAGTTGTGGGGGGTTTGAAGGGTTTTATGGAGAAATTTGGGAAGCTGAAGAGATCGGATGTGGCTCACGTGGCATTACATGATTGGTTGAGTCTAAATCTCAAAAATCTAATTACGATATTTTTAATAGATAATGACCGTGTCACTACATGCTTGCTTGAGAATCTCATCAAAAATACATACGATATTTTTAATAGATAATGACATGTGTCACTACATGATGGTTGAAAATCTCATCAAAATGTGTTCAATTATTTTTAAAAGATAATAATGACACATGTCGTGACGAGAGTGGTTGAAAATGTCATCGAAATATACGAGGATAATCACAAGCCCTTTGGATAAGGCCAACAAAGCATAAAAAAAAATAAAAAATAATATTTTTCCTTGCCTTGCCCTTGCCCTTGCTCAGCGGGTGGAGTTGCACAAAGACGAAATCTTGTTTTCAAGGGCAATCTTTCTCACCTTGCCCTCCATGAACGGGTGGAAGTGCTGCTACATTGCATCTATCCTTGTAGGCATGTTTGTAGTTGGTATATGTGATCTAGTCACTTTAGCAAGATCCCGGAAAGCGTCTAGGTAACACTTTCTGGAATCTAGAATCACGGGGATTGAGATAACACATAAGGTAGGGCGTCCACAATAATTCGCGCAGGTCATTCCAAGAACATTGGCGCTCTTATCTCCCGCCCAATGGCGGGGTGTCTCATTAAAATGACAATCCATGGAAACTAGCCCGGTAAAGAGATCGCGTGCAAGGGCTCTAAAGGAGAGCTAATTCGAAGGAGAATCTGTCGACAAGATTCACAGCCTTCTTTGAGGACCCATATTGGAACATTGTGGTAGAGCAATATGGCGCAAGGTACATACCAAAAAGTGCAAATATGAAACACCGGAGGTTCGTACCCGATGACCAAGCTGTAACACTAAAAAAGTATCGAGTAGCAATGGGCCTTAAGTGGACTGACATGGGTACATACAAGATTGCATAGCCTTAGGCGGAAAGCCCAGAAAGCTTGGTGGGTTCACCAAGGTCGGGCGATCAATTGATAATGCGGCTTTATGATCTCTTATGCTAAGTACATTTAGGGGTTGAACATAGAATTCAATGTTCAATTTCAAACCAAAAGACATGCAATACTTATAAGTAAACTCTTCGATATAAACTCTAGGCATTATCTAGTCTTCCTAGACTTTATGGGATAATTAGGGTGGTGAGCCTTTAAGTAAGAAACGGCCGGGAGTTTTAGCGACTGATGTGTGTGTAGACAAACATGTGACCATTGTGTCAATATATCAACCAAAAATCATATTTACATGGTGCATTTTTGGTTAGATGAGTCCACATTATTCCACTTTAATCTTGTGAAAAGAGGGGTTACATGTAGTAGCTTTGCTAGGGATGATATAGAAATCAATTTACCCTAACGAGCGAGGCTTGGCAAAGTGTGCTTGTAGGCACAAAAAAATCCTTGCTCCGGGCAAGGTGATGCGTTGTGTAACATGTTGCATCGTGTTTCGACTTGAATGTCCCAAACAATGTGCCAAGCAAGTAAGCGCACCCGATCACCCAGCTCAGCGCAGGCCTATATGTGTCCGGTTGAGGCGGCCATTGGCTGCAGAAACATAACTTAAAGAACCGTATTTTGAGGTAATGCAAAGATACTTCACTCTATTTTTATATAGTGGTTTCATGATCATTGTTCTCTAAGATATCCTTATAACTCAATGACATTCTTACGGAACCTTGGAGAATATAAGGCCCATAATAGTAATTCGGTACCATTAATACAACGAGGAGTGATGTGACACACTAATCGGGTTAGATAGACTGGATTCGCTATTAGAGGGTGATTTAGGTATGAGATTAATTAATGCATAGTAGCACATTCATCCAGGACAACTAACTTCCCAGCATTTATACCTTATCACATGTTAATTGAATTGAGTCACATGTATAAGAAACATGATTCAATTAACTTATATTCGAGGACAATATCCATAATATGATATCCATAACTAAAACAAACACGAACATGGTCCAGGAACATGAAATTGTTCACAAAGTAAGCCAAATTAGATAAAGGGGTTCGGCCAACATGGCCTTCCATGTCAAAATTATTTGCTTTCCCATATGTGTTAGGTGAAGCAAAATTAGTCTCACGAGTTGACTACTTTGGGCGGTACTCCTGACAACATTGGTAGGGCACGAATAAGTGCATAATCAATGATACATTCCATCAAAACGGAAGTAGATTTTGCACGGTTGAGGGTTGGGAATCTTGTCCCTTATTCTTGAAGTTTTGGGTCTTAGTTTCAAGGGATCACGTGTTTGGTCGTGAATTTTCCACCCCCCCACCCAGTAGACCCCCCGATTGTACCAGCAGCCAGTACTCTCGGTCGAAGAATGATGAGTAGATTCGATAGACGTCTACGAAGCGAGCCTTATGTTCGGTGCACACTTATCTAAACGAGGCATGCCATTTGGTAGGCTAACGTAGAAGTTGGGTCTATATCTCGTTCATTAGACTCATGCCAAAGCTAAGTCTATACCATTCGGTAGCTCACGGCCAGAAGGCACAGGTTTCACTGTCGCTCGGTCTTGTCGGCGAATCAGCAGGGTCTTGGCTTTCAGCATTTGTGCTTTATTGAGCAATATGGTATCGAGATCCAGGAATTTAGTGAACCTCCCGTTCTCTACGGTGCTTCTTCGAGGAGCATTTTAGAGGCATGGAAGGACAAGAGAAAATCTTCTCCATTGAGAAGTTCAATCGGATTTTATAAACTTCATAATTGTACCCCCGATGTCACGGATAGGGTTCAATCATGTCTTGCGTCGGGCAAGATATGTCTTGCATCGGGCAAGATATGTGCGCTTCGGGCAAGGTATGCCTGCTTCGAGGCAGGTCATCTTTTCATGATTGGAACGGTCCATAGAGCGAGTCAAAGAGGCATGGAATCCTCGTCATGAGGTACTTCCATGTCTGATGCTTTCCGAGGCATAAGTCTTTGGGATGAAGATCATGACAAAGGCTTATTTAGCTCTATCCCACGTCATTGTTGGCTTGATGTTTCTCAGTTTCTCGGTAGTCGAAATTAGACTTGCAGCACTTACTAACATAAAGTAGTTTATGCAGGAAGCTTTGTAATAGGTCAGTGAAATTGTTACGGTTGAAAATCCCTTTGGATGGAGGAACAAGATTGTTCTTTGAGGTGCTTATGGGAAATAATTCTCATAAATCATAAAAGTTAGAACATTCGGGTTCTAAGACATGGTTTGGTTTAGTGGATCAATCATGGATAGCTATGGTCTCACATGAGTGGTGAGTTTTAGGGAAATATAAAAAAGTTTTCCATAGCACTTTTCAAAACTACGGGTTCGGAATTAAAAACATAGACTTTAAGTTCTGGGTACACAAACAAATGCAATATCTAGAATAATAGAAATATATATAACACAAACGAGGTAAATGATCGTAGGTATACGGGGCCCACGGGGGGTGTAGAGAGTCCACGGTCCAAAAATTTTGGGTGGACGAGTTTGGGCTCAGGCCCCGAACTAAAAGGGTTGTTAGGCTGCATGACAAGTGGGCCCTAGGCGGGGAGGCCCAAAGCCCCGCGAGGGCTAGTTGAATGAAAGTGGGCTAAGCCCGCCCAGGGCGAAAGGAAAAAATAAGGTATCCGGGCCCAACGGGCCGGGTGTGAGCGGGTAGAAACATAGGTGGCCCAAAACTGGGTAGAGTTTTAGGTGGTAGTAGATCTGCGAGAGGGTGGCCCAAAGGCCTCGGTGTAGATGCAAGAACCACTACTTGAGATGCAGGTGTGCGAGTTCCACTGGAAAAGACCGGTGGTCATCGGGTTTGCGAGACTAGTGGCGGGCGAGAGCCATGGTTCGCGACGGAAATTAAAAATCAACGGAGAAATGATCTCAACGTCGAAGGCCCCGGAAAAACGAGGATCGTGAGATTTCAGGTGAAATCTCTGTGTCATCGTCGAGCGATTAAATCTCAAGTGAGGGCGACTACCCTGCAGGTGCGTGGAGGCACATGTGGCAAAGTGAATACAGAGCCTTCACATCAACAGCTTAAAGATTAGGAAGGAGGCGCTACGGCTTGGCGTCGTTTGGACTGGGTTATGAGCAAGCCGCTCGGCTCGCTTGGCTCGGCGCGCGGCTTCATGCACGGCTCGCACACGGCTTTAGGGTTTTTCTTTTTTTCAAAAAACCTAATTTTTCCAGCTGTTCTGCAATCATCAATTCACTTAATATATAGCGGATATATTAAATTTAATGCGAACACAATGTTCTTAGAAGATTATAATTCGTTAAAGCATAAAATTGGGTTCATGCATCATGGTGAAGGTTCATGCAGTAGAGACTGAAAAAATATCGATATTGAGGCCTAGTGTTTTAGAAGTACTTGGATTGTTGATGATGATGGTGGAACAATTTGTTCTGAAATTTCCTTGACTCAGGATTTCCATCTTCATCGTTGAATTTCGTTCAATATAAAATAACGGTGAGAGAATTGAATCAATATGAAGTATATTAATTCCAATAAAATAAAAAGTAAATCAAAGTAAGAATTATTGAAAATAATACTCCCGTGATTGAAGATGGCCAAAACTCATGTACAATTCTCTTTAACACGGTGAAAGAGCGTGCTAATAACATGTTGTAACTGTTATTTTATTGAAGGGTGCGGCAAGAAGGGCTTGAAATTTGTAGTCCATATTCCTCATGCCAAATGCCTTTATTTATAGTGAAACAAGTACAATCATAATGGAACAAGGATTTTAAGATGATGAAAATATCTGTCTATATCTACCTAGGATTTACACAATCACATTTATCACATGTTAATATGACACACCCAGAACGGGATATCCAGAAGAATCTGCAAAGGGAAATCGAGGCATCTTTGGCGACACCCTAGGGTGACGAAAGCATATGTCATGCGAGGAAAAGTGAAATTTACGAATAAAATAAAACCAAAGTACGAAGTTATTAAAATCAAGTAGGTACTGCAGTAAGGTGAACCCTTGATACAAAGCATGAGATGTTAGCTTGTAGATAAATACGGTAGAGAGAAGTCGAATTATTCCCATCTGAGGCAGGGACAATGGTCACATGTTTGTCCACACACATTGCTGCTAAACTCCTGGTCGTTTCTTACTTAAGGGCTCACCACCCTAATTATCCCATAAAGTCTAGAAGACTAGATAATGCCGGAGAGTTTATATCGAAGAGTATTCGATAAGTATTGCATGTCTTTTGGGTTTGAAATTGAACATTGAATTCCCCATGTTCAACCCTCAAACAGCCTCACAGAAGCGATCATAAAGCGCATTATCAATTGATCGCCCGGACCTTGGTGAAAGCACCAAGCTTTTGGTTTCTGCCTAGGGCTATGCAATCTTGTATGCAGCCATGTTGGTCCGCCTAAGGCCCATTGTTACCCGATACTTTTTAGCGTTACAGTTGGTTACTGGGTATGAACCTGATGTTTCATATTTGCACGTTTTGGGTATGCACTTTATGCCATATTGCGTCGCCGCAATGTACCAATATGGGTCTTCAAAGAAGGATGTGAATCTTTGTCGATTGTGATTCTCCTTCGAATTAGCTCTTTAAAGCCCTTGCACGCGATCTCTTTACCACCAATTTGCGGATTGTCACTTCAATGAGACAGTCTTCCCGCTGTTAGGGGGAGATAAGAACGTCAACATTCCTAAAGAACGACGCGAATTATCGTGGACGTCCCCACTATGTCTCATCTCGATCCTCGTATTCTAGATTTCAGAGTGTTGCTCCAGACGCTTTCTCTGATCTAGATAAAGTGATAAGATCACATATACCAGCTGTAAACATGCCTGCAAGGATAGACGTACCAAACGGACGTCGAGTCAACATCCCCGAAGGGTATGCCGTCCCTGAAGAACAGTTGTCTGCCCCTGTTGGACGGCCTGGTACGCCAATGGCTAGCCAATCAATCTATTCTCAGTATAAAGCGCGACAGATCACTCAGTTCGAAGGATTCACCTCCCTAGAAGTGGAGAAACATGGCACAAAACGAATCCCTTCCTTGTTCGCTATCTCAACCATTCCACCTCATAAAATTAATCCGGATTATCCCAAGACCTGTAGTCTTGGTCCATTATGCATGCATGGATGAGTTATGGAATTGGAATGAGATTATCATCGATGATATTCACGTATATGGTAGCTACCCAAAATAGTGAAAAGCGACGATATCGAACTGCGTTCCGTTGATGAATGTCGACGTAGAATCGATTGGTCAAACTGGAAACAAGCAATCTAGGTCGAACTTGATTCACTTGCAAAACGTAAAGTGTTTTGGGCCTGTAGTCCCTACACTTCCACATGTGAAGCCCGTTGGCTACAAGTACGTTTTCGTAAGGAAGCGTAAACAGAAGAATGAAATAGTGCGATACGAAGCACGCCTTGTGGCGCAAGGTTTCTCTCAAACGCCCTGAGATTGATTACGAGGTGACTCATTTCCCCTGTAATGGACGTCATAACGTTCCACTACTTTATCAGTTTGGTAGTTTCCGAAAAACTGAATATGCAGCTTATTTATGAGGTTGTAACGTATCTATAGGGATCTTGATACAAAAATATACATGGAAGTTCTCGAAGGACTTATTGACTGATTCAAATAGTTCTAGCCACAGAACACCCTCTCTATTGAATTAAGGCTTTCACTTTACGGATTGGAACAATCTGGGCAGATGTGGTATACCCGTCTAAGTGAATATTTGATCAGCTAGGGATATATGAATAAATTATGCCCCTGTGTGTACTAAACTAAATTTGCTAGAGTTGTCGATGACATAAATCTCACTTAGACTCTGGAAGAGCTTGAGAAAACTGCCTCGCACCTGAAGTCGGAATTTGAGATGAAATATCATGGAAAAACTCGTTTATGTCCCGACCCGAAGTTTTCGAGTAAAGTTCAGATGGTATTCTGGTCCACCAATCGAACTATACTCAAAAGGTGTTACCTTTGAGTACACCTATGACCGTTCATACGCTAAATGCAAATGAGACCCTTGAAAAGGTTGTGGAACCTGAAGTTCTATATCTAAGTTCAATTAGTGCTTTATTGTACTTAGCTCATTGCATTAAGCATGACATCTCGTTGGTTGTTGATCTTTTGGTAAGATACAACATTGCACCAACACACTACCACCAAATAGGTGTTAAAGACGTTTTTCCGTTACTACGGATTTGGGCTTATTCTATCCCTCCGCATCTCAGAATTAACCACAACCCTTTGGTTATCGGAATGATGCCTACTTTGTGGGATACGCTGACACAGACTATCTGTCTGTTCCGCACAATGCACGTTTCCAAACGACTATGTCTTTACCGTTAGGAACACCGCAATATCTTGGAGGTCAACCAAATAGACCTTTGTTGCAACGCCTTCGAGCTCATCGTCATACACGAAGCCACACGTGTACATGGGAGCATATTCGAAGCACCTGTAATTCTTCATTCTTCGTTGAGTCCCAATGACGATCTATAAAGACAATGCCACATGTATCAACCAGACTATAACCTGATACATCCAAGAAGTCAACACCAAGCATATTGCGTCTACATCACATCAGCATGGGCATCAGAAGATTGAAGTCAAGCATATCTGATCCGAAGACAACCTTGCCGACCTTCACGAAGTCATTTCCGAAGAAGCTTGCTCGAGGATTTGGTATATATGTGCAAATTTTCTCATTTGCTACGCTTGTAGTTTTCAGGGGGAGTTTCGTCGAACTTAGGGGGAGTATCGTGAAGTATACTCACTTGACCTTAATGTACTCTTTTTCCCTACAAACATAATCATTTTTTCCATTAGTTTTTTGTTACCTGACTAGGTTTTAACGAGGCACCCATCCTGGGCTGGTCATACCCTTGTGTGTTTTCTTACTACTTACGTCTTGAAGATGTTAAGTATCGACATTGCATTAACTCACTTTTCTCCTTAGACTATGAGTTTTGTCCCTTCTTGGGTTTTACCATAGCCAGGTTTTGTGAGAGTTTTTATTCTTTTTATATGCAAATTCCTTATATGAGACTCGAGTGTTCTCTATTGTGCCTACGAGACGACTTCATCAACTATCATCATCTTGAAGATCTGATGCGATATCTACTTGAGTATTTGCACACTCAAGGGGGAGTGTTGTAGATAATATTAAACATGTGTTAAATGTGATTGTGTAAATCCTAGGTAGATATGGATTGGGATATTCTGTTATCCTAAAGATTACATTCCTATTGTAATTGTACTTCTTTCACTATAAATAAAGGCACCTAGCATGAGGAATATGTACTACAATACACTACAATTCCTCAAGCCCTTCTCTCTTTCTCTCTATTCTTCTCTTGCCGCACCCTTCCCTAAAAACTGTCCACAACAATACTAATATAATAATTGACAAAATTTAAAGGGAATGACAACATTGATGTGCTCTAATCAAAGTCAAAGACCACATTTATCAATTTTTATTGCTATCCACCAAATTGAGGAGTTATGCCAATCTCAAAACTATTTTGACTAAAAAGACAAAAAATAATAATAATGTACTGCCAATTTTAAATGGAAGATAATAAAAAACATTCTCTTACTAGCTAAATTTGTTGCCAATAATATACAACAAATTACTAATACGAGGAGATTAATGTCACACCGTCACTGATACATGATTTGGGTAGTGAATGTTCATCTCCGCGTGTGGTATTAATACGAGCAGATTGATTTTCTTACTAATTTCTTTTATTTTTTAAGTTAACAGAAATTTTTCAAAGTGTCCGGTTTTTAACTGAGTACTCCACATGTCATAATACAGGTAGAGGGATACGTAAAAATATATTATTTCCTCCACTTGTGTTATGTCATGTAAAATACTCTTTAAAAATCGGATATTTGGAAAAATCTCTCCAACATATAGGGGCGAATGCATTAACAAAGAGAGAAAGTAAGAAAATTAATTTTTATTTTTATTTTTCACACTTCTAGAAATGGATATGAAAAATGATTGTATTTCTATATGTTTTCTGTTGAAGAGTTTTCTAAATTGATTTAATTTAATATTCATCTCTTTTCCCTTTAAAATTTCTTTTCTTACTAATGGCTGTTTCTTCTATTTTTAAAAAGAAAGTTCAGCATATGGGGAATGAATGCAGTGACAAAGAGAAACTAAGAAAATCAATTTTAAATCTTACTTTTCCACACTTTGTCACTTTCTAAAAGTGGAATGAAAAATAATTGAATTCCTATATTTGTTGCTATTGGCAAAAAAAAATATCAATTAATACGATATTTTTTTTATTTTTTTATTCCTTTTTTCACCTGGTTTCTATTTATTTTTAATTTTTTTTATTACTAGCATTGTCTCCGCAAAATATAAATGTAAGGTAATATAAATAAACATGCTCTAATAACATGTGATCAATTCATACATCACACAGGGCTAGCAAAAAGGAAGAACAAATATTAACCAAATATCTTTGGCATGGCTTCCATCAACTTTGGTGGTCTAGCAAGGCTCCTTTTCGTGAGCCTTTTTTGCACTGCTTTGCTTCTTCTGATGAGCTCAGGTATATATATATTGTAGTCACTTTTTCAAATATATATTTCCATGATGTGCACTGTATTCTCGCATTGTGCATATCAACAAAACACCAATAATATTACGTATATAGTTCCATATATACTGATCATTAATTACATCTCTAATAGAGATAAAACCTATTTCTGTATATAAGTAATATTTTTATTAAACAAGTGAACTGTACAACATAATCTAATGTTACTGATAGTGTGTGTATAATTCACACCTTGTTTGCAAAGTAGGAATTTAAGGAAGAATTTATTTTTAAATTTTATTTTTATATTGAATTTGCAGGCCATGCATCTGCAGAAACTTTGAAAGATTTGGGGCCATGCTCCTCGTACCCAGACTGCAATGTTTTTTGCATCGAACATGTGGGTCCACTTGGTGGATTTTGTAAAGTGATTCCTCCAACTGAAGGTAGCCATTGTTGGTGCAGAGCATAATCCATAGCTAGAACTGTGAGCCCGAGAGAGATGGGACAATTAATCCATATTTCAACGATCGACAGCAGGTTCATTTCATTCAGTATTATCCAGATGTATAAATAAAAATCTCAACATCAGTGGAGTTGAACTTCAATAAAATTTGTGGTTGCATCTTTCTTTTTGTTACGATTATGAAATGGGAATTACTGTGTAATTCAATTTCATATATATGATGATCTTTTAAATTGTTGTGACTTGTGAGGAAGGAACAAGATAAGTCTAAAACAAAATAGAATCAATCATTTTATACAAAATAAATAAATACACTACCAAGATACGTACAAAAACACACATTATTCTCTACCCACCCACCAATGCTATTTCCGTACCCACCATTATTCTTAAAATACCCTATAATATATCTTTAAATTCTTTTTTAATTCTGCATTGCTAAAAAGGGATAAATTATATATATAAAAAATCAGTTTTTCATTTAGGCATTTAGTCGGGCATTTGATAGACATGTCGTTATCTTTCTAGTTCTATCGACAGCTTCCAAGGCCGGCTGCCGAGCATCACTTACCAAGGCGCGTTGCACGTGTTGCTAAAGCTTGCCAAATTCTGCCTAAGGCATTTCATCAAATAATGCCATACCCAAGTGCCATACTAGATGGTGATAGGTCCTCCAGCGACCTCTCTATGTTTTTCAACTTTCGTAGGGTCTCAAGACCCAAGACGACCCCCTGGATCCGCCCCTACCTTTTATGAGAGTACCGTTTATGTCCTCAGCTTTTCTTTTTTGCCCTTATTTGCAGTAACCAACTTACATAATACAGATAAATTAGTAATTTCACTTGTTTAAAAATATTAAAATAAATTATAATTTTTCCACATTTTCTCCAACTTCTGTCTGTTTTATATTTTTCTCCCACATGCATAGCATGTGTGAGATTGCTAGTATATTTTTAAAAAGCAACTGAAAACTAACAAATTCTAACCATAGCCCCTTAAAAAAAAATCACCACACCTCCCAACCTCACCGCATCAACACCCCTCAAGGATAAATGGATATGATATGGATAATAATCCAATTTAATTCAATTATAAATGGATATGATATGGATAATAATCGGATCCAACTTAATATAACATATTATTTTATTTTTATATTATGTTAAAGATAATGGTGTAAAATAAGTTGACGTATGTTGTGATTTGATTCACTTGATTTCTTTCCTTTCCTGTAAATACAATATACTTAATTGTAGGCATTAGTATAGGATCTAGATTGATCCCACATTGTATAAAATTGTAAGTCTAACATTGAGGTGAATGAGGGAAATTAATTCCTAATGTATTTCTCTTGATGGTATCAGAGCAATCAATCCTAGTAACCTAAAGGAAAACCAAAACCCTAGCCGTCACCATGGGATATGACAACAACTCATCAAAGCCAACTCCAAAGAGCATGGCATCAAAATTTGATAACCCCAATCACCCACGGTATCTTCATCACTTAGATCAGCATGGGTTGGTACTTGTATCACAACTTCTCACTAAGGACAACTACAACACATGGAGTCATTCTATAACCATGGCCCTCATAGTCAAGAACAAGTATGGCTTCATTGATGGGTTGATAGATCAGCTAAGTGACAGCGAAAAAGATGAGTTTCAGCAATGGAATCGTTGCAACGGTTTGGTCAAGACCTGGTTATTAAGTTCGATCCCCAAAGAGATTGCTCCTAGCGTATTTTATTGTGATGGAGCGCGAGCAGTTTGGAACAAGTTGCGTGAAGGCTTTTGACACATCCTGCCCTTGATATCCATGTGGATACCGAGTTTGCGACGTGCTGGCTTACACTTGTAAGTGACATAACCATTTTATGCATGAAAACACTTTACTTAAAAGAAACGTCTAATGTATCTGATAAATGAACTACCCAATAGTTTGCAGAATTTAATAGAAACATGCATGAGGTTCAGAGCGTAACTAATGTAGGGCAACAGAAATAAGTAGAAGAGTCAAGCTCCTAGAATTTCTATCCATAACAGGGATAGATATAATTATAAAAATTGAATAAAAGATAAACTCCCAACATTTTCGGGAGAGGGTCAGAGTTGCCACACTAAGCCTCAACGTCAGTGGATGCACCACTAGTAGGTCCTGAAGGGGGTGCAACAACAGGAAAGTGTGAGTGGATGAAAAGAAAGTTTTTCTAAAAATATTTTCTCTTTTTGAATATAGTAACCCCTGTTTTGAAACCAGCATATATATATATATATATATATATATATAATCATACTACATTTATAGCTGTCACGTAAAACTCAACGAGTAAAAACACAAATCCAGAACATTTCTTTGTAAAAGATAAATTCAAGGTAAATCAAAAAATCCGAATTATCACAAGATAAACCATTTTTCCAAGCTATCTCAAAAGATATAAAATAATTATATCACAAGGTATATCAGCAATCACCCATGTACATTGACACATTCGGCCTTCGATATCCACATGGACACCGAGTTTGGGATGTGATAGCCGATACTTGGAAATGACGTAGCCATTTTATGCATGACAACACTTAAAATATACACTTTGAACTTTAAAAAAAACGTCTAATGTATTTATCAACTAAAATGCCAAAGAGTTTGCAGAATTTGTTACAACATGCATAAAGTTCTGAGCGTAACTAATGCAAGGCAACAAAAATAATTAAAAGAGTCAAGCTCTTAGAATTTCTATCCATAACAGAGATGGATGTTATTATACAAATTGAATCAAAGATAAACTCCCTATATTTTCAGAAGGGAATCAAAGCTGCCACGATATGTTTCAACGTCATTGGAACGCACCACTACTAGGTCCTGAAGGGGGCGCAAAAACAGGATAGTGTGAGTGGACGTAAAGAAAGTTATTCTAAAACTCTTTTCTCTTTTTGAATATAGTAACCCCCTGTTTGGAAGCCAGTATATATATAAAATCATACTACGTTTATAGCTGTCATGTAAAACTCAACGAGTAAAAACATAAATCTAGAATATTTCCTTGTAAAAGATAAATTCAAGGTAAGTCACAAAATCCGAATTATCGTAAGATAATCTATGTATATCAGCAAGGTATATCAACAATCACCCATGTACATGCTAAGGGACCTCCCTCCAACATGTACAAACACTTTTCGTTATAATCACTTTGTACTCCTAGTACCACACCATGTAAGTTCTTACGCAATAAGCGCGTCACGCCCAAGTTCTTACGTTGAGGGACCTCCCCCAATAATAAACACAAATGTAAAGATAAGTTTGCACTGAGGTATTTACCGGACAATACCCCTGGAATACAGTACGTGTGACCCATACGTGTGAGACTTGTCCTACGGCCGTGAGACGGTACTAATACGTAGCGAAAGCATACCAAGTGTGTGAAAACATATACATTTATAGGTGTAAAATGCATGATCATGCCCAAGTAAGAAATTTGTATCTCAAATATAAAATACGTATAGGCATGATCAAATCAACAATTTAAAACCATTCATATATATATATATATATATATATTCATATATATACTACTATAAAACCATTTACTAAAACAATGTCCACTCACAGTTACCATAACCTGCTCACTCTTTAGGAGCCTGTCAATCCGGAAGAGCTTGTACCTATACCAAGTCACTTAACTTAGAAAGCATCTAAAACTTGAAAAAATAACGATACGGTCTTAATCGAATTCAGTTCACCGTCCGTAAAAGCAAATTCAACGTATGCTACTTATTCATTTGAACAGATTGCATATGCAATCTATTCGTATTTGTTAGAGATGAACATGTTTCCCAAAAAGAATACAATGACAATATTTTCCCTATGGCAGACTCTGTCTATTTCATTCCTTTTCTTAGTTGCACTTCCCTTCCAAAAACAACAATTAAAACACATTGTGAGAATAATTCTTTCTACACCTCACTTACCAACTCAACTATATTCCGCTCTTCCAAACCAAAGAAAGCCAACTCCTTCATACACTTAAATCCACAACTTACAATATAACCATTTAATAATAAATCTGCCCAAGGTTTAATATTACCAACAACTTCTGTTACAACCCGTCCCAAATTTTTTATGTAAAATTACCAAAATACTCCTAGTGGTCAAAAGTTGACTTCTGTTGACTTTTTCGAGACGACTTGTGAAACTTATTTTCTTTACATATTCAAATAGTACTCGTTGATACGAATGCGTGAACACAAGCGAAACTCAATTTGGAGTTAAAACGAACGCTTTACGGAACTTTAAAGCTTAGGGACATTTTAGTAATTTTCGCACCTGTATGTGAATTAGGGTTTTTGTCTAGCTGATGTGCAGCCAATCCCCCCACTCTCTCTCCATGATCTATCTCTCTCTCTCTCAGCCAAAACCTCACAAAACCACACCGAAACCCTAGGTTTTTGTTGAATCACAAAATCATCGAACCGCCACACAAAACCATTACCATTATGATCGTCTCGTCATTCTTGATGAGACTGTGATTTCAGAATCCCCAAACTTGAACCCAATCGGCCAAACCGATTGTCCGAAGCTTTCCGGCCAATTTCAGGCCATCTCTGGCCATTTTTTTTGCCCCAATTTAATATGAAAATATTCTACTCTTCCATACCTTCAATTTGATATATGGCACGTTGAATTTGGCCAAGGAATGAAGGAGATATGAATTTTTAAAGTTTTGCAATTAAATTGGGAAAATTTTCCAAATTCCGGCGAACCAGACGGCGACCAGCGGCGGCTCCGGCGAGAGGTTGAAGGTGACGGAATATTCCGTCACGGTAACGGAATATTCTTAACGGCGTCAGAATATTCCGTCAGAAAAAGGTATATTCCGTTAAGTTTGACTGACGCCGTTGACTTTAACAGCGCTGACGCCATCAGGCACGTGCGGCGGCGCCGGCAGTAGTGCACGGAGGTGGGAAGGTTTTCGGGCCCCGGAAATCATTTTTCGAGCCCGTTTTCGCCAAAATAATATTATTTTGAGTTCTTTTTATATAAGGGTTTTATTAATTTATATTATGGATGTTTTTTAACATTTTCCCCTAATATTAAATAGGTAATTCTTCGACTCGACGCTTCGAGGAGGGCGACACCGAGGGAGAATATACTCCCGAATACTTGTGAGTGGACTTTTGTTTTATTAAATGATTTTTGTGCTATGAAATAATTATGGCTTGATATAATTATGATTTTTAAATTATTTTTGAGGCATGAATATTTATGGATATAATATATTATGAAATGGTTTATACTATGATTTCGCTTATGCATAAAATACATTGGTATTTTATATATGGTTCCAAATGAATATAACTTTTTATGCAAGGTTGAATATTTGGGAAATTACGAAGTATATGATATTCTTCATTTTTACACATGATTATATATGTATGTTTTCAAACACACTTGGTATGCTTTCACTACGTTGTAGTACCGTCTCACGACCGTAGGACAAGTCTCACATGTTTGGGTCACACGCACTGTACTCCAGAGGTATTGTCCGGTAAATACCTTAGTGCAAACTTGTCTTACGTTTATGTTTATTTTTTGGGAAAAGGCCCCACGACGTAAGGACTCAGGTGTGACGCGCTATTGCGCAAGTGCTTACATGTGTGTGGTACTAGGAGTACAAATTGATTGATAACGTAAAGTGCTTGTACGGGGATTGAGATGATGTTCCTCAACACGTACATGGGTGATTGCACATATACCCTGTGTTGGTTTTCTCTATTATATCTATTGACCTATATTGCGGCATAACTTTTGGAGACTTATAAATGGTTCTATACAGATTACACTTTGAGTTTTATTTTCAGTTATACATATAAAGTATGTTTTGACTTATATTACGGTAGTATAATTTTACACCTATACTGGATTTCAAACAGGGGGTTACTACGTTGAAAAGAGAAAAGTATTTAGAAAACTTTTATTTTTCGTCCACTCACACCTTTTGTTTTTGCGCCCCCTTCAGGACCTAGTGATAGAGGATCTAGTGAAGTCGAGGCATACGAGTGGCAACTCTAATTCTCTTCCCGACCATGTAGGGATTTGTTTTTATTTCAGTTTCTGTAATAATATCCATCCCTATTATGGATAGAAATTCTAGGAACTTGACTTATTATTCTGTTTCCGTTGCTTCAGCTTAGTACACTCTAAACCTTGTGCATATTTGAATTAAATTCCGCAAAATTACTGACATTTTAAATTGCATAAAATAAGTGTTGTCATGCACACAATGGCTTCGTCACTTACGAGTGTCGGCCAGCACGCCCGAACTTGGTATCCACGTGGGTATCAAGGGTGGGGTGTGTCAATTTCCAACATCACTTGTCCTTACAAGAATTTCATACGAAAAACACACAGAACAACCCAACAATTACTAGCCGTGAGAAATAGTTAGGGTTTCTCAAATTCTCACCTTTAAACTCGTCTAATTTGTCCACCAATCTAAAACTTCTCTACTACGATCTTAGTTCAATATCACCATAATGAAGCTTCAACAATAACCCCGAAAATTCGAGTTAAACACTTGAATCTCAAACTTATTAAAAAATGAAACTTGGAATTAGGAAGGTCCACTTACATATTCTGGAAGCCCATGATGAGAGGAGTATTTTTTTCATCTTGGGTTGGGCGGGATTCGCCGGAATCTGTGAAAATCCGTCAAGAAATGTCACTTTTTGGACAGCTCGAACCCATTGAAAATTGAGCTTCAAAGTGTAGGTCTGGTGTCAAATCAAATATAGTTTTGATACGAATCTATACCGTCCAACCTTGCGCAATTTCGTTGTCATATGAGAAAGTTATGATAATTTGAAGTGAGAAGAGTGAAGTGAGAGAGAAGAAGAAGAAGAAGGGAGAAGCTGTTGCCTTTTGTTTTTGTTTCCCTCTTTGCAAAATTATCATTTTGCCCTTCAACTTAAAAATCCATAAATTCTTTGTTAAAACTCTAAATTCCAATCTGCTTGCGCTCACACGTTCATAATGATGAAAACTACAAGAATATACTAAAATGCCAGATCATACGTATCACAAGAAAAAAGGTCAACTGAAGTCAACACTTACCCTTCTAGGGACGGGTTGGAACATATATGCTGAGGGACCTCTCTCCAATCTGTACAAGCTCTTTATGTTATAACTACATTTGTACTCCTAGTACCACACACATGTAAGCTCTTGCGCGATAAGTGCGTCACACTCAAGTCCTTACGTTGAGGGACCTCCCCTAATAATAAACCCAAATATAAAAACAAGTTTGCACTAAGGTATTTACCAGACAATACCTCTGGAGTACAGTGCGTGTGACCCATGCATGTGAGACTTGTCCTACGGCCGTGAGACGGTACTAAAACGTAGTGAAAGAATACCAAGTGTGTGTGAAAACATATAAATCCAACAGTGTAAAATGCATGGTCATGCCTAAGTAAGAAATATGTATCTCAAATATAAAACATGTATAGGCATGATTAAATCAACGTTCAAAACCATTCATAACTATATATATATACACACTAGAACAATAACATTTTAATAAAACAATGTCCACTCACAGATACTCGGTTGTGTAATCCTCATGGGTGTCATGCTCCTCGAAGCGTCTAGACGAATGTTGACCTAAATATTAGTAAGAAATAAATTAAAACCTTTCTCAAATATTAAATAACCCCCTAACTAAAAGAATATAAAATACTATTGTTTATAGAGAAACGGAGCTCGAAAAATGATTTTCGATGTCCGAAACTATGTGCGTCGCCATGCGCCGCCCCTGTGCGCCGCCCAAAGGTCGCATGCGCCCCTACGCGCGGGCACACGCCCTCACACGCTCAATTAAATTTAACAGCATGCCATTAACTTTAACGAAAGATTTCAAATATTTAACAGAATATTCTAACGGCGTTAGAGAATATTCTATTAACGCCGTTAGTCAGATAACATAATATACCTTGGAACTAACAAAATATGCTGACATCGTTAGAGAATATTTTGTCGTCGTTACAAAATATTCCTCCGTTTTCTTCCTCTCACCGGTCGCTGGAGCTGCCATCTGTCATACTAGATTCTGGAAAATTTGGTCAGAACATTTTTTATTTTTTAGAGGTTCGTATCCAGGGCCAAACTTAACCAAATTTCATGATTTTTATGTCAAAATGAAGGTATTGAAGGGAGGAATGCATTCATACCTATTTAGGGTTAAAAAGTGCCCGGAAATAACCTGTAATTGGCCGGAAAAGTTGGGGAAGCCATCTCTGATCTATCTCAAAATGGCACCAAACGTCACGTATGTTATATCAATTTGAACCTACTCAACGAGACAAAGCTAATGGTAATGGTCTGAAGTCGTACCTAGGTCAGAATCGACATGAAGCTCGCCAAAAAATTTTCATCTCGCCGCGGGTCTCGGTTTGGTCCTTTTTGGGTTCTAGTTCAATAATTCCGAGGCTAGGGTTGTGTTCAGGACGACAAGGCGATCACAATGGATGTGGTTGTGGGTTGTGGTTCGATGAAAATTCAATACTCCCAAACTTGTCGGATTTTGGTGTGTGTGTATGTGCTATGCTGAGAGAAAGGTGAGGGTCGGGGAGAAAAGGAAGAGTGAGGGAGAAAGAGAGAGAGAGAGAGAGAGTGACTAGGTCAAAACCCCACTCAGGTTAAACCCTAATAGAAAATACTGACGTGAAATTACTAAAATTTAAAGTCCCGTAGAATATTCATTTTAATTTCGAATTACGTTCTGCTTGCGTCCATGCGTTCGTATCGACGAGTACTATAAGGTTAAGCTAAAAGGATAATTGATACGTGTCATGAGAACAAAGGTCAACTAAAAGTCAACATTTACCCTCTAGGGGAATTTTGGTAATTTCACATGGAAAATTTGGAACGGGTTGTACCAGCTTCTCCCAGGTAAATATCGAGAATGAAATTCATGGCTGTGTTTGAGCGACCATGTCTGTTGGTTCTTACTTCACCAAGCTTAAAGGCTTATGGGACGAGAGAGATGTACTTTGCCCTGTCTCGTCTTGCAAGTGTGGGAGTACCAAGGAAAAATTGTCTATAGAGAAACGTAAAAAAAATCAAGTTTCTCATGGTATTGACTGAGTCATTTTCTATGACTCGAGGACAAATATTGATGATGGATCCATTGCCTAAGGTATGCAAGGGCTACTCCCTTGTTCTCAAACATGAACGTCAACGTGATGTTTCCGTTGGAAAAGGTTTAGCCCAAACTGAAGTAGCTATGTTTGCATCCAGAAGTGCATCCAAAGATGACAGAAAGAGATTCAACGATTCCAAGTGTGAGAAATGTGACAAACCTGGCAATAACACAGAGAATTGTCGATCACATTTGAAGTGTGATCATTGTGGATGGAAGGGCCACACAATTGAGAATTGTCGCAAGCTCAAGAAGGCAGATTTCGACCAACACAAGAGCAATCATAAAGGCAACCACGTTTTTGTGCCATAAGCAGAAAAGAAAATCTCTAATTCGTTCCCCTTCACGCAGGAGCAATGCCAACAAATCTTGCAAATGCTCAGCAAAAATAAAACCGCGAAGGCAAATCATGTTGGTAATTTCTCAAAGCATGATGAACTCTCAGATAAAGCTTTCTGTTTTAAAGCAACATGAATTCTTGACAGTGGTGCCACTAACCACATGGTTTGTAACCCTAATTTATTCACTTCGTGCAAACTAGCCAAGAATAAGACAGTGGAACTCCCAGATAGTTCCTTAGCCACTGTCACACATGTTGGCCAAATCATGTTTACCTCCAGTTTGGTTCTTGATAATGTTTTGTGTGTTCCATCTTTTCAATTAAACCTCATCTCCATAAGTAAATTAACATATCATTCCTTTTGCATCACCTTTTTCCTTAATCATTTTTGTGTGATATAGGACCTACGTTCGGGGAAGATGATTAGGACAGGAACTGAAAGGGAGGGGCTCTACTACCTGGATCAAACAAAGAAAGTGTCATGCAACTCTGTCCGTCTATCGTCTTCTGGCCTTTCGCATCAACGCCTTGGGCATCCATCCAACAAAGTGTCATCCTTATTTTCTACTCCAAACAATAATAAACCTTGTGATGCAGACAAGTGTCTGGTTTGTCCTTTGGCTAAACATACCAGATTGCAATTTTCTTTAAGTACAATTTCCAGTAAACCACATTTCGAATTGTTATATGTTGATATTTAGGGTGGTTATCGTGTTGCATCTCTTTCCGAAGCACATTACTTTTTTACTATCGTTGATGACTTTACTCGGTGCACTTGGGTGTATTTGATGTGCAATAAATCATATACTAGGGATATCCTAATTAAGTTTATTAACATGGTTGAAACTCAATTTTCATCCAAGGTTAAAATTTTGCGTAATGATAATGGTCCTGAATTCAAAATTGAATCTTTTTACCCTATCAAGGGCGTCATTCATCAAACTAGTTGTGTCAATACACTGTAACAAAATGGTGTGGTTGTAAGAAAACACCGCCATTTGCTTAATGTTGCACGTGCACTCCTTTTTCAGGCCAAACTTCCTAAACACTTTTGGGGGGATGCTATTCTCACAGTAGCCAGGCATGGGCCTGAGCCTGGCTCAGGTGGGCTTCATCCCATCCCAGCTTTGAACTTCCTAGCTACTAAGTACCTATATTAGCCCTAGTAGCCCACCCCATAATTCTATAGTCCAATACCACCTTCCTTTAGCCCAGAGAAAAAAAAAATCTCAAACATCACATGGTCTCTCTCTCTCTGTCGAGAGACTCGAGAGCTTGTCAGGGAAAAAAAAACCAGCGATGCCAATGTGAAGTGGGAAGAGATTCCTTCCAACCTACTCTTTCCATAGTTCTTTATTGATTGATGCTCTTCAGTCTCCAATCTCTAAGTTAGTATTTTAATTCTTTGATTCTTATTTCCTTTTGATTTTGATGAATCTTTAGAAAAAATTATGGATTGATAAAATTAGGGATTGAGGCAATTAAGAATTCAAAAATTAGAGATTTTTTTCTTTTTGCTTGCATTTTTGCTAAAATAAGGGATTGAGGCAATTAGGAATTCTTTGATTCTTATTCTTCATGGATTTGTTGCTTGCATTTTTGTAAGATATCTATATTTGTCGTTTTGTTCTATTGGCGATTTGTTATTTTATTGGATTTGTTGCTTTCCTCCACGTTTTAACTCTTATTGGGCATTTGCAATTGGATTTTTTTTTAAATTATTAAAACTTGTCTTCGAAACAAAATAGAGGATGACTTTCTTGGAGATTGTATGATTGTCCACATAGAAAGGGAACTTGTTGATACTATTGATTTAGATTCAGTAATTGATGAATTTGATGCTATGAAGGCTCGTAGGGTACAACTTAAGTAGTTTTATAATGTATTTGCATTGCATGTTTTCTTGTTGCTTATTGTAGGTTTTGTTTATGTATGATTATGCATTTTGAGGGGTAAGGCTCATTACGCGCCCGCCCCCCCCCCCCCCCTAACTAGGTGTATCTCTTTTTGCTTATCAATGAAATTCACTCGTACCGTCAAGTTTTGTTTATAAAATATTATTTATACATGTTATACTTGAAGTCATTAACATGTTTTATAACATTTGGGGAATGTCAAAAAAATAAATGAGACTGCCGAAAGTTTGAAAAAAAAACATTCCACTAATGAAATTTGGCTTCAAAGTTCAGCCCACCCGAGATTTGAATCCTGGATCTGTGCCTAACAGCAGCTTACCTTATCAATCGCACACCAACATCTCTTTTGAAGGGCAAGACACCTTATGAGCTTCTATTTCACGTCACACCCAATTACTCTCATTTGCGTGTTTTTGGCTATCTATGCTTTGCCTCTACGCATGCCCAAAAACCGTCCAAATTTTATGCACGTGCTACTTGTTGCATCTTCCTAGGTTATCCATATGGGAAAAAAGGTTGTGTGTATGATCTTGAGTCCAAAAAGGTATATGTCTCCCGTGATGTCACATTTTTTTAGTATGAGTTTCTTTTTTATACCACTTCTGCTGCCAATTTCGATAATACATTTCCTCTTCTACATACATCTTTCTTTGATGATGACATGTCTACACCACCAAAAAAGCCTACACCACCAGAAAATATTGAGCTCCTCACCTCAGAAAATCCACTCCAAATCAGCCTTACAGATACGTCCCTTCCTTCCAACACACAAATACCGCCCACACCTGGACGTCGACAGTCCAGTAGTCCAACCAAACAATCAGGTTACTTGCATGACTTTCACATCGAAGTCGACCTCCCTTCACAGCCTGATCCATCATCTCTCTCTAACGTGGTCTCCAAATCAAGTACCTCACATCCCTTCTAATTTCCTTTCATATGATTGTTTGTCCCCAACACACAAAATTTTCGCTACCTCACTGTCTATTATCAAAGAACCAAAAAGTTTCATGCAACCCATGCAAGATCCCAAGTGGCGTGAAGCCATGAAAACTGAGATTCAAGCTCTTCAAGCCAACAAGGCATGGACTCTCGTGTCGCTTCTACCTGAAAAAAGCCCATCGGCTGCAAATGGTTATAATTTCATAATTGTTGATGCACAAAATCGGAACGATCTTAGACCAACTTAGATCCAACCATAAATCATACAAACGCACAAGAATATAACGGTATATTGTGGTTCACCCAAGTTGGGCTGTGTCCACATTGTTGAAGATTCGGTTTTACTATGTAAATGAGAGTTACAATATACATAGAGGCTTGTTGGTTTTGAGAGAGTAAATTGATTAAGAATGAGAGCTCTCTCTAAAATAAGAGTGAGGGATCCTTTTTATAGCACTAGGGTTTCCATCCCCTTTTACATAGTCAATGGGCTAGAGAGAGGCCCAAATATGGCACAACAATAAAAAAAAAAAAAAAAATTGTAGAGCGATAGGGTTAGTGGGTTAGATAGTTAGTTGTTAGACGAGAGACGAATCAATGGGGATTGTACCCGCAACGGAGTGCATAAGCATGATTGCTTTCAATCACTGCAGCAAAACGCCATCTGCATTCCAAATAGTAATTGAAATTTTTTTAGAATTCCAAGTACACTTATATCCTATTTTCTTATTATTTCAAAATTATTATATAGGTGTGTAATATAAACATATATATTTCTAACTAAATAAATAGAGAATGAAGTTATCAATGATATTAAATCTTTTTTAGGCCTTAAATTAAAATCAATAAGGATCTGATTCAATCTGAATTCAATACTAATCAAATATGGATATACAAGTCAGATTCAATGATTCAAATATGATTAGGATATGATAATCCAATTATAAATGGATCTGGATGTGGATCAAGATTGATTGGAATCAAATTTGATCCATTTACATGTCTACTAACATGTGTTAGTTGCGAACCCCACACTTTACTAGCTTATTCTTCTTTTAAACTAATGAACTCAAAATTAAAATTTTAATTTCTCCACAAATCTGACGTCACTCGCCTGACAAATTCACACACATGACTTCCATGTAGGGGTCATCATTTGGCCCAGAAGCCCATGGGCCGGTGGGGGCCCGCTTGGCCCAAAGAGAAAAAGCCCGGCCCGGCCCACCACCAGGCCCAGGCCGGCCCAGCCCATCGATTAGTAGGCTAGGCTTGGGTTAGGAGTTTTGAAGCCCGGCCTGGCCCATAGGCCCGGCCCACGTAGGCCCACATAGGCCCAGCCTGGCCTGCCCAGGAAAGCCCAGCCCACAAGCCCGCCTATCAATTTTTTTGCAAATACATCATACATGTTTATTTACATCTTGGAACTTGGATTCTTGTTTACTGAGTTATGGACCCTAGGTTTAAATTGTATGCAATTGGAGAACGGTTAAAAATGTTGGGTCTTGATGCTTTAACTATTGATAGTAAACTTGAGGATTTGAGGAAGGAATTATTTAAATTGTATAATATCTACAATAATAGGGATGTGTCTAATTCAAATCCAACTGTCCAAAGTGTAAACACAAGCACTTTGAGTCAAGCTCCTGGTTCTATAACTTTACCTGTTATGCGTAATTTCTCTATGCAAGGGTTGAAAAAGGCAAAGCTTACATCCACATCTTCTCCCTCAACCACATCTGATTTGCAATTATATCTTGAATTAAATACAATAGAGGTTGATGATGATAATCAATTTAGTGTTTTGGGCTGGTGGAAAGCAAATCAGTCTTTATATCCAATTGTTTCTATTATGGCTCGTGACTTGCTAACTATACCAGCTTCAACTGTAGCATCTGAATCATGCTTTAGTGAAGGTGGTAGAGTTGTATTTGAAAAGAGGGCTTGTTTGAGTCCATCTAATATAGAAGCTCTTATTTGCTTAAAAGATTGGAGCTTGGCAAATGCAAGGATGCAAGATGCTGCAGTAAAGGAGGAAATTGCAGAAGAATTAATGAATGTTAGAGCTGCAAGACCAGATTGGATGAGAGCTTGTGATGGAGAGGCTGAGGTTGAATCCGATAATGAGACAATTGAAGTTGAAGCCAATACTATATGAGAGCTGCATTTTTTGTATTTTTGAGTTTCATAAGTTGAAGACAATATGTTTTGAGCTTTTTATAATTTGAAGATACTTCTATTTCATATTTTAATATGATTTTTTCTAGATTTTTTTTTATTATATTTTTTTGTCTTCAGCCCGTTTAGGCCCAGCCCAACTGGGCCAGTTCGGCCCGGCCCGCCAAGCCCACAAAAGCCCGGCCCATGAGCTGGGCTTGGGTTTTAATATTTTCATAAAAGCCCGGCCCATATTTTTTGTTATTATAATTGAAACCCAGCCCGGCCCAGCCCAAGCCTAGTATTTTTGGGCCGGGTTGGCCCGGCCCAGCCCATTGCCGACCTCTACTTCCATGCATAAGCTACTACCCCCACATAGACCTAAATTTTTTTTACAAGATTCGTTAACTCGATACGAAATGACATGAAAATAACGAGTTTAGGACCAACACATTAACTAATCGAGTCATTATTAGGTCACCTTTTAAGAACCCATTAATAACGGGTTCTTAACAGGTCTATCCATGGGTAATCCATTTCAACCCGTTAAGAAAAATGTTAATTTTGTAATTTTATAACTACTAAAAAACCTTACTACAATAGGTCAAGCCAAAGTTCTAATACTATTTCCCTTAGTGATTGATGAAAATTGATTGGTTTTGCTGTCAAAAAATAATGTGCAAGCTTTGAGTCTCACTGGCAAGGTTCTGACTTTTGTGAAAAGTTCCACAACCTTAAAAAAAAAAACTCCCTTCATTTTGCATTTGATATTTTGTAGTAATATACTAATATTTTTTCATTAGGTTCTTATTTTGGGGTATGTAATACTTGAAAGACAAATGTGTTTTTATGTTTTGAAGTAACATATATTTATGTAGATTCTAATTTGGCATGACATTTTTCATTTGATTATTTATTAAAATAAAATATATTTTTCTTTAACGGGTAATAAATCTGGTCATATTATCCATTAATTTTAACGGGTCAAGTCCGGGTCGGGTCGTATTACCCGTTTATTTTAACAGTTTTGACATGACACGATCCGTTAAAATGTCGAATATGTCACAAAAACGACACGAACACTACAAACACGACACGAACGCAAGGTCTTGCCCCACACTCCACTACATATTTTTTTTCCTTTTAATTAATAAATTCAACAACTCCGGTCTGCTTTCAACAAAAATATGACGACACTCACCTCACAAAACCACACACGCGGCTTGCATGCGTTGCGGGTCCCGCACTCCACTAGCTCATGTTCTATAACGTATAACATATGGACTCAACAACCAGACTTGATTTCAATTTTCAATACAAATCTGACGGCCTTGATTTGTTTCGTGACAAATATATATATTTTTTTTCATCAGAAATTCGTTTTACACGCGCCTAACGTACAAAATAACTATGGTATACTTGGCATGCAATGAAAATCTAATTGAATAATGTAGAATAAATGGAAATAATTATATGTACCAAAAGAAAAAGAAGAAAAAATTTAGGAATTTTTTTAATACGAGCAATGTGATTACTTTAAGATATACTAAGAGAAAATCATTTGAACTCAAAACATAGTAAATTTAAGACAAATATCCTAATTATCAAGACAATCGGCCCTTTTCTAAAATATTCTTATTAGGGACAAAAATACCACTGTAACATCAATGTGGGATGTGGTTTGCTTGATAAAATTTTCATTGGTAATTAACTAATTCATTGCTCCTCATAAAAAAAGGAAAAACAAAACAAGTAGAAAGCAATGCTCAAAAGTTCAAAAATTCCCACTTAACTCTTTCAAGGGTCCAACTTCCATACTACGTAGTATCAAATACTACGAGCATTGGATAGTTTGGATTCACGGGACCCACGAGCCTCATATCATCCAAAACAATCAACATCATCCAATGTTCGTAGTATTCCATACTACGTAGCATGGAATTTTCGCTCTTTCAAGCCCAAGTTCTAAAATTTTCCCAATCCTAGGTGGCGCGTGGTGCAGAACACATGCACAAAGCGACTGATAGTCTGACACAGAGAGCGTGTGCCACAGAAGAAACCCAAAGGAAAGTTTAAGTTTTTTCACCAACAGAGCTATACTGCTGCAGAGCTCTCGCACCCCTGATCAAGACTCTCTCTCTCTCTCTCTTGCTTGATCACTTTCTCAAGGTATGTCTACCATGGTTTTTTTAATAGAAAAAGTTAATATAAACCCTAAAGTACTATTGCATTTTATGAAAAACCCAATTTTTTTAAAAATTTTAAATTAAACTCTGGCTATTCTTCCATGTAAGCAAACTTTTTTTTTGTGAAGTGATGAGTCAACTGATATTTAATAATTCAATTTTTTCTCTCTATTATAATACCTACTGTACCCTTTAAATCTCTACAATCGATTAGTATCAATTAGGTGAATCTACAGAAAATTGTTCCTTGCTTTTAGCTTGTAATTCAATGTAATTTATACTCATTGGATTTATATCTGTAAATTTACATTATATCATATTTTTCTCCTCCATGTCTGCCAAATCAACGAAGGCAGCAAGAGATTCTTCATTCTTCTCCATGTCTGCCAAATCAATCTTTTAGGTTCCCAACATCCAGCAATGTTCATTAGGCTCCAGGTGAATGCCTTTATTCTTCGTCCAATTCAATACCCCTTGGAGACTTTCTTGAGTGCTCCGGAGTATCTGGTACTCCAGGTATTTCAACCGTTAAATCTTCATTTAAAAATATAAAAATTAAGATCTAACAGTTAAAACACTCAGAGTATCTTGTACTCCGGAGCACCTAAGAATTTTTGTACCCATTGAAGTCTACATCTTAAAACTAGGTACCCAATTATTTTATATAGTTTTCTTCAAGATTCTTTTTGGGTTTTTATCACGGTTGGTCTCTGAAATTGGACCTTCCAATCAAAATTGTCCCTGCAATTGAAATCCATCAATTTGGTCCCTCAAATTGGGTCTCGCAAATCAATTTGGTCATTCCGTTACATTTCCGTCAAATTTTTTATTATGTGCTGACGTGGCATACAATTGGGTCCCACCAATCCAATTATATGGTGCCACGTGGATTAACCATAAAAAAAAAATTGTTTTATACGGTGCCAAATTTTTAAATTTTTTTTTTTTTTTTTATGGTTAATCCACATGACACTATATAATTGGATAAGGGAGACCCACTTGTATGTCACGTCAGCACGTAACAAAAAATTTGACAAAAATGTTAGAAGGACCAAATTGATTTGTGAGACCCATTTTCAGGGACCAAATTGATGGATTTTCAATTTCAAGAACCATTTTTATTAGAAGGTCTAATTTCAGGAACCAACCCATTTTTTTTAGTGGCTGTTTTCTTTTATCTCTTTCTCATCTGCTCTATCAAAGCATATTCAATAGTTATCATTTTCTAGGTTTTGAACAATAATAAACCTCTTTTCTATAGGTTTCAACAATTGGGTTTAATATAATTTTAGTTTTTGAACAATACTAAACATTTTGAATAGGTCTCATTTCTATCCAATGTAACCTATTCAATTGATACCCAATTCTTCTTTCTTCTTCTCTACTAACCTATCCAATAGGAAGTGCTCAAATTTGAAATCTTTCTAGTTTTGTTTTTTGTAATAAGATATAAACGTTCATTATGTTCATTTTTGTTCTCATTATTTTCTTCGTAATTATTTACTTATTTGTTGGATGGATTTTTTATTGTCTTCGTCATATGAATTTGTAATCTACCTCTTGTATGGATTTTTTGTCGTTTTTTTACCTCTTAATTTTGTAAATTGCATTTTTTAAGTTTATATTTTAATAAGTGTGCAATCAAATACATAAGATTTAAAATTCAAATTTAAGAGTAAAAGAATGCATAAAATTAGGGAATTTATTTTGTTCTTCTTATTAGCTTAAGGGGCAAAATAGACATAAAAATAAGAAATAAATTATTTAAACCAATATTAAATGTCATCATATTGCTGAGGTGGACAAGTGGATTTTTTCTATAATTTGTATAGTTGATTGGGTCTAAATCAAAATATTTAATTAATTTATTATCTTCCTCTGTGTTTCTGCATTTTAATTTTTTTGCTTTTAAAGCTATATATATGTGTGTGTTGTGTTTGCATGTATGTATTTGTGAGTGCCATTTTTGTTCCTGCTTAGTTATGGCTTTACCCTGATATATACCATTTACTGGCAATTAGTTAAGAAATTAATTTTTTGTCCCCAGTCTTTGTGTTTTGGTTCTTAGATAAAATGAGAGAATAATTTACGGAGGCTCAAAAGAAAGTTTTTTTTTTTTTTTTCTGGGCCAAAAAAGGATGGGTTTTTTTTTTTGCCTCTTTTTGTAGTGCTAGTGCCTAGCAAGATTTAAAAGATAGTTTTTTTTTTTGGCAAAAAATATGGTTTTTTAATTTTCTCTCTACCTTGGTGGCTAAGTGGTGTACAGAAGGAATTATTTTTCTGTTTTGATCCTTTTATTTTTGTTAGTTTGATAATTTAAATCGATTGAGTGTATAGTGGGTTTGATGGAATTTCACTATATTTTATGATGCGGCGATGTTAGAGGAAAGTGCACATTAAGCCAAATTATTTTAATTGCAACAAATTGGCCTTGAGGCGATTTTGCAGGCCTAGATTTCTGAAACACCAGGTGTAAACATTGGACATAAAGATGGATGCTGGGGGTAGTGGAACCATCAACGTTAATGATCATGGAACAGTTTTTGATAGTAAAAGGAGTAGACTGCAATGCAACTACTGTGGTAAGGTGGTGAGCGGTTCCACCCGTTTGAAGTGCCATATCGGAGGAATCCGCGGGGATGTGTTACCGTGTAAAAGTGCTCCGGCTGATGTGAGGGAGCTGATGAGAAACAATGTGATTGAAAGAAAAAGAGAGACTTTTGGAAAGGAATTTGGGGAGCAGAATCGCTCAGATCTTTCGCGGAACAGGAATTGTAAGCGTGGACCTTCTCAGAGTGCCGGTTTTCAGAATGGAAGCCAAGAGGAGATGGAGATGGAGTTGGAGTGCGAAGACAGTGCAGCAGGACGTGTCTCTGTCCCTAAAGGAAGCAGAGCTGCACAGCGAGGCGGCAATGTGGAAACAAGACAGGATATCATTTCGAGGCAAGCGCAGAAATCCATTGGTCGATTCTTCTATGAAACGGGTTTAGAATTTGCTGCTGTGAGTTCGTCTTCCTTCGAAAGAATGATACGCTCTGCTCTTGGGACTGGTCATGTGGAGTGCAAGATACCGAGCTGTGATGAGCTCAAAGGTTGGATTCTTGACGAAGAAGTGAAGGAGATGCAAGAATATGTGACAAAGATTAGAGATTCATGGGCCACCACTGGATGTAGCATTTTGGTAGACGGATGGGTTGATGACAAGGGTCGAAACCTTGTCAACTTTTTGGTCAATTGCCCTCTAGGCCCGATTTATCTTTGCACCCATGACATTTCCTCTATAGTTGGCGACATCGATGCCATGTATTTAGTACTTGAGGGAGTCATTAAGGATGTCGGGATTGAAAACGTTATTCAGGTTGTGGCGGATTCTACAACTGGCTGGGCTGGTACGATGTGGAGGGACTTTAGCAGCAGGTGCAAAGGTGTGTTTTGGACAGTCAGTGCATCTCATTGCATTGCACTGATATTGGAGAAGATTGGGATGATTGGCTCTGCTAGAGATATATTAGATAAGGCCAAGGTTATGACAAAGTTCATTCATGGACACGAAGCGGTTTTGAAGCTTCTCAAGAAACATACGCTTGGCCGCGATCTAATTAAGCCCTCGAAGATAAGGTCAGCGATGCCGTTTATGACTTTGGAGAACATTGTATCAGAAAAGCAGAAGTTAAAAGACATGTTTTCCTCATCTGAGTGGAACATGTCACCCTGGGCTTCGCGAGTGGAGGGAAAAAGGGTAGCGGATTTAGTGGAGGGTCGTTCTTTCTGGACCGGGGCTGAGATGGTCCTGAACGCAGCTATGCCTCTCATCGGCATTCTAAACTGGATCTTTGAGGCTGACAAGCCGCTTGTTGGGTACATCTATGAAACAATGGATCAGGTAAAGGAGACAATTAAGGAAGAGTTCAACAAAAAGAAACCAGATTACATGCCAATCTGGGAAGTTGTTGATGAGATATGGAACAATGTTCTCCATAGTCCTCTCCACGCGGCCGGCTATCATCTTAACGCGAGTCTCTTCTATTCAAGCGACTTCTATCCTGACGTGGAGGTTACCTCTGGCCTTCTGAGCTGCCTTGTACAACTGGTCCAGAATCAGCCAATCCAAGGCTTAATTAGCCGTCAATTCGAGGAGTATACACACTGCAAAGGTAGTTATCAGAAGGGGAGTTCCAGAACTCGAAGCACGAACGTTCCACCAGGTAAAACAAGCTATCGTTATAACGTTGTAAACAAATGAATCAAGGAACACTTTTGAACGCTTTCTTATCTATTCTGTTAATTTTAGGCATTATGTTACAAGTTTTGAGGTCAGTAAAAAACCAATATTTGAAACTAGTTTATGTTAAATTGATTGCAGCTATGTGGTGGTCTAGTTACGGAGAAAATCATCCTGAACTGCAGAGGTTTGCGGTTCAAATTTTGAGCCAGAACTGCGATGGCGCTTTAAGATATGGGCTCAAACGGACTCTGGCGGAGAAACTGCTAACAAATGGGAGGAACCCTGTCGAGCAACAGCGGCTTCAAGATCTTACATTTGTTCATTATAACTTGCAGTTGCAGCAGTTTCATGCAGGTATAAAGAGCGGCATCGAGGCTGAGGAGATTGATCCAATGGATGATTGTATCATTGATGAAGCACCAGATGTTGTGCCCCAAAATCCTGAATCGTCGCGGATGAACTTGGACCGTGCTAGAGGAGCTCTCTGTGAGGAAGGTTCTTCCAGGTTTGCCGCAAAGACGGAAAACCATGTGAGTAGCAGAAACAAGAGTAAGATTCAGAGAGGATTAAAAACAGAACATCCGTTTTTCTTTTGTCGGAAAAATCAGAACATCTTTTAAACCGACATTTTGTCTTCTGAAGTCTAAATGTTACAAGTTTGTTTTGAGTTATAACTAGAACAAGATACATGGTGTTGGTGTTGGTGAATTTTGGCCTCATATATAGTTGCTTAAATTAGGAAAGGAAATGTTTGAATTTGGATATCATTTGTGTCTCTCAATACTTAATTTCGATACCCAACTTGTGTTTTCTTGTTTCATACAAGCGATAGTACTAGTGAAAGGGAGAATTGAACATGGGTCCTCGGATATATGATTAAATGCTCCTAACTAACTGAAAAATTCACTTTACACCCAACTTGTGTTTCCTACCAAAACTGTCAAGTTTCTTATAACGACGACTCATCTACATTAATGTAGTGGATTATCCAAAACCAATAGTTACTCAGGTTTTGATTTGTCATAAATTTCAATGTTGTCAATCGTAGTAAATATGTTGAATGCCAAATATGAACACTTCTATATATTGAATGGTGGTATACTTTTCTAAGTATAAGTAGAGAGTTTTAAGTTCAATTCTTGTTAATGATGAGTTTGATATTAAAATATATAACTGGCCCATAGTGTGGATTCGAATCCCACCATCACCTTTACGATTAGGATGAGCAAATGCGTTTGAGGAGTTCTGTTTTCACATTTGGTTTCAAAAAATGGCCTATTTTAGTCATTTTCTATGTAATCCAAATAGATGACAACTACACATATACATTTTTTTTGGGACCATATCTTGATGTTTATATGGTTGTTCACTACAAGACCACAGCATATAAAAAACGAAAATTCTATTTGATTGAAAATCCGTGATATCTTGGTGGTTATATCTTTTACCAAGAATTTAATAATTAAAAATCTCACAATATAAAATATTTCGCAGTATACTAGAAAATTCGGATTTGGCTGCAATGATACGTATCATGTAGTAATACGATCAATGAACGACTTAGATCATTACATGATACAATATTTTTTAAATTTGAAATTATCTAAACAGTTCATTGATCGTATCACTACATGATACGTATCATTGCATAAATTTCGAGAAAATTCCACCAAAATGTTCAACATTGTTTGTATTTGAAGACTAGTCATTACCAAGGCTGCAAGTTATGTGAAAAGCATTTGTAAAACAAAGAAACTAGCATGCAGCAGCTGCAGCTGGAATTACAAGTCAAACGACGACTCGAAAGGAAATTCGATAATTTCTTTTTCGAAGCTTCAGTTCTCAAAACAACCTAGATTGGTGAAAGTTCAGCAAAAGATCTTGTTACATTTTGTCCTTTCTTGCTGATGATCAAGTTGTTCATTAGTTTTGTTTATTTATTCATAATAATTTATAAGTAAAACGAATTATGTCGTCAACATTTGTGCATTTCATGATTCACTTTGTCAATTGAAAAGAACCTATCCTATTGATGTTGTTATCCATAATAACACTCGCCCGTGCATTCGAAATTTTGTGTTTGAATCTTCTTTTCCATAATTCAAATGAATTAGTATAACTTATCCTATTATTTGTAAAAGAAAATTGCAAAAACAGAGTGTATAAATCTTTCTCCTTTTTCTAATAAAGCACGATGCTTACGTTTAAAGACTGAACACAGACATGGTGTGGTCGTGGACTATCAAGTACCAAATGGATCTACATCAAATTATGTCCTCTGCATTGGGCTTCTTATGAACTTATTGAGTTGTATACACTGAAACCATATGATTTTTTTTAACAAATGATAAAATAATTATATTAAATATATCTATATTATGGTGAGAGAGGTTGAAACTTGAGTGTGGAGGGTGGAGTACACTCCTCTGGTCAATTTAACTAAACACAGATCTACACATTGAAACAATATGATTTACTCTCTCAATTGAAAAGGCATGTATTCTACCACTACTGTAATCTCAATTGGGCTTACTGAAAGTGATTTTTTTTTTTGATAAGAAAACTTCTTCAATAATATTAAGAATCAACAGTTACATCATATAAAAGGAACGGAGAGAGCCAGCTTGGCTCTTCCTCAATCCAAGTCTGAAAAATACAATTTCGAATAGAAAATTGAGCAAGTTCATGTGCCACTTTATTGGATTCTCGACGCTACCATTGGCACAGGTAGGTTCGAAAACGCCGACTCAACAACTTAATCTCCTCCACCAAGCACCCTTCATGATCAAAACATTCATCTACAGAATTTATACCATTGACAGCACCTTGATCATCCATCTCTAGAACAATATCACAAAAGCCAAGATCCCAAGCAAATTCCAATCCTTCTTTTGCAGCTATTAACTCAATTGCATGCGGACTGAGATATTGTTGTACCTGCTAACAATAACCAGCCATAAACTCACCATTTTCATTTCTTATCACCATTCTCACACCCCTGACTGATCCCCCTTTTTCTACAGCCCCATCAACATTGATTTTGAACAAACCAGGAGGAGGAGGATGCCATTTAATCGCTCCATTTAAACTCATATGTGATTTCTCCACTGCAGTGTTAGTTGCCTGAAAATCCAATAAAAATCGAAGCCCCTGATCAAACAGGTCGTGACTCCGAAACTCTCGTTGTTGGTGGAAAGCCTCATTTCTTTCATTCCACACAACCCAACACACCATTGCAAATAAGTCAAGCTCCTCAACTTTGGATACTAATAAAATTGCGTGCCAAAGATCTATAAAAGACTCCAACTTCCATTCACGTCATGACTCACCCCATGGAGAAAATTCCCATACCTCTTTGACTTTCTTACACCCCTATAAAGCATGCAATGCAGTCTCAAAATCTCTACCACATCGCTCACATACCATGCTTTTCACAATCTTCTTTTTAAATAGCTCTGACTTGCAAGGTAAAAAGTTTCGTAAGCACCACCAGAGAAAGTGCTTCACTTTGTTTGGAATAGACAACCTCCAGATGTTCTTCCAAATTATCATCCCATCATTACTTGACGAGCTCTCCATCCTCATTAAGAAATGTTTTATCATCCGAGCAACCTTATAGCCACTTCTCACAGAATAACGTCCATTTCGTTCATAGTGCCATATCCTCTTATCCTTCCCTCTCCCAATTGGTATTTGGAGGATGGCATCAATTTCCTGCTCCCACAAGTTCTCATATAACAGCTCAGCATCCCACCTTCCTTCACTTGTGATTAACTGACTCACCCATAAAGAGCTTGGTAGTTGAGAAGTAGAGTGAATAAGAAAACTCCTTGGTAATGGTACCCATTGATCACCATATACTTGAATTGACTCCCCATTCCCCACTCTCCATCGCAACCCTTCTAACAACAAAGTTTTACCCTAGATTAGAGATCTCCAAATATGAGAAGGTCCCTGTCCCACCTCCGCATCAAGAAAATTGTTTTGGGGAAAATATCGCGCTTTAAAAACCCTCGCTGCCAGCGAGTTTCCATTACAAAAAATCCTCCAACACTGCTTAGCTAAAAGTGCCTGTTAAAAGCATCCATATCTCGAAATCCCAATCCTCCATCCGATTTGCTGACATACAATATTTCCCAATGCATCCAATGAATACCATGTACATTATGTGATTTAGACCACCAAAATTTAGCGAGAAGACTGGATTTCATTGCAAACACCCTTGGGCATCAGGAAACAATGCATCGAGTATGTGGGCATAGCCTCAAGCACGGCTTTAATTAAAATTTCTTTACCAGCTTTGGAAAGGAATTTCTCTTTCCACCCGCACATACGTTTCAACATTCTTTCTTCTGTAGCTCCAAAGATCTGTTTCTTTCCCCTACCCACCACTGTCGGCAAACCAAGGTACTTTTCATGGCAAGCCACCAACGGAATTTCCATAGCCTCCACAACCAAACGTTTCACCTCTTCTTGAGCATTAGGGCTCAATGTCAAAGCAGACTTATTATAGTTAATCATTTTCCCCGAAGCCTCCTCGTATACGTGAAAAATACCTTTCACCGCCTCACACGTCGCAACAGTAGCATCCAAAAAAAGAAGACTATCATCGGCAAAAAATAAATGAGTGATGGAAGGTGCTCCCTGTGCCACCGACACTTCTTTCAAAAGGCCTTCCCCCTCTACTCTTCGTAATAGTCCTGAGAAGCCCTCAGCACGCATAAGAAACAAATATGGTGAAAGTGGACACCCTTGCCGTAATCCCTTTTGAGGAATAATATGCCCGAATGAATTTCCTTTCCAAAGAATCAAAAAAGAAACCGTAGAAAGGCAGTTCATAATTTTGTCTACCCACATCTGCTCAAAACTCATCTTCAACATCATGGCTTGAAGAAAACTCCATTCGACCCTGTCATAAGCTTTCGCCATGTCCAATTTAATCGCCATTTTGACATCTTGATTGCCCTGAATTTCTTTCATTGCATGTGTTGTTTCAAATTCCACCATAATATTATCAACAATCATTCTTTAAGGGACAAAAGCACTCTGGTTTTCTAAAATAATTTCAAGCAATACTAATTTCAAACGATTAGCAAAAGACTTTGCTACAATTTTATAAATTGCAATGCATAAACTGATGCGTCTGAATTCAGTTAGTGTCTTTGGCTTCTTCACTTTAGGAATTAAGGCAATGAGCGTATGGTTAAAATCAAGAACACTTTGTTCCCCATTCAAAATTTTCAAGCATATCGCAGCAACATCATCACCTACTATGTGCCAATACTTTTGGTAGAACAATGCGGGCATCCCATCATGACCCAGAGATTTGGTTGGATACATCTGAAAAAGAGCAAATTCTACTTCAGCTCTAGTGAAAAGCCTTAGAAGCCTCTGATTCATCTCTCCAGTAACTTTTGATTTGATTGTGTCTAATACCCTGTCCATATTCCTGCCACCTGTAGAAGAAAAAAGATTAGAGAAGAAATTACAAAATAAAGAGCCAATTACTCGATTATCTGTTTGCCACACATTAGCATCATCAAACAGCCTTTTCATATCATTCTTTCGTCCTCTACCCTTGGCTCACTCATGGAAAAATCGCGTATTTCTATCTCCTTCTTTCAACCATGTCACCCTCAATCTCTGCTTCCACATTGTCTCCTCTTTTTCAAGCAGTACATTAATCGTATCCTCCACCTTTTTTTGTAAAACTTTCACATGTGGACCCCCCCTATATATTAGATTGGCAAGCTCCTCATAGGCACGAGTAAGCTGCCTTTGGATATGTCCAAAACTTGCTTGATTCCACTCTTTTAGTTTCTTAGCACATCCATTCACTGTCTCGAACATTACCATTATGCCCCATCTAGCCCTAGGCCTCCTTTATTATAGCTTCACACCCTTGCTCACCAACTCACATTTGTTCAAACTGAAAACGCGGTCTCCGTTTTTCATTTGATGGAGGCAACACCTTAGCGACTTTGATCAAAATAGAAAAATGGTCAGAACCTGCAGCAACCAGATGATGGGTAATAAGAAAAAGAAAATCGTTCTAAAACTCCGTATTGGTTACACCGCGATCCAACCTTTCTTCCACCCTCTCGCGCATTTGGATAATCACGAGCCCATGTGAAAGGATATCCTGTATAAGGAATGCTACTCAAAACACAATCTACAAACACTTGCGGAAAAGAGAGATTTGTGACATAGGTCTATCTCGCAAACCTTTCTTTTCTGCAGAAGATAGAATCTCATTAAAATCTCCCATCACCACCTAGGAACCGCACACCGACTGCGAAATACGTCTCAATAGCTCCCAAGAAAATCGTCGATTTTGAGTCTCCGGATTTCCATAAAAACCAGTTAAATAAAAAATATAACCATCCGATGATATTATCTTAAAATGAATATGGCCAATAGAGTAGGAAATTAAAGACACATCCCACCTTACATACCACATCATAAGCAGACCTCCAACCCTGCCAATCTGTCCCACAAAGATACTTCCCACTATCCCACACTGGATCCTTCTTCTTTCCATTTGAACTTTCATCATTTGCATCTCCATGAGAAACACGATGTCGAGTTAATTTTCTCTCTCTCAAAATCCGTTGGAGAGAACGGAACGTCCTAGATGACCCGAAACCCTAGACGTTCCAACTTAACATCATCATTGCTCATGGTGGGTCAGCCCCACTGAACCCACCACGTTGTTTTGTTGTAAATTAAAGTTGACCTTCTCGTGTTTCACCTGTTTAAGAAGCAAACCTCCACCTCTTCTTTCTCATTTTGTATTATATTTTTACCCACCCTAGCTTGTCTCTTCCACCGTTTTCCTCCACTATTGATTACTCTCGGAGCAACGGACTTCTCTGTCTTGTTCAGCTCAACCTGCATTTCAGCATTATGACCTCCTACCACATTAGTCACCACCCTAGCACTCTCTGTATTATCTCCTATAATTGTTAAAGAAGAGCCATCACTTTGAGAAATCACTTTTTTCTGCTCCAAACTCCCTAATATCGTTCAGAAACAATTCGCAACTGCATGAATATTGTTCTTCCCCTCACTTGTACCCACTGGTTTCTTCAATCCTTTAGCGGTCGCCCCTGCTAACTCGGCCAAATTCTTCTCTCTCAAATTATTTCCTACAGACGTCTCCTTCCCCGTATCATCCACCACCTTTCGAGCCGCATCTCAAGCTGCCTCCCTCATCACCTTCGTCGCTACTGTAATCTCAATTGGGCTTACTGAAAGTGATTTTCAGAACAAAAACAAAGAAAAAAGGCTCAATGGAAAAATACCCGATATCTTTTACTTTGTGATGTGGACCATCATTAATTCAACACATGTCCTACTGCTTTAAAGAATAATGGAACATATTATCCTATTTTTCTTCATCCTATTATTGGCTCACGTAAGTATATTTAGGTCCTAGTCAATATTCAAGTATTTTTCAAAAATATTTTGGAGTAGGCTTGTAATTTAAATAGTTAAGCACACCTTAAGTCTTGTGTTTCAATTCCTCATTTATAGTATCACATCTAACTGAAAAAATTATAGCCAAAATGTTTTGAAGAGCTCTGAAAAACGATATTTGAATATAAAAATATCAATCTAACTCTCCTTAACTACATCATCCTTTGCCAATGTTACAACCCTAACTATCGATAGCTAGTGGCCCCTCGATGCAGTTCTCTTATGGTCTTTCAACAATAGAAAAATAAATATCACTAGTTTAATAATTACATAGTAAAAATTTAAAATTAAAAGTCATTAAGTAAGACGACACTTAATGAATCATTAGTAATGATTAGTGAGGAAGTGGATCACTACAGCATAGGGAGTTAAATAAAAGAGAGAAAATAAGAGAAAAAAATGAGGTTAGTTAAAACTACTATATCATCCTTAATTTTTAAAGTCATTATTAAATTTATTAGACATATGTTACTTTTTGGTTGACAGAGTAGTTATTGATTTTTCAACAAACCAACCCGACCAGTTCTGTCGGGTTCTGTCGATTTGGCCGGTTTTTGGTTCAAAATTCCAGCACCAACCAAGAGTCTTACGGACGACGTAAATTTTATTTACCCAGCGGTTATAGTCATTATTTATAATTTTTCTGGGTAATTAGTCAAAAGTCAGAATTATCCTAAGGGCCAGTTTGGATAGGGGTTTAAAAGGAGGGATTGGAGTGAAAAGGGGGTTTTGGAAATCCCTCTTTTAACTTCCTTGTTTGGGTAATATTTGAACCGGATCTACAAAAAACACGTGCTTGGGGGTGGGATTAAAAGAAGGGTTTACTAAAACGTAAAATCGCGTGCCTCCGGAGGTGGGTTTTCGGGAACCCTCTCTCGCGTCTCTTCCTTATCGCTGCTTCGATCGCCCTATCCTGATATCCTCTCTCTCTCTCTCTCTCTCTCCGTCTCTCTCTCCTCCTCGTCGATCTCGCGCCTCCTCCTCATCGATCTTCCGTCTTCTCCGACGTCTTCTCCATGGCCCAGTCGACTCGGCGCTTCCACTTCTCTCAGGTCCAATTTGTCGCTAATTAAGCAGAGCCTAATTCGTTTGGCTGCTAAGAAAATTTAGTTTGGTTGCTGAGAAAATAGATTGAAATCCAGATTTCAATCGCTGTTTTGTTCTTTGGATTTATCATCATTTTTTTATTTAATAAATTAGTATTTATCATGTTTTTTTTCCCAAGAATTATCAATTGTGAGTATTAGGTGTTGAATTCCAGTTTTATATACGTATTTTTTCTTTTTCAAATACCTAACAAATATATAAAAAAAATAGCTGTTTGTTTCTTTCCTATTAGAAAAAAAAATTAGCTAAGCATTTAATATCAAAACCCCCATTTTAATCGCATCATTATATCCATTTATTCCCAAACAAGGAACCTAAAAAAAAAATCCCGTCATTTCGAATCCTTGCATTTCCCACTCTTATCATTAGCAAAAACCCTCGAATCCACCAAAACTCCCATCCAAACAAACCCTAAATCAATCATAAACCCATTTAAACGAGAATTATAAATTGAGAAATGCTAGCAAGACTCGCTCAAAAGCAAGCCCACCACGTGCATCTGGCTTCAATTGTTAGCGCTCCTTGGGTCCTATTGTTAATATAAGTAAGAAAATTGTAATTAGTTAAAAGTCAGAATAAGCCTAAGTCAAACATAAATGCTTTTAAACGAGAATTATAAATTACCCATAAGGCCCATGCCTTCCCTTTATTATATATTGGACACGTTGAAAGATACTTAAGTACGCACCAGCAGCGAGTACTTTATATACTCATTTTAATAATTTGACTCAACAATATTTTAACATATATTGTTTTTAAAATTTAAATATATGTTATTTAATTTTTTTAAAATTTTTAAAAATAAAAAATACATATTATTTTTTTATTAGATCAAATTAAAAAATAAATATATAAAATATTATTTATATATATTCTTATTCTTGGTGCTGTGGTAACTGTGACTGTGAGTCTGTTATCAAATAAATGCTTTTTACTTCACACATCTCCAGATACATGGAGGATGCGATTTCACTCGACACGAACAGCTCACATACCCATATAACATAATCAGCATGGCTTTCTGGCAACTGGGTTTCTCCTCGTAATTTCAAATTTCAAAAGCACTTCTGAAAAAGCAATTTTTTGCGAGATCAAATTTTAAACGAAGTATCAACCTTCTGCTTCACTTAGCTCTGTGCATAAGCGGACAGAAAAGCAAGAGCAAACAAGAGACAAGAAGCCCATTTTCCCATTTATTTAATTGAAATATTTGTCACTGTTAGTCAAAGGGCAGGTACTATTTTAGTGTTTTGCTGTTTGGAAGTATTGTTCTGTATATTTGCACAAAATCCTTGTTACTTATCAAGTCTTAATCTGCCCAGCCGCATCTTTGTCACTTTTGAGGTGTACAAAGATTTGAATTTCAGGAGGGAGAATTGGTTGAAGTTCTAGAGAGAGAGAGAGGAAGGAGAACAAGAAGAAGAATTTTGAGTTGAAAGTTGGGGCCCTTTCAGCCGCAGGAAATTTGGGTCAGTTGGTGAAATCTTGCTCTAGGTTATATGTATGCATCTTTCTGCTTTTCTACTTATTTTTTGAGCTAACAAGTGACAACCAACAACCCCTTTTAATTTCCGGTCCTATTTTTTGGTTTTTGATTTCGATTTTCACCTGCATGTTCTTGTTTTGTTTTGCTTGTAATCTTGCTGAACACTCAGAAAAGGAGGGATCTTTTAATTTTTGATGGGTCGGGTTGTGAAAAATTGAAAGGAGGGGTCTTTTGGGCAAATGGGGGACCACTGAGATTCGTCCTCTGTAATTGTATCTTCCGCTACTTGTTTCTTTGAGTAATTTAGTTCATCATGTCGTATGGATTGGAAGCTTTTGCAAGGCAAAGCAAACCCCTTTGCCTTTATTGACATGCACTTTTGAATCTCAGTCAGATTATTGTACAGGTGAATTCTCACTGAGGCTCTCGCCTTATTGGTTTGGGATGCCACGGTGACGTTTATTCTCCCATTAGAGGGCATCTATCAAAAATAAGTTTTTTTTAATTTTATGGAAAGGAATGAATATGGGGCAAAAGGCAACCATTTCCTCTCTCCAAAAGAACTTTGGAAGACTTATAGAGGGTAGGTTTGATGATTGCAGTCCTATTAACTCACAATGTAATTACTTTTGACTCCCACGAGGGTTTAGAGAGTGCCCCCACTTTTGTTCTTTAGCAATTTTGTGTTTTTGCATTTGGTGTCCTACCACCTTCTGTGCAAAAACCTAATGATCTAACCTAATCATTCTGCCTTTTCCTTTTTGTAGAATATCATATCCTCATGATTTTTCCAAATTTACTGCTTTTTTTGGAAGCCCTGAATTTCATGGAATGTGAACTGTAAATTTGTAATTGATTGCTATATGATGGAAGTACATAAGGTTGTTTGCCAAATTTCCCTTTTATTATTACAATGATTTGAGGTAGTTGTGTCTTAATTCGAAACCGAAATTCGGGTGAACATATCTGGTCCTGATAATGTTTGTATGGGTGTGTTGAAAATGACTGGTAGCTGTGGCATTCATGAGTTTGTTTGTCCTCATATGGCTCACAGGTGCACAGTGCCTTGTTTCTAATTATACATCTTACTTAGGCATGTTTCTGAGATAAACTAAGATTGTCTTCCACAAAACATCCTGAAACTCTTCATTAAAAATTGGAAAAAAAAGACGGGTGTTTTTACATTTGAAGTGGGATTTGCAGGATGTTGTGATGCTTGTTTGTATGTGTGGGAAGGCATAGCTTCCAGTACCAGGAACCAAGCTGTTTTGGGTGATTGCTGGATGTGTTTTATGTGGTAAAAGCCAAACTTCATGATCGCAGGATGTGTGACTCACCGTTTGTGCAAACTGCCTTGGGCCAGTGAGTGTGCATTCATGTTCTTTGTTGTTACTCTATGTTTTTCGTATATGGAATGGATCTCTCAGATACTTCATTGATAATGATTTCTTTTTTGTTTGGTTGCAATTTACAGAAGTGTTTCACTTTGTAAATATTCGCATTCTATCATCACTAGTAATTCGGAAATTCAGTCGTATTCTGCAAAAGAACTTCAGAGTGATAGCTCATTTTCACAGGTAAGAACTTGTGGGCATAAACTTGATTTGTGTTTCAGCAAATTCAGACCTTTTTGAAAACGAATTTATGCCCCCCCCCTCCCTCATTCTCTCCTTCTGCTCCATGGTTGAAGTCAGTTGCTTCATATTCATGTTTCAATGATTGTTAGAGGTTTCGTTGTCTGATCTTTGTCAAATCTGTGAAGTTAAAAATTATGTTAGTAACGAAAGTACTTGAGAAACATCCCGACAGTAAAGATTTAGACTATGAGATGTTTGATTATGCAAGGAAAATAAATTGTTGTCTCTTATTTTCATTTTGGAAATGAGTTTAATTACAAATTCCTTCAGATTTATTGTTTTTCCTGATCCGCTATATCTTTTGCATTTTGGAACCAAATGGATTATATAATGTTAGGAACAAAGTATCAAATTGTAGAATTCAGAGTTCATTATTTCCTACATTACAGTTCCCATTCTTTAAGATTGATAATGGTCCCAGATTAGCTTTGTAATATTTCAAATCCTGAGTTCTAGGATTTTGGTATAATTGAAATCTTTACAATTTAGGAATTCATTCGGGTCAAAGAACAGTCTAGGTGTTTGTTGTTTGGAAGGAATTCTGATTACTGTCTGTTGTTTATGTGGTGTTTAGGCACTTCCTATTGATGGTAATTTTGATAATTTGTTTAATGTTTAGGTGACCAATCCCAATGAAGGTATTGGAAGATTTGGGTCGTGCACTAAAAGCAGTGATACTTACCCTTATAGGTTCCAGCTTGAACAGGATGTAAGTTGCCGCCCTTCATAAAACTTATACATCTTCTACAAGAGTTGGGTCGTGAACAAAAAAATTGCTTTTAACGTTCAGTAAAACTTGTGACTTAGGAACGATTTGTATAACATTTCAACTAGAGAGCATGCTTTAAAATTTGCTCGTCATTTCCTGGATGCTTAATCGCCCATTCTCTATGTTCTGTTTTGATCTTGAGGGATTTCTTTTCTATTGCAGTAGATAGCATCTGTTCAAAGCTTGCTAAATTCCTAGTTTGGGTTTTAGCTAGATAACATGTCATAGTTCCAGTAAAATGATAAAGGCTTACCCGGGACATGCTGGGGAGCATCTCATAGTTCAAATCTCTTCCAACAGTGTCAAAGAGCTAATATATACGCTTAGTTGAGCACATCTTTGTCACGGTCTCAAATTAATTAACCTATGTATGTGCTTCTACTATAGGTACAAAGGTTGCAACTGCAGCTACGAGAAGAACTAGAGCTGCATGCTATCCTGGAAAATGCAATTGAGAAAAATGCTGTTAAATTTTCCAGTCCGTCATGCCTCCCTTACTATGTATGTTTCCTTTATCCTGATTGTTTATTTTATTTTCGTAGTTTAACCGCATCCATTCATAAATTGTTATCTGGGCATCCTTGTGATAGTTTTAAAATGAACTTCTGCGAGACATTTCAATCATGGAGTTCAGGCTAGTTTAATGAAAACTACATTTCTTCTATATACTATTGATTCGTCTGCTGCCTAGTCATGGCTCTGATACCTTCTATAAGGTCCCCAAGCTTGTCCTAAAAGCATAGTGTATTGGAAAGGGGCAACATCCATATTCCATACTATGGCACGGCTTTTGAGCATGTAGGTTACACCAAGTGTTTGAAAGATTGTAACTCATTAAGTTGAACCTTGTGTTTGTTTTCCCTTGAGTTCGAACGCTTTCCTTAACTACTTTTTTCCATATTCCATCCCTGCTCCCTTATTAATGATCATCCAGGTTTCAAATTGGGATTTTAGGTAGTGATATAGTCTTCTGTCCCATTTGTACAGGCTCAAGAGCTCCTGAGCAATATTTCTGCACTGGAGGTTACAGTTTCAAAACTTGAACAAGAGTTGATTGCTTTGCAATTCCAACTTAGTCAAGAAAGAAATGAACGAAGGCTTGCTGAATATCGTCTGAGGCATCCATCTCCGCAGTCAATGTCTCCTCACGCCTCTGACATTATGAAACTACCGGTATGTTGTCTGCTGTCATTCTTCCATGCCTTGTTTTCTTTTGATGTGTTCTTAAATTGTTTCAAGATTTTTTTAGTGTCTTGAAAGAAGTAGAGTGAAAGCTGAAAATGTTGCTGATGTCAATGTCTTGAAAGAGTTTTTACTATTTTATAGATTTTGTTCTAATAAGATTAGTAAAAGGTAGAGTTATTTCCAATTCCTAAAGTGATGGTTTGAAAAGGTGAACTCTATGGGCCATTTGCAGGTTAATTTTTTTAAGCACCAGAAAATGTTTTCTCTATAAGATATATCTAGGTGACCGAACACCCTTTAGAAGCTCTTTGTTTCAGGCAGCTGGTAATCAGCAGTAATAAGTGATGTCATAACATATTGTCTTTATCAAATCCCTTGTAGTGTATTTAACTTCTTTTCAATTCATCCAGATTTCGTCTTCTTTGAGGTGTTCAGAGCAGTCCAATCGTAAATTACGTCATTCATCTGAAGATGACTCATGTCAGGAGCAAAAGGATCAACAATCAGAACCTAGTGGCGAAACATCTTCTTTACAGTCGGTAACTGAGGTATCTGTTATTTTTTCATGTTCAGATGTTGCTCTCTCTCGATTGATTATTTGTGGAGTAATGGTCAGCAAGCTAAGTGTTAACCCATGGGATAACATTTTTTGTGATTCTTTTTATTAGAATGCAGTGGACTCCGTTGCAATTTGCCATGATATGAAAATGTCTAGGAAGATGGATTCCGAATCTTTTCAACTTGCTGAGTTCAGGAAGCTTCCTAAGGGGATGCCCCCCAAGGGCCTCTGGGATCATCCAAATCAACTGTCAGAGGAGATGGTTAGATGTATGAAAAATATATTCATATCTTTGGCTGATTCAGCTACACCAGCAAAATCTTCAGCACAAGAGAGCCAATGCTCGTCTATGTCACCACGTGGACATCTTTCCAATTCCTCTTGGTGGTCATCATCTGAACGGTCGATGATTTCATCATGGGTGCAGAGCCCACAGGTGGATATACAGAGTAATTCTGAAGTATTAGCCTCAGAGAATGCCTGTGATCCCTACAAAGTTCGAGGAAAACTGAGTTGGGCTGACATTGGGAACTATGGATTAGTGACTGAAGTTTCTTGGATGTCAGTTGGAAAGAAGCAATTAGAATATGCTGCAGGGGCATTGAGGAGGTTCAGGTAATACGCTTGTTTGAATTCTTCTTCTCTCTCTTTAGCAAACCATACTTGATGATGTTATGCATCAATAAATTTCTATTGTGAAACATATCAAATATACTACAAATGGTCCTGAATTCAAAATCTCTCGGAAATCTGCAGGCTCTACCTTTAACTCATTTCCCCCATCTTTATTGTTTTCCTTTCGCCTGGGTGATGTCTTAATTCGAAGCAATACCCAACTCAAAGGAGTTTATATGTAAAGATGAAGTCATAAAGATGATGGTTTTGCTAATTCAAGAATAGCTTAGTTGCATGGCTTCAACTAATTATAATGTCAATAATAATGTCGATTAAGGTTCTATTATAACTCACTTGATGCGGGCATCTAAGCCTCTCATATTGTAAGATAGGCCAGACCAGTATAAACAATTTCGAACTTTTGAATTTTTACCTTTGTGGTGAAATGGCTAAAATTGATGTTTGAATATAAAGCTGATCAGGTTTTTTTTTTGTTCCGAAACTGAGAACAGAGTACTTGTCGAGCAACTGGCGAAAGTAAACCCTATCCATTTGAGTTACAATGAGAAGCTTGCTTTCTGGATTAACTTGTACAATGCACTGATTATGCATGTAAGTTTCCTTCATTTACCGTGTATTATATGTCGCATTGGTGAACTTTGCAAAATATGCATATAAAAGTTAGGGAGTTTAATATCTCTTACTGTGAACAGGCTTACTTGGCTTATGGAGTCCCTAGAAGTGACTTGAAGCTCTTCTCTTTGATGCAAAAGGTCTGATTTCTTTGATAATTCTCTCTATAATTTGCATTTCTCAAGTTCTGGACGACATTGGAAAAACAATGCCAAATTTTGTGATGCCATTGGATTTACTACTCAACAAAGAATTACTGTTTGTATTGATTGGTGTTGTACTTTCGCAGGCGGCTTACACAGTTGGAGGACATTCTTTCAGTGCAGCTGCTATTGAGTATGTAATTCTGAAGATGAAACCGCCACTCCATAGACCACAAATCGTATGAACTTTGCCTAATGATTGCTATCAATTAATCTTAACTTTAGTCCATTAATATACTTCATTCCCTGACTGACAATTGTAGTGAAAAATATCAGGCTTTGCTTCTTGCTCTTCACAAGCTGAAGGTCTCAGATGAGCAACGGAAGTCTGCAGTCGATACATATGAACCACTTGCAACCTTTGCTTTAAGCTGTGGAATGTACTCTTCACCAGCGGTAATCTCTACAGTTCTTCTATGTGCTCAAGGACAGCTTAATTCTTATTTCCTTTTAGAAGTTGAGCTGTATTTTTGTGTTTTGACATGAAGTACATAAATGCAGGTAAGAACCTACACTGCTAAAAATGTGAGGGAAGAGCTTCAGGAGGCCCAGCGTGATTTCGTTCGAGCTTCAGTTGGGGTTAGCAGCAAGGGGAGGTTGTTGGTGCCAAAAATGCTGCACTGCTTTGCCAAGGGTATTGTGGATGATTCAAATTTGGCTGTATGGATATCACGTTACCTTCCGCCCCACCAAGCTGCCTTTGTTGAACAATGCATATCACAGCGACGACAAAGTCTTCTTGGTTCGCGCAACTGTGGGATTCTGCCATTTGATTCGTGCTTCCGGTACCTCTTCCTGCCCGAAAAAATTCCTTTATGATAATGCCAGGTTATACTACACTGCTAAATACCTCAGATTAGTATGTGGCATCGAGCTAAAGTTAGCTTGACACCCTAAATGACGTGATGGTACAAAAGATTGGATTAGTTGACAATGCAACTGTAAGCGTGCGTGAAGAAAAACCACACGGTGGCAGTTAGGGTCTTTCACCTCATAGACCTCATATATCCCCCTCATGGGGGTGTTGGTAAATTTTGTTCATGGATAAGTTAACAGGAGTTGAGATAGAGTGCTTGTAGGTGACTGATGTATGTATTTGCTTGTATTCTACGACCGTAAACTAAGAGTTGGCAATAATCGGTCGTACGAGTGTTCATTGCTTAAGTTAAATGTAATATGTCTGGTTCCCACGTTACACATTATAAGCTTGGAGAGGGATTTTGGTTGTCCAAATTCTTGTGTAGAGTTGGTTTACAATGTTATGTGATGCGTTAAGATACAACTGCCCATTTGCTTAAGTTGTTTGAGGAGGATGGAAGCTAAGTTGGATTTTTGATAGGATGATGATGATTTCTTATCTTCTTTCCATGCCATTCTTAAGCACAGCATCTAATCACCTCCATTCCTCCTTAAGAAGAGGTTTAAAGTATTTTCGATGGGAGATGTGAAGTGTTTTGAGATAGGTATTTTATATTTTTTGTTGATGAGAAAGCTCTTTAATGGACAAATTTTAAGGAGATGTAAAATATAAATAAAAATTTAAATTTGCATCCATCTTTTGTTTTGGGAGTTTCTAGTCGCACCGAACTTTTATCTCTTGACACCATGTAGATTAATGAAATCTTTATTTTCAATTGTGCCCTCCTATGAAAAGACAATAAACATATATTTCAAAAAACAGAACAAAAACTTCTAAACAGAAAACTCTTCTCACCCAACACAACAGTCACGAATCACTCCCTCCCTCCTTCCAAACCCTAAAAAGCTCAACTCCATAATCTTCCACGTTCATTGACGCATTGATACACATTTTCGAAGAATGGAAGATGAAAACGTCGTTTGGGGACATCCAAAGGAGATATGACACTATTCTTTTCAAGATTTAATTGTCATTTTCAGCTTTGAGAAGTTTTGGGTTCGCGAAATGTTCGGCAAACCATTACTAAAAACTGCACAAATTAGATAAGATGGTATTGAAATTGTCCATAAGTCGATACCAGCATAATTTAATTATTAATTTTTTGAAATTATTAGTCTATAGTCAATAGTGTTGTTATTACTACCACCACTATACTTTAAATAGCATATTATTAAGTGAAAGTTTCTTCTATTTGGCGGGTTGACACAACCATTCGCAAATGATGATGAGCATGGAATAGTACCAGTGAAAGCTACTTAATTTCTTCTCCTAATTTTCTAATCAAAATATAAGTTTTGTTTAATTATGTTCAGTCCTCACTAGTATGGACCTAATTCAGTAACATTAATATTTTTATTAGTACTCACGAAGAATAATATATGTATGTTTATTGTGAAAGGTCTAGAGTTGTTAACCTGATTATATATATATGTTTATTTAACCCTTAACCTGATTATATGTATGTTTATTAATTTAACCCTTTCTGTTGGCCTCCCTCAACTACATTAGCAACCCAACCCTCAAATCACCACCTTACAACTTTGAGGACTTTCTTTTTGTTTGTTTGTTTGTTTTTTTTTTTAATTTAAATTTAATTTTTTTTTTTGTGTGTGTGTAATATAGGGTTTGGTCTTTCTGATGCTACAAATGTCATACCAACTGTGATAGCTAGGTGAACTACTTCATTAGCCCCTCCACAAAGTCCCATTTATCTTATTGGGAATTAGTACTTAGATTAATTAATCTCGGTACTTATTGCTTGAATGATTTCTTAATTTAGAAAAATAAAACCCTATAAATGGTAAAGGTTGAACTACTTTGTGCTTCTATCAAATCCCATTAATTAATCAATAGAAGAAAAGGGGGTTTGGTGATATGATGCCATTCTGACCTTCTTGGGTGGATGAATATACCTTAAATTACACAAACAGTCCTATATTTCTTCTGGCACCTACGAATAGCTCAGATTCCTCTTTCAATCAATCCACAGGTTGTGACGGCCAAACTGAAACATAAAAATTAAAATAAATTAAACCATATAGACACATGCAAGCATGATAGTATATGGTAAGTGTGTCTGTGCCAACTTCGCTCGTCATGACACCATGACTAATGAACGATAACATGAACAAAATTATATAATAGGGTGGTGGACACATTTGTATAGAAAGTGTAAGAGAAAGAATCAAATATTTGCCATGAAAGTGATAGTATAAGTACGTACTATGAGTCATTCCCATCTCTCTAATTTGCTAATAGTTCGTATAGTGATGCACAACTCTCCATGCAGTTGTTAATAACTAGTAATACGTATGAAAGTTGCTCACCCGATCCCTCCCAGCAGATTATGTGATGACTAGCTTGTTCTTTGTACACGTGGAAGCTTGTTTGTGCTTGTAGTTAGGAAAAAAGAATTATATCATATTACCTTTGAGAAAGATTAGTTGTACGATAACTATAGTCTAGCAACATATCAGTTTGACTTTTGCATGAAAAAATGTGGTAAAATTTATAGTCTTACAATATAAGTATTTGTCAAACAGCCTAAGTTCGAGTTTGAAATTGATATATAGAACATTACTCTATATATGTAATCCCTAGTGTTGCAAAAGCCCTTAATTAACCATTAACCCTATTGCTTATCTTGACATCTTTGATTTAATTGCCTGCCACTAGAACAATTATTCCCGTGGTGCATATCTAAGTAAAGCTATAGAGCTAATTACACTTTTAAAATATAAAATAAGATTAACAATTCCTTGAAATCTTGCAATGTCATTTAGATATTGTTAACTTTTTGGAAGTCATTGTAACTTTGAAAAGAAGTTGACTTGAAGAACACATAATCCTAATGAAAACACTGCGTAAATAATAAAAAAGGAAGGTATAATTAATAAGAAGAAGCATTAGCATTATTGGCAAGTTTTCTACCATCGGGCAGCAGGCCAATGGACAAATTAAGGATTGATTACGAAAGAGCGAAAGTAGAAAGAGATGCAATAACGAATTGAAAATCAACATTAACAGACTTGACTGTTATCTATATATATAGACACACCCCCATCACAATTGTGTGGAGAATATAGAACGTTGTAAACGGAGACAAGGAAAAGTGACTGAATATATGGTCCTATTAATAGTTACATGTTACGAAAAAAGGAAAAATTATAGTGGAAATTAAAACTTCAGTATTTGATGAAGAAACTATTTTTGGACCTTTGTGCACATATCCAATTCCTTGCGAATAACGTATTTATATGGTGAAAATACGTTATTCATAAATAATGAGATATGTTGTAAGGGGTGGATATTTGCATTCCTCCATAGGAGGATGCAAGTATTATTCCATACATATTGTCTCTTTACAGTTACATTACAAGTTACCACTTTAAATTGGAGAATATTGTAATTAATATCCTTGCAAGAATATATAGTTTGAGTATTTGAGATTTTAAAGGTATACAATGAAGGGGTGTTAAAAATCTCCTGTCCATTAAGAAGTGGATTCGGAATGATATTTAAAGAAATAATATGGACAAATTAAAGAATAGTAAACACAATTTCTTTTAAGTACATATATATCGATTAATTGAACGTGTGATGTGGAAGAATGGAAGAGAAAGATGTAACATGATTGAATATTAAATACATTGGAATAATGTTTCTGACATGATAAATCACATTTCTATAGACATGGAGAAACTTTTGTGTATGGGGAATATCGACACTTAGTATTATCATTTTAGGTATGTAGTTTGAGTAGAATATTAAATTATATAGAACGATTTTCCAAATACATCGAAAAATTACTTAGAGATGAAACTCATCTTTACTTTAGAAGTAATTTTACCTTGATTTGAGAGGGGATCTACAAAAGTACAAAGTAGGTTGTAGTATGCATATATAGCAAATCAATTAACAATGTGATGGAAAAAATTGGACTGCACATAAAGTAACCATAGATGACTCGTGTTGATCCACTCACTTAAACTATAAGTAGGTGACAAGCTTGGACAATTGGCTAATACATTAACCATATATATGCATGCAAAGCAATAGTATCTTGCATGATTTTGATACAAACAATACAATATATTTGCAGCAAGCCAGATTACTAGTAAAGGATAAAAAAAAAGGAAGGTAATTGATGAGTAACCTGTTGAGGATAACACTACTTTAAATTTAACTAGTTAAGATAATCAAAAGTCAAGGGATTAAACACATGAGCAGCCTCCTTCTCTATCAACTCCACCTGCCCTTTCAACATGTGCATGTACACAATCCAGTCACCATTACCAACTGGACTTGGCATTGGCATCACATACCCGGCATTGCCTCCCCACGGGAAATGGTACGACCCAAAAACCGGCGAGCCCCACCCAAAGTCCACCTTCGAAACGGGGAACCGCTGCCCAGACGACACAACAAAAGCCGGCCCCTCATCGCCCCCACTGCCATATATTTTGGCCAAGCCTGGCACTGGCCTATGAGCCTCAACCCAATCTATCAACCCCAAAAAATGTTCCTTGGTCACAGCACATTCCAAAAAATCATGGACTTCCTCAGCTACCCAATTCAGTGGCTTCCCGGTTAGGTCTTTAATTTTCCCCCCACCAAATGGAATAGACAACACATTTCCAAAGTATGTAGCCATTAGAGTTGCATTGTCGTTTTGGTTATTTCCCTCACTTAATCTTGTCCGTCCATCAACAACAATGCCCATTTTACATAATTTTTGGGCACGATCATTACTAGTGTCACTTTTTGCTACCATTTTCCACAATAACGCACAGAAGGACTCGAGCTTGGTCCTTTTGCAGCCATTGGAGGTAGCTAGGTCTTGAAGATTTTCAAGCTGCTCGGATGTGACATAGTATATGCGGCTGATGAGATGGTCATGATCAACAGTAGTACTGCCTTTACTGGGAGGTGGCAACGCTGTGACGGGCACGTACATGTCGTTTAGGGAGGGGTCGATGTGACCAGGACGACGGGGGTTAAGCAAAGAACGACGAAATGTTGGCTGGATAGTGAGGGATTTGGACTGAGCCATCTCAGCCCATGACACCAGAAACATGTTGGTTGAGTAGGCATCTGCTATGCGGTGATCAAATGTGCATGCCACCACCATACCACCACACTTGAGCTCAGTTGCCTGCAATTTAATTTGTTTTCATAATGTTAGGAATTTCTTTTTAAATAAAAAATATATATAATATTATGATTGATTGGTAACGGACTGCATATTTGATGTAACAAGTAGATATTTCCTACCACATACGCTAAGTAGAGATTTTTTATGGTCATCTAGAGTATATATATACGATACTTCGGACCTTTTAACTGTTAGATATTTAGTCAAAAATACAAAATCAAATGGTTAAAAAGTTCAGATTATTTTATAATTTGGAGCACTATAAAATTTTTTACAGTAAGTAATTAGAAAATATTGTCCTTCTCACATTGTGTTGGAAATATTTTATCAAAGCAAACCATCCATACTTCGGAAAAAAAAAACTTGGTCAGTACCTTGTAGTTTAAGTGGCAGGTACTGTTCATTTAAAATGTCACGTGTTACAAGTTCATATTCATGATTCCGTAACACATGACGTATTTCAACTACACAGTAGAAACGTTCGAACCATGTAACATGAAATGACATGACAGCTAGATACAGACCTGGACAGCCAAGACTCCATGCTTCTTCTTGGGCACCAACTTGCCCTCAATGCTCTCATCAGGGTCATAAAGGTTGAGGTCCTTAAGCTCAACATCCGCAAACGCTTCGGCGAAATCAACGCCGCGGTTGTTGCATAGAATCTCAGGCTCCCCGACAGAGTTCGGCACCACCTCACCGGAGAAGGCGTAGAAAGTCACAAGAGCTTGAGCCATGGCCTTCTTCAGAACCCCAACCATGGACCAAAAGCTCATGCTTTGCTTATTTTTGTAGCAAAAGAAAACTCCCACGTCCACAGGTGGCAAAAGCAAGTCAAGGTTGGAGAGTGGTAGCCAATGCTCTTGCAATGGCAAGGCCGCTGCCACCACTTCTTGCTTGCTCATCGTCACCTTAAACTCTCCTCTCGCCATGTTTTTAATTAACTAATTAACTTCTATATGGTTTAGGTTTTGTGAGGAAAAGACTAGAAGAGAAGGAATGAATTTATAAGGACTTGGAGAGTGAAGCGACGTTATAGCCAATAGGATTAAGGGGACGTTTGGAAGGAAAAATAAGGGAGGCTAGCTAGGTAGCTAAGCCAACTATCTAAACCACCCGAAACACGTTTGGAAGGAAAACCACCCGAAACACGTGGAATCTTTTGGAGTAATGTATGTGGTGGAAATAGTTATGAGAGTCAGCAACAATGACAATATAATAATTTTAGTATGACACTTGTGGTTATTTATCTGGGAAGTACAAAGATATACATTTCTGTCAATCACATATTGATTAGGGTTTGGTAATTTTTCTGTTTATGTTTTTTATGAGCATATATCCTATTGTGATTGATAAAAATGTATGAATTTCTACTTTCAGGAAAAGACTTAAGCAATGTCGATAATACGGAGTCTATTTCAAGAAAAATAAATAAAAAACAAGTGAAATGAAATATTATTGTTGGAAATCACACATCGAAAATTTGACAAAACAAATTCCGATTTATATATTAATAGCTACATTTCTAATTACACTGAGAAAATATAACTACACAACTCTGAGCTACAGGTGATTAAGTTGACAACAATATCAATACGTATTGGACCATTTGCCCATCTCTCTCTAACTTTAACAATTATTGTACGATAAGGGTTTGCATTATATATGCCCAGTTGGCTCTATCTACTACTCTGGTGGGGTTGGAATTGACATGAAAATACTGTCTCATTATTTGATCAACAAGTTTAAGCTTTGACGAGTACTGTAATATAACTTGTAGCTAATTTAAAGAAGAAAAAATTGACTTTTAATAGGTCTAGGCTGCAACTACTATCCAGTCTCCACTAAGGGGGTGTATTCAATTCAGATTTTAAAAGATTATGTCAAAGTTTTTATAATCCATAGATTCTGCAGACTCCATAAATTGTTTTAATTCTATATAGACTTTGACATATTTTAATGCATTTTATTTCAGTATTTGTATGGATTTTAATAAATCTATGAATTGTTGATTGTTCTAATATCAATAATAGGATTAAAAAAATACATCATTGAAAACCAAAAGAGTTGTCATCTCCAAATTATCTGTTATGTATGTCAAAATACAACATTGAAAATGCAAAGAACCAAAAAACACATTACCAAAAAATGCAAAGACAATTATAAAGAAGCATACTCCTCCATTTCAATCTCATTATCATCATAACTATAGTCTCTCTTAACACAATGATTATTGCTTGAATTGCCATCAATAAGTACGGAGTAGGCTACAGTGCTCGCAAGCATTGAATGCTCACACCGATCTCACCATTAAAAGGAGGGAGGAGGGAGGAGAGAGGGGGAAAAGAAGGGTGAGATCGGTGTGAGTATTCAATGCTTGCGAGTACTGTAGCCAGTCCCCAATAAGTACTTGATTTTTTTCATAAAATTCTTCTTCAATTTCTTCTTCATCTATTTCTTCTCCTCCTATTTCTTCTTCCTCTATGTCTTCTTCTCCTCCTATTTTTTCCTTCTTCAATTTCTGTAAGATGCTTGTATTAGAAATAAATCAAGGGTAGTGTGATGGAAACCCAAAAAAATGAGGAATCCACAGCTGGTTAGTATTTTGTTTTCACTTTTGGTCCCTGATTCATCTAATTTTTCAGTTTTGGTTATGCACTAGGTTATACTAATATACAGGCCATCCACTTATATATGTATATATGCCAATGATGTGTATATTTCTTTTAGTTATCTGGCTTTATAATAGTCAATAGTAAACTCATTCTAATAGATTTGACTAGGGTCATGTGTTCTTTATGACTCAATGAAACAATTAACAACTAACACCAATAATATTTCAAGAGATAGTAAAAAACGAAACCTATATGCAACTATCAAAGTCCAAGAATGAATAAAATATGCAATAGACAACTTAGCATGTGTTCCAAAGGAAACATATATATAAAAACCCATAAGCAAGTGCGCGGATACATGGTTTGCTTCTATCAAACAAATATATGGCCGAAGCCTTCACTTTAGCAGGGCTGGATAGAAACCCTAATATAGTCGTCTGCACAATACAATTGGATTGAAACCCTAATATTTATGAATAATATACATAATACCACAAACCATTGAGCATAACAACAATAACGTCAATAGATTAGAAAATACCAACTTTGAGTGAAGAGGTTTGTTCGTCTTCCACAAGGTCAAGAAAAAGTCTGTTCGTCTCCCTTCATCTTTTATTCTGAGCGAGCGTCAAAATCTCTTGGTAGGAGAAGAGATTTCTGAATGGATTTTCTATTTATACCAATGACCCTAGAATCCTACACAATCCAACAATTAATGAAATCTTTGAAAGTCAATAAACTTTTCAATACCACTAGATTTCTACGGATATTTTAAAATCTTAATTGAATATAGCAAAATTTTAAAGGACTTTTTAGAATCCTAATTGAATATATACCCACAGACTTTTAAATTACAAAAAAATCATATAGACTCCAAATTAAATACACCCCATTTTCAAGTATGGGTCATTTCGTTTATACTTCACATTTTGTTGACTACACCCCACATATTTAATATACCCTACATTTATTTTTTGAATTAAAATTTATCTTAATACACCCCTCGTACTTTCCAACACTTCTCACATCCCACACTTTCTACACCCCACTCTCTCCACTTAAAACCCACATCAAATCCCGTGTTCGTCTCACAAGTTCATCTTCTTCACCATTTACAGAAACGAGTATTGTCGAATGATCATGGGTAGAAATTGCTGTGAGGTGTAAAGTCGACTGCTTCATCTTCAAATCAATGGTCTACGGTTAACGGTTTACGAAGAAAAAGTTTGACCAAATTCTGTTAGTACCATCTTGCGTCTTTCTTTGTGCATCTTTGAAGACTCCACTTTTTTCTCTAATATGGAATTGTTGGACTTGAGATATGTCCAGTTAAAGGGTTTCTCAAATGGTTATCATCTGTTAAGAAACTTGAATCAAGTACGAAACAAAAATTTCCTCATGTTCTTTTTTCAAATTTTAATTATTCAATTTTGGGGTTTCTATTAAGAATTTTAGGGTTTCTCTATTCAATTAATTGCACATCTAGATATCTGTCCACTATCAACTTCGTCGGTCTCTATCAATTAGAGTTTTGCTCTACAATGGAGGATGGAGTGACTTAGAGAGCTTGAAGAAAAAAAATATGAAAACAATTTGGGGTGTATTAAGAAAATAATTTTATTTTTGAAATTCATATGTGACCTAAATAGTCATTTCATAATAGGATGTATAAGTCATTAAATAATAAACTTTTATGTGGGGTGTATTCAATAATATGTGGGGTGCTAATAAAAAATCCTTCAAGTATTTAGATTCGGAACAAAAAAACATAGAGGAATTTGCACAAATACCACATGAACTTTTGCTAGTGTGCGCATTTACCACCTGAACTTTTAAATTTTTTTATTTACCACCTGGACTCTGCATTATGTTGCAATATACAATCTATAGTTAGAAAACAAATAAACATCTTTGACTATATACTTAAAGGCTTCGCTTGATATTTAAGATTGACTTGACTTGGAAAACTCATTAAATCCAATGAAGGTTGAATGAAAATATGGATTTCAACTTGCATATTTTGTGCAAGTGACAAGTTTTGTTTTTCATGACTTATCCATCTTCTATCTTCACTTGGACAAAATATGCATGTTGACATCCATATTTCTATTCAATATTCATTGAATCTAGTGGATTGTCCAAACTAACCCAATCCCAAACATTCAACAAGCCCAAAGAGTATAAAATCATGATAGCTAATTCTTATTATTATATATTGGCTATTAATATATATCGGCTCTATGTTGTCGCCTTCCCCTACGTGGGTTAGGCTTTGTTTTTAGATTTTTAGATTTTTATTTGCTGGTGCTTTGAGAGTTCCTCTATGCATGTTGTCTTCTTTCACTATTCTCTTTGGGCTTTGCCCTGTTAATATTATTGTTTATTTATCAAGAAAAAAAAAATGGAAGAAGAAACGAAGACGTAGAAGAACTATTGATTCCATTCATAGTGTTTTCATAATACAGAACAATGTGAAAGAGAGGATAAATCTCTCTAATATATATGAAAATGCATGATAGAAACAAGTTCCAACCTATTAACTTCTATATGGGAATCGTTCCTCTTGTCTCTTTCAATATAATAAAAGACCAAATTGATTGGTATAATTCTCTAGTTTGAACCCAATTCATATGTGCGTTATTAAATTAAAAGTGACATTAGAATTTTCATTAAAAAAAAAGTGACATTAGATTAAAAAATAATGATCAAAGTCTATATTCAATATATGGACATGACCTTTTGCTGAAGAAGAAAAATATTAAAAAATTTGTTTGAAATTTGAAGAGCGCCTAAGTTACAACTTGGGGTAGAAATTATTGGACCATGCACTTGAATGGAGAGTCCAACTGTAATTGATTTGGGTTGTAGGTCGGGCTGGGCTTAAGATTTCGAACAAATGAGCATGTCTATTTGTCCGATCAAGACTTAGAGCAGTTCCACCCGTTGGTGGAGGGCAAGGGCAAGGGCAAGGGTAAGGGCAACAATTGCCTTCCGTGAACAGTGCTTGCCCTTGTGCAACTCCACCTGTTCGTGGAGGGCAAGGGCAAGGGCAATTTTTTTTTTTTTTAATAATTTTTTTTTTGGTTGGCCTTAAATATCCCACCGACAATTTTGACCGACACTTTTCACCGACACACTCCACTGACACCCTCCACCGACACTTTCCACTTAAAAATTTTTTTTTTTTTTTTTGGTTGGCCTTAAATATCCCACCGACAGTTTTTTTTTTGGCCAAAAAATCCCACCGACAGTTTCTCTCCACCGACACTTTTCCCCTCAAATTTTTCAATAAATACCCTTCAAACCCCCCACAATTTCTCACACCAATCTGTTGCATACTCTATACTCAGCTCAAATCTTACTTCTTTCAAACATGTCTAACTGGAGGAGGTTCGAAGACAATGATGAAGAAGAACAGCAGCGATTACAACGGGAGCGAGAACAACAAGAGCGAGAAGATGAAGAACGAAGAATGCAACATGACCGCTTTCGGAGGCGGAGAAATCAATTAAACAACAACATGCTTCATGCCGTTGCAGCAATCGAAGCAAGCAACCAACAAGCAAGTGGTTCACGACCCGGTCGTCGACCCAACCTTAATCGAAAGAAGGGAGAACGAGGTGAGAATCTCTTAGAAGATTACTTTATCCCTAATTCTTTATACCCAGAAGGTTTCTTTCGAACAAAATTTAGAATGCGACCACATTTGTTCAACAAGATCATGTTTGCTATTTGCAACCATGATAATTATTTTGTTCAAAAGATTGACGCTGCCAATGTTATGGGTTTTCTTCCTGAGCAAAAAAATACGGCGGCCTTGCGGATGCTTGCTTATGGTCAATCCGCAGACTCGGTTGATGAGATTTGTAGGATGGCAAAGTCCACTGTCCTTGAGGCCCTTGGTAGGTTCTGCTCCGCAATCGAAGAGCTATACACCGCAGAGTACCTTCGTCGACCCACCCCAGCTGACCTCTAAAGGCTTCTTCAGAAAGGGGAGAGACGAGGATTTCCTGGCATGATTGCAAGTATTGACTGTATGCATTGGCAGTGGAAAAATTGCCCAACTGCATGGCATAGAGGTTACGGGAATCGAAAAGGTACGAAGAGTATTATTTTGGAGGCGGTTGCATCATTTGATACATGGATTTGGCATGCATTCTTTGGTGTACCAGGAGCTCAAAATGACCTTAGCGTTCTTGGTCAATCCCCTGTTTTCGACGACTTGTTAAGAGGAGCGTCGCCTCAAATTACCTATGAAATCAACGACAGAGTTTACTCAGGAGTGTACTACCTAGCTGGCGGAATTTATCCGTCGTGGAATACCTTCGTCAAAACTGCTCCAAATCCACACTCAAAGAAGCAAAAGTATTTTGCATCGATGCAAGAACGGTATAGGAAGGACGTGGAGAGGTGTTTTGGTATCCTCCAAGCTCGTTGGGGGATTGTTAGAGGAGCTGCTCGCTTGTTTGATGATGGGGCGCTGCGAAGCATTATGATGACATGCATCATCTTACATAATATGATTGTGGAAGATGAGTATGATTATGACATGGAAGAACCCTTGGATGAAGACCCACTCAACAATTCAAGAACGAGAATTTATACAGCCCATGAAAATACTGATGAACCTGCCAATCACGACCCAATAGAAAGGAATCCACGTTACCACGAGATGGTCATTCAACGTTACCATACGATGCATTCGTCTTTCCTCTACAAAGAGCGTCAAAGGGATTTGATGGAGCACATTTGGGCAAGGAAGGATGCTACTAATGAATGAAAATTATTTTTTATGTTTTCAAGTATGGTTTGTTGGTGTGTTTATGTGTAATGTTGCATCGTTTATTGTCTAATAAATTAAGTTTGGACTTCGTTTAAATTTGAACTTCAACTTATTTATTAAAAATAAACAAAGAAAACGGAATTTATAAATAAATATAAAAAGAAAGCATTACATCATAATAATTAATTAAAAATAACAACACCAATTAATTTAAAAAAAAAAAACATTATTCGTCATCCCTTGGAATCCAATCAGTGACAATCATCCAAGCCTCCAGCAATGCAAGATCTTCGGCAATCGACCAATTTGCCTTCTCACTCATAATTTTTTTTTTTGATGTAAAATACTAAGGATTTGGAAGAGAAAAAACCAAAATAATTGATGTAGAAAAATAAATATTGAGTTGTTGTGTGGAATGAAGAAGAGAATTGGGGGTATTTATAAAAAATTAAAAAAAAAAAAAAAACAATTTTTAAATGTCAAAATAATCCTGGCCGTTGATTTTAAAAAAAAATTCCATCAGACGGTTACCGTTGCGCCATGTGGCCAACGGTAACTTTTTTTTTTTTTTTACCGTTGGAAATCCAACGGTCCAGATTAAAGAGCCGTTAGAGATCCAACGGCCATACGTCAACTAGCCGTTGGTGGTATCTGGCGTCAGCTGCAGCGGGTGGGGCCCACCGAAATTTTATGTCGGCCACTCTCCCCGACTCGTGCGTGATTTCCACGCGCCTGACTTAAAAAAAATTAAAACCGGTTGCTGACGTCAGCATGACGTCAGCAACCGAGCGTGGGCTGGTAGGGCAATTTTTGCTCGGGCTGCTGCTTGGGCATGCTGTGGCCCACCAATTGCCTTTTGAAAAAAGGCCCGCTGGAGGAAGAAAAAGGGCTTGGTAGGGCAATTCAATCCAATTGCAAGGGCAATTGGCCTATGGGTGGAAATGCCCTTATAAAGGATACCACGACTAAAGTCTGCATGTATTCATGTGCATTAGTTCTTCAAGTTATATGTATATGCACGCAAAATTAAATTGTCGAATCCTGATCAAATTTATATGTTGTTGTTGTTCATCGATTGACCTGTTATAACATATTGATATTGCTATAAATCGTCTTTCGAATGCTATGGTGAATGATCTATTGTGAAATCACAATTTAATACAGATATGCTAGTTTCAGTTTTTCTCTGTTATAACTTATATGCTGCTGTTATAACCTGGTTATTGAATGTTATAATCGATTGTCTAATGATATATCACGACTGCAACCTAATTTTCAGTTTTACTTGCAGTCCACGTTATTGTTATATCTGTATAAAATAGCATGTGTGATATGTATGTTGAGCATGATTCAATATCCAGTTTTATTCATCAATCATGCTTGAAGGAAAAAGAATTTTCTGGTCAAAAGTTTTTTCAAGAAACGTTTTAATCAAACAGCACAACAAAGCAAAAGAGTTGATATAAGAATTCTTAAAAAATTCAAAGTTATTTTTGATCAAATTGCATTGTTTATGTTATACGTATAAAGATCCAGCACAACAAAGCTACAATTTGATCTTTATATGGTACAACGGCATAGTATAAGAATGAATTATATAAATTCATAGAGAATACGTCTTGCCCAAAGGTGTGGTTTATTCTTTATACAATTTAATTTATATGGTTCATGTCTTAGTACTAAAACATATACTATCTTGCCCAAAGGTGTTAGTTATATGTTTATGAAGTTTATGTATGGGGATATTAAATTGAATGCTTGATTAAATTTCCAGTCTCTCAATGCTTCTATGTATTCAATCCAAACTTTAACTGGTTCCAACTACAAAAGTGGAAAGAAGATATTGAGATGACTCTAGGGCTTTTAGATTATGACATAGTTCTAGATGAGAATGAACTGATCCTGCGGATGAAGGTGTCATCGAGGAGTTGAGGACAAATCAACAGAAGTGGTTAAGGGCCAACAAGAAGGCCCTGATCGTGATGAAGAAATCCATGTTGGATTCTATCAAAGGAGGAGTTCCAGAATCCAACAATGCTAAGACTTTCTTAGCATCCATTGAAGCTAAGTTTAAATAGTTTGACAAAATAGAAATTGGCCAATTCATGAACATTCTCATGACCACTAAATTTAGTGGACAAGGCTGTGTTAGGGAACATATCTCAACCCTAGGAGAAATAGGAGCAAAACTCAACAACCTCAATGTACGTAGCTATTAGTGACCAATTCCTAATTCACATAACTATTAATTCTTTGCCTCCAGAATATTTCCAAATCAGAAACACTTATAATGCTGTGAAAGATGCATGGAGTTTGGATGAACTCATAGCTATAAGTGTCCATGAGCAACAAAATATGAGGGATGATAAGATGCCAAAGCATGTTAATTTGGTTCAAGACAATAACAAGAGGGTTTCGACCTCTAGGGCTAAGGGTTTCACCAAGACTAAGGCTAATAAAATTGTAGAGAAAACCGATGCAACCAAACATGAGGAACTAGGCTGTTTTTTTTTTCTGCAAAAAGTTTGGCCATCTTAGGAGAGATTGCAGAAGGTATAAGCGTTGGCTAGAGAATAATAAGGGAAAAAGGCATTCACAAGCAAGAGTGCCAAAGAAGGATGTCGTTTATGTACCTTCAATGAGAAGGAATTTGATTTTAGTTAGTAAGCTTGTCAAACAGAAGTTTAAAGTTGTTATGGAAGAATTTGGTTTTACTAGTTGTCAAAATTCTAAGTTCTTTGGTGATGGATTGCTTGTTGATGAAATGTTTAAGTTGAATTGTAAGAAGCCTCAACACCTTATTAATGTCGTTGGTGTTAAAAGCAATTTACTTAAAGAAGACTCATCCAAACTTTGGCAGAAGAGATTAGGGCACATATCAAGAGGAAAAATGAAAAATTTATCAAGAGACAATGTGTTGCAACCACTAGACTATGGAGATTTTGATGTTTGTATCAATTGCATTAAGGGTAAATTCACCAACTCTAAGAAGAAAAGATCAACTAGAAGCCAAAACCTTCTAGAGCTCATACACACAGACATTTGTGAACCTTTTCCAACTCCAACTCATGATGGTTATCATTATTTCATCATTTCATCATTTTCATAGATGATTACTCTAGATTTTGCTGCCTATAGCTCTTAGCTCAAAAGTCTAGTGCCTTAGAAGCTTTCCAAATTTTCAAGGCAGAGGTTGAAAATCAATTGAACTTGAAGATCAAGGTCGTACATTTAGACAAAGGTGGATAGTACTATGGTAGATACGATGAGTATGTTAGAAACCCTGGTCCATTTGCTTTGTTTCTTTCATTTGCTTTGTTTCTTCAAGAACATGGCATTGTAGCACAATACACTAATCCAGGAACACCTGAACAAAACGGTGTCTCTAAAAGAAGGAATAGAACCCTAAAGGACATGGTGAGTAGAATGATGTGTAGAACTAACCTTCCAGTTTTCCTTTGGGGTGAAGCAATAAACACAACAAGCTATTTATTGAATAGAGTCCCAAGTAAAGTTGTTCAAAAGACTCCATTCGAACTTTGAACTAATAGAAAACCTTCTTTGGATCATTTAAGAATTTGGGGTTGTCAAGTAGAAGCTAGGGCTTATAATCCACTAGAAAAGAAACTAGATCCTAAAACAATAAGCTGATACTTTGTAGGATACCTTGAAAGAACCAAGGGTTACTGTTTTTACTGCCAAAACCATTTCACAAGGTTCATAGAGACAGGGAGACCCAAGTTTATTAAAACAATAGCTAATAGTGAAGTGAAGTTTCAGCTACGACTACAATACCAATGATGATTGAAAATACTGCTACTGCAGTTATAACACCAAATATCAACAATAACAATGAAGAGCATGATATAACGGCTAAAGATAATGTTACATCATACCCCATCGGCTATAAAAACCTGGAAGTGTCGGTTAAACCTGCACATGAAGAAAATTTGGTGGTACATGAATAACCTCAGCCAAAATTTGAACCAAGAAGATCATAACATCCAAGAAAGCCAAACATCTTATAAGACTATGTGTATCTTCCAAGAAGCAAATTTCGATTAAGGGATTGAAGATGATCCCATCACTTTCAAGCAAGCTATGGAAAGTTCAAACCAAACTAAGTGGCTAGAAGCTTTAGAGTCGAAGTTAGAGTCAATGAGTAACAATGATGTGTGGGAGTTAGTTGAGTTGCCACAAGGTTGCAAACCTATAGGCTGCAAGTGGGTCTTTAAGACTAAGAAGGATTCACATGAAGGAATTGAACGTTATAGGGCTAGGTTAGTGGCCAAAGGCTATACTCCAAAGGATGGAATTGACTATACTAAAACCTTCTCACCTGTGTTGACCAAATACTCATTTAGGATTATCATGGCTTTTGTAGGTCAATTAGATTTGTTTCTTCACCAAATGGAAGTCAAAATTGCATGCTTGAATGGAAATTTAGATGAAGAAATTTACATGAAGCAGCCTAAAGGATTCATTCAAGAAGGGAGAGAAAATTTAGTCTGTAAGTTGAAGAAGTCCATTTATGGTTTGAAACAAGCCTCCAGACAATAGTACTTTAAGTTTTATGAAGTAATTAGCTCTTTTGGTTTCAAGGAGAATTATGAAGATGAATGCATCTATCTCAAAGTCAATGGGCGAGATTTCATCATTTTAGTCCTATACGTAGATGATATTCTTCTAGCTAGCACTAATTTGTCTCTTTTACATGACACTAAGTGTTTTTTGTCAAGTAACTTTGAGTTGAAAGACATGGGAGAAGTCTCTTATGTTTTAGGTATTGAAATAACTAGAGATCAACACAAGGAAATTTTAGGATTATCTCAGAATGGGTACATCAATAAGATACTTAAGAAATTCAACATGGAGACATGCAATGGATGTGACGTACCAATGTCAAAAGGAGAAAAGTTAAGCAAGAAGCAATGTCCTCATAATGATGTATAGGAGAATGAGATACAAGATAAGCCTTATGCATCACTTGTTGGTAGTCTTATGTATGCACAAACTTGCACAAGACCAGATATCTCGTTTTGTTGTAGTGTGTTAGAGAGATTACAATCAAATCTTGGACTTGCACATTGATTAGCTGGAAAAAAAAAGTTTCGAGATACTTGCAAACGGACCAAGGATTACAAGCTTATTTACAAGAAGCTAAGTCATTGGAGCTCATTGGATTCTCTGAATTAGATTATACAGGATGTTCAGACACATTGAAATCGACTTCAAGTTATGTATTCATGTTTGCAGGATGAGCTATATCTTGAAAAAGTATGAAGCAAAAGAATGTGGCTACATCCACCATGCATGCAGTGTGGCATGTTTTGAAGCTATTGAACAAGCAAATTGGTTGAAGAAGTTTTCAATGAGTATACAGATCGTGGATGTAGTTTCAAGGCCAATTCAAATTTGGTGTGACAATAACCTTGCAGTTTTTCATGCTAAAACAAATGGCACAAGGCATTTGGATATAAAGTACAAGCTAGTTTGAGAGAAAGTAAAGTCTAAGCTAGTTTCAGTTGACTATATTGAAATTGCTAGAATGCTTGCAGATCCATTAAATAAGCCATTGCTAAACATGGTTTTTCATAAGCATGTTGCATATATGGGATTAGCTTTTAGTTTTATGCATGAAGTATGTGGGAGTCAAGTAGTATTTTAGTCTCAACTTGTTTCCAGTTAATTTCGGTTTTGTTTTTTGATTGATTATGGTTTAATTCTTGGAAGTAGATTCAGTCAAATTGTTGTGAATGTTAAAGTTTTATTATCTATGGAATGATTTTAGTTTTTTTATGCATATAAAGTGTTTTATTACACAACGTGAATGTTATTTGACATGAAGTTATAGTGCACAATTTTATGTTAGGCTTTTTAGCCAAAATAGTCCCTGAGATTGGCATAACTCCTCAATGTAGTCCCTAACAATCAAAATCGATAGAATTGGTCCCTAAGTTTGTCCACCACACATCAATGTGGTCCTTCTGTTAGAAATCCGTTCAATTTTCGGTTAGTCTACTGATGTAGAACACTAGTAGTCCCACCAACCCAATTATTTTGTGCCACGTGGATTATGAACAACAAAACCAATTTATTAAATGATTTTTAAAAAAATTCTTCTTCTTCACATTTTGCCCAAACCCAACCACAAGCACTCCACCCAAAACCTAGGCGCCAATGTCGATGAGGTGAGGTCCAGTGTCGTCTAATAGGTTTTGGGATGAAGAGCCCAACATTAGCGGTGGTGTCGAATGGGTTTTAGGATTTTTTTTTTCTTTGTCTTAGTCTTCTCTTCATTACCCAGATGAAGATGATGAGTAATGTTCATTTTTTTTTTTGTAATTTTTTAAGTTATCATATTTTGTTTTAAATCTTAGAAAAAAAATTATAGTTAATCCATGTAGAGCTATGAGTGGATTTGTGGGACGCACACGATGCCACATCAGCAGACTAACGAAAAACTTAACGGATTTCTAACGGAATCACCACATTTATGCATTAGAGACCATTTTGGCTAAAAAGCCTTTATGTTATAACATCATTTGTCTCAGTTGTCTTATAAAGTACAAGTTATAACTGTCTTGCACAGTTATAGAGCTTCATTGGAAGCAAAAACACAGTTGTTTGCTCAAAGAGGACCAAAGTGATTGCACTATAAAGTTTCACATAAGGGAATGTCAATCATCTTCTTGTTACTAAGTCCAGTACAGTTATGTGAGTAACGTTCTTGTTTGAGTGATTATAAAGGTTAAGAGCACATTAGTTTGTTCTTAAACTCGACAGTTCCAAGCAAGTGATCTTAGTTGACATAGCTAAGGAACCATATAGCACTAAAGTAAATCTGTTTGTTTTAGTTATACAACTATTTAACCAAGTGGAAGAGTGTTGTAGTAAAACATTAAAGTCCAATCCTAATTGGTTTACATAGTTGTGTGCGGAATAAACCAGGGTTAGAGTTTTAATTAGTTAGCTATTCCTTGTGCCACAAGGAAGAGTGAAACCCGGATTAATTCCTATTGGTTAAGGGGTTCATGCATGTGAGACAATTCCATGGGCTTTAATATTCTAATTATAGGCTCATTAGGATTTCTAGAATTTGTTAGTGGGTATGATTCTAGGGACGTGATGCCTATATAAGTATGAGGTCCATATCCACATTGTTTTACGCCATAACCCTAAAACTCCTCATCAGTTAGTTGTATAAGGAGCAGCAGTGCATAGAAGTACTTCATTCTATTTTGTCCTCGAGTTTGGTCATCCATAAATTCATCATGTCGTCTACTCCAGGTATGTAAAGCTTTTGTGTTTTGATTGCATGAACTGATTAAAGTTTACACTTAGGACTTCGAGTCCATGTTAAATACTTTTAACCACTATTTGAGAATCTGAGAGTTACAAGTCCCTTGTGTTTAAATTTCAATTAGAAATTCAGGGATCACTTTCATCAATATAAAGTTGATGAGATACAAAGTTGTAATGAGCTCTTATGTTCTCTTGCCAAGTTTATTTTGAGAGAGAAATACATTTATTTTGTCTGCTTTAAATAACTATCAACTCAACTACACATTCAGATAAAAATAATCTAACCCATAGTCTAGATTTACAGTCTAGTAATAGTTGAAAATCAGAGTATGCAAAATAAACAAACGAACAATACTACAAAATACAAAGATTGATTGATTAACTGAAAAGTAAAATAGCTATGAAGGCTACATACTAGAAGACTACATTATGACAAACTTATTCTCCATTGAATAACAAAACATCCTATTTATAATAAACTAACACTAATTCCTAATAGGCAAGGAAACAAAACTCTAAATCTAATGGGCTAGACTAAAACCCAACAATAAAATAAACCTAAATATGTTGTGGATAATATTAACATGTGATAAATGTGATTGTGTAAATCCTAGGTAGATATGGATTGGGATATTCTGAATCTCCTAAAGTTACATTCCTATTATGATTGTACTTGTTTCACTATAAATAAAGGCACCAATATGAGGGAAATCATACACCATAATTTCCCTCATCCCTATTTCTCTCTATTCTCTCTGTGCTGCCAGTCATCCCTCTCCCTGTTCTTAAACCCTTCAATAAAATAGGCCACAACACGTTATCAACACGGTCCTGACGCTACGCTACGGAATCTGAAGGGCGTTCCTCTGCAAAAAAATTGTTCCACCATCATCATCAGCAATCCAAGTACTTCTAAAACACGGTCTCAATGTTGATATTTTTTTAGCCTTGATTGCATGAACCTTCACCATGATGCATGAACCTAATTTTCTACGTTTAACGAATTATAATCTTCTGCAAATATTGTGTTCGCATTAAATTTAATATATTTGCTATATATTAAGTGAATTGATGATTGTGTGAAAGAAGGAAAAATTAGGGTTTTTTTTTTCTTCTGGTTTTTCGATTTTTTTTGGAAAAAAAAAACCTAGAGCAGAGCCGAGTCGGCTTGAAGCCAAGCCGAGCCGAGCCGCCTTGGAACCGAGCCGCCTGAAGCTGAACCGAGCCGCCTAAAGCCGAGCCGATTGAAGTCGAGCCGAGCCACCGTGGAGCAAAGCCGACATCGGCCTGCAACCGAGCCAACCCGTACACGGCTCCAATTGAGCCTACCCAAGACCCATTTAGGCCTCTCTCCCCTCTCGGCCCAACACAGCCCTTGCATGGGCTGCCCGTGCTTTCCCCCATCGTCCCACTTCAAACCAAGCCCCTGTTGGGCTTGCCTTTCCTTCCTTTATTTTTTTAGCCCACTGCTATTTACCTGCAGCCATTTGGGCATGCTGCCCAAGTCTGCCAACTGGCCTACAGTCCAGTTTTTCTCTTTGTTTGGGCCTGCAGCTCCCCGTAGACCTGCGTTCATCTACCTGTTTATGCTATATATGTTAATTTTTATTTTGTTTGTTCTATATATTGCGTTTGCTTGCAAGTATCCATGAACTTGAAGTTCATAAATTCGAACCCGAAGTTTCGAATAAGTGCTATGAAACCCGAAGTTTCCTTAAAAATTAAATACCCATGAAACCCGTAGTTTTCATGAAAATTTAAACCAAAACATGTCTAATAGAACCTGAATGTTCTACTCCAAGTTTATGAACCATTTTTCATAGTACTGACCACAATCTTGTTCTCTTCATTACAGCGACATGTCGAATTTGAACATACTCGACTTTACCTCTCTGGAAGTCTCTGGAACGAACTACCTCAAGTGGGTACAAGATGTGAAGCTCCACCTCACTGCAAAGAGCCTTCGGGCTACCATTGAAGTTGAGACGGATAACCTAGTTGGTGAAGCTGACAAAGCAACTGTCGTGATCTTCATCCGAAGACATATGCATGACGCACTGCAGATCGAGTACCTCGCTAAAGAGGATCCAAGAGCTTTATGGCTCGCTCTGGAAGAGCGCTTTGACCATCAAAGAGATATTTTCTTGCCTGAAGCAAGACACGACTGGTAGCATTTATGCTTCCAAGACTTTAAGTCTGGGAATGAGTACAACTCTGAAGTTTGTCGAATCCGATCACTTGTCAAGTTTTGCAAAGAAGACTTGACTAAACAGGATCTCCTAAAGAAGACCTATTCAACTTTCCATGCCACCAATATTGTCCTGCAGCAACAATATAGGGCACAAAAATTCACCAAATTCTTGGATTTGATCTCTGTCTTATTACTTGGTGAAAAGAAAAACCGGCTGTTGATGAAAATCATCAAGCTAGACCTACTGGCTCGACTGCTGTGCCTGAAGCACACTCTAACGCGAATCGAGGCCAAAACCGACGCTAGAAGCGTGGTGGGAAAGCAAGGGTTCTAACCCTAAGCCACAAGCCCAAGGTCGACAGAGCGTAGGCCCATCCAAGGAAGGAAATAATGCCCCGAAGCACACTAATTGCGCTCTCAAAGCCTCAAACTTCAAGACTAAGAGCAAAACGATGAGTCTGTGTTACCACTGTGGTTCTCAGGACCATTGGTAGACCATTGGTCCCGCACTTGTCGAGCTTCAACTAACGTTATTGCTGAGTACCATTCAAGTCATAAAGCCATAGAGACTAATCTTGCTCACGTGGAGAATCCCAAAGATACTACATTGGAGATTTCTAATTTTCGAGAAGAGTCTATTCCGATGGAAAATTAGATTTTAGACATGGGCCTAAATGTTGGTTGAAAATCACCACTAGTGGCCAAAAACCACTAAGTGGCCAAACCCCCTATCTTTTGGTTTAAATTTTGAACAATTTTTCCTTTTTGTTTGGATGATTTGTTTGGTATTTGTTTTAAGTTTTTGGATATTATTTTATGGAAATTATTTCTCGAATGATTAATTGAATGAATGATCTTTTTATTCCCTTATACAAGTGACCAATTCAATTAATTTATTTCTAGGTATGTCTTGTAAGGAAGTTAGTTGTCTGGCAGATAATGCAACTACGCACGCCATTTTGCGTGAACGCATCTATTTCACTAACTTCATACCTAAAATATCACCTCTGACAACCCTTTCAGGCTCATCCAACCTGATTGAGAGGCTTGACACTGCCCACCTAATGTTGTCTATTAGTACTAAATTAACCATTAAAGAGGCACTTTACTCACCCCGTTCCGGAAGAATGTTGTTGAGCTTTAAAGATGTTCGAGATAATAATTACCACGCTGAAACTTCTAAAGAAAATGGAGTTGAATTCCTTTGCATCACTTCCTGTGAATATGGCCAAAAGCGTATTCATGAGAAGATGGAGCGCCTTCCAAATGGCTTGTATATTACGACCATTCACTCCGTTAAGGTCCACCATGTGGCCGGCCCTAGTAGTGGCTTGCAATGGAAAATTTTCTTTGGCATGACCGTTTGGGACACCTTGGACAAATTATGATGTGTCGTATCTTCAGTACTTTACACGGTCATCCCCTTACCCGTAGTAAGGACTTCGTTCTTTGCACTTTTTCATGCCAAGCACACTCCCTGGGTAAGCTAATCACTCACCCATCCATGCACAAGATCCAAACGAATCCTCCTAAATTTCTTTAGAGGATTCAGGGGCACATTTGTGGACCTATTCAACCATCTTGCGGACAATTCAGATACTTTATGGTATTGGTTGATGCATCCACACGTTGGTCACACGTGTGCCTTATGTCCACTCGTAACGCTGCATTCTCCAAACTCCTAGCTCAAATTATTAAGCTAAGGGCTCACTACCCTAATTATCCAATTAAGTCAATTCGGCTGGATAATGCTGGAGAATTTACATCAAAAACTTTTGATGACTATTGCATGTCTATTAGGATTGATGTTGAACATCCTATACCTCATGTTCACACCCAAAACGGCCTAGCAAAAGAGTTCATTAAACGCCTCCAAATGATCGCTCGGACTTTGGTAATGCGAACCAAATTTTCGATATCTGCTTGGGGCCATGCAATACTTCATGCACCAATCTTGGTCCGCCTGAGACCCATCCTGACCCAACCTTATTCTGCGTTACAATTGGTGACTGGATACGAGCCCGACATCTCGCATTTGCGCATTTTTGGTTGTGTGGTCTATGTGCCAATTGTGCCGCCCTTACGTACCAAAATGAGTCCTCAGCAAAGATTGGGAATCTATGTCGGTTATGATTCTCCTTCGATCATTCGTTACTTAGAACCTTTGACATGCGATCTTTTTACCGCTCACTTTGCAGATTGTCACTTTAAGGAGGCAGTCTTCCCGACGTTAGGGGGAGATAAGAACATAGTTGTTCCTGAAAAACGCCGCGAATTGTCGTGGTCTAATCCCACTATGTCTCATTTAGATCCCCGCATTACTCAGTCTGAAATTGAGGTGCAACATATTTTAGATCTACAGAGCGTTGCTCAAAGCATGCCAGATGCTTTTACTGATCTAGTGAAAGTGACGAGATCACGTATACCAGCTGCAAACGTGTCTGCAAAGATAGATGTACCAAATGTACATCCAACCATTGCCCCTAAAGGACGAAACGCCCCCGAAGGACATGTGGCCGCACCTGTTGTGCTGCCCGGTACCTTGGCGGCTAGCCAATCCTCTACTCCTACCCTAAAGCGTGGCAAACCTGTTGGTTCAAAGGATTCACAACTCCGGAAGAAGAAACCCACGACACCAGCTAGTGAACTTAGTTCGAATCCTACCATCGCCAACTCATCCTTTCCAACGCATGAGGTTATTCTAGATTACGATAATTTCCTTGAACAAACCAATCTGCCTTCCGAGAATCGTGAGATTTCAGTCCATTATGCTAGCTTGGATGTACTTTGGAATAGGAGTGAGATGATAGTCGACGATGCATTTGCATATGCAGTAGCTACTGATAACGTTCCGCTAATGGACTTTATAACGTTCCGCTACCTTATCAGTTTGGTAGTTTTCGAAAAACTGAATATGCAGCTTATGGACGTGGTAACTACGTATCTCTATGGGGATCTTGATACGAAAATATACATGAAAGTTCCCAAAGGACTTACATTGACTGGATCAAATAGTTCTAGACCGCGGAACACGCTCTCAATTAGATTGAGGCGTTCACTGTACAGATTCAAGCAATCTGGACAAATGTGGTATAACCGTCTGAGTGAGTATTTGATTAGTCAGGCATATGTGAATAATGAATTATGCCCATGCGTGTTTATTAAGAAGTCACATTTCAGATTTGAGATAATTGCAGTTTATGTCGATGACATAAATCTTATTGGGACTCCCGAAGAGCTTGAGAAAACTGTCTCGCACCTAAAGTCGGAATTTGAGATGAAAGATCTTGGGAAAACTCGATATTGCCTCAGCCTGGAGCTTGGGCATTGTTTGGATGGTATTCTGGTCCACCAATCAAACTACACCCAGAAGGTGTTACGTCGTTTTAATGAGATAAAGGGAAACCTTCGAGTACTCCTATGGTCGTCCAAACGCTAGATGCAAAACGAGACCTTTTCCGTCCTAAAGACGATGAGGAAGAGGTTTTGGAGCCTGAAGTTCCATATCTGAGTGCAATTGGCGCTTTATTGTACTTAGCTCTGTGTACTAGACTTGACATCTCCTTCTCTGTTAATCTTCTTGTAAGATATAGCAATGCGCCCACACGCAAACACTGGAATGGTGTTAAAGACATCCTTCGTTACCTTAAGGGTACTTCGGATATGGGTTTATTCTATCCCTATGCATCTCAGAATAGATCACACCCCCTTGGTCTTCGGAATCATGCTTGCCTTGTTGGTTATGCTGAAGCAGGTTACTTATCTGACCCGCACAAGGCACGTTCTCAAATGGGTTATGTCTTTACCGTTGGAGACACCGCAATATCTTGGAGGTCAACCAAACAGACCTTAGTTGCTACCTCTTCGAACCATGTTGAGATTCTCGCCTTCTACGAAGCTACTCGTGAATGTTTTTGGTTGAGAGTCGTTGTTTAGCATATTCGAAGCAGCTGCGGACTTTCTTTTGTCATTGTTGTCCCAACAACGATTTGAAGATAATGCCGCTTGTATTGACCAGATCAAGAAAGGGTATATCAAAGGAGACAACACCAAGCATATTGAGCCGAAATTCTTCTTTTCACATCAGCAGCAAGAGCATTAGAAGATTGAAGTCAAGCAAATCCGTTCCCAAGACAACTTTGCCGACCTCTTCACCAAGTCACTTTCGAAGTCTACCTTTCAGAAGCTTGTTCAAGGAATTGGTATGCGTAAATTGTCTGATTTGCAACATTGTTAGTTTCTCATTCGGAATTTTGTCAAACTCAGGGGGAGTATCCAGAAGTATACTCGCTTGACCTTAATGTACTCTTTTTCCCTACGATCAGGATTATTTTTTTCCATTGGATTTTTGTTACCTGACTAGGTTTTAACGAGGCAGTCATTCTGGGCTGGTCATACCCTTGTGTGCATCCTACTGACATCCAGTAGATGTTTTGTATTGACATTGCATTTAGCTCACTTTTCTCCTTAGACTATGGGTTTTTGTCCCTCCTTGGGTTTTACCATAGCCAAGTTTTGTGAGAATTTTTACTTTTTTATATATGCAAGTTCCGTACTTGAGACTAGTGTGTTCTCTATTGTGCCTACGAGACGACTTCATCAACTATCTCTACATCATATTGAAGATCTGATGCGATATCTATTTGAGTATTTGCACACTCAAGGGGGAGTGTTGTGAATAATATTAACATGTGATAAATGTGATTGTGTAAATCCCAGGTAGATATAGATTTGGATATTCTGAATTTCCTAAAGTTACATTCCTATTATGATTGTACTTGTTTCACTATAAATAAAGGCACCAGTATGAGAGAAATCATACACCATAATTTCCCTCATCTCTATTTCTCTCTATTCTCTCTGTGCCGCCGGTCATCCCTCTCCCTGTTCTTAAACCCTTCAATAAAATAGGCCACAACAAAATATATATTATTATTTTCCAACGGCAATACCATCTTATATTGCTCAAGAATTCATTTTTCTTCCACATTAATAGTACTATTATATGTACCATAATACCATTAAGATAGTATAGATGGTTAATTAAATAGTAATTTGTGCTCATTTATTCAACTTGGTTACAATTTGTTCTAATATATTTCTTTTGAGAAATTGGCTACAATACTTATATACATTTAATACAATCACCATTTGATGGTCAAATATAATTCATGTAAATATATGTATTTAATAAAATTACTATCTGACTGTCAAGATGTTGATTGTATTAAATACATGTAAGTATTGTAGCCAAATCCTTAATTTGGATACTCTTGTGAAAGTTTGAATATAAAACATATGCATGTTTAACTATATATTCATAGGCATGAAGTTGAACAGCAAATTAAATCAGCTAGATATATAGTTATGTGAGTTGTTTGACTGTTTTTTGCATGATAATTCCGAGAAGGATGAAAAAAGAAGCATTGCAAGTATAAACATATTTTAATTTTAAATTATGACAGTTGGTGGATGAGGCAGAAGACGAAGCTAACAATGGTGGAGGTCATGGGAGAGAAGATGAGAGCAAGAACGAAAGAGATCAAAGAAGTGGAAGTGGGAAGGTCCCCAATGCCTCGCCCACTTCCTCTTTGTTTTCTGCATCATCAAGCCTTTAATCAACCCTGTGTCGATGTTCAATTTTACTCCCATTCCACCTCTCTTGTTACTAAATAATACAAGTAAAATAAAAATGCAATAACTCTTGTCCCCAAAAATAAAAGAAATTTTCCTTTTTTTTTATCCTCGATAAGAAATGAAACTGAAAGCTATACAGTTTGCTGGTTTACAAAAATTAATTTAATTAAGGCCCGTCGTCACCATCTTTAATCAAATTGCAAATATCTGAGCACTCCACCAAACTGCAAAATATCCAATTTCACAGAGCATTTAAAATGGAGTATTTGCAGATACAGATCTTAGATCAAATACATGAACATATAAAATGGTGACAATTATCAGTCGCAGAGCTCAAATTTAAGAGGAAAATGTACCAATATTGCCGGCTTCTAAATCCTTGCTTGAAAACAACTATAGGCCTGAGCAGAATGACAAGAACATCAAACACCAAATGGTCACTCACCAAATGGAATGGCGTACGATTTGAGAAAGGCAGGAAAAAAAAACCACATATATAGTTGACCGATTAAGAAAGCAAAAATGCTCGAACTCCAGAGTCATTCCTCCTTGCAGACAAATTGCGGTTTAATAGGTGTTAAAAATGTGTTTTTAGTGTTATGCGCTCATAATTTGTCAGATTGCGATTTTTATATCAGGTGGAATGATTCCTTACAGTTACAACCGAGCGATGCCTATTAATAAACATAATTTAATTTATGAAAGAAAAATATTTGTACCTCCTGACATTGAAGGGGCCTTCACCGGGTGAGCCATCACCACCTCTAATGCAGGTGGTGACACACTTGATTGTGCAAGACTCTGCCTTTCTCGACTTTGGTCTTTGAATCCTTGGTTTCTTGCAATCCTTGGGCAAAGCACACTCCCCAGACAGTGTCTGGGGAATATTTTCTAGAGTCTCAGATTGCTCAGGAGACTCAACCGCACTGACCGAAGCTATCATCGCAGCAGCTGCAAGAAACCCTGCAGTTGCTAAGAGAAAGCTTCTGCTTCTGCTTCTGCAGCTGCTGCTGCTGCCTTGGGAAGTGCTTCTGATGGTGATGCCATTGGCATTGTTAATCTTGTTGGTGCTGCTGATTTTTTCAAGGTGTAGTGGGATTTTTTTGAGAAGGAATGGAGAAGTTGGGACATAATAAATTAGCATGTTCTTGTATAATTCTGGAAGCAGTATTTCTGGATGGTAGGTTCATTTCAAGCCAAAAGAGACCAACTGCATGCGTTGGATGGATTCTCAGATTTTTCTTATCCATTCAACCTGTGTGTAAATCTGTGATATGGGGTCCTTGGCCAAGAGTTTGCTTTCCTGTGCTGGCTATACGTGTCAACTATGCTAACCTCAAGATATGTGTTTATGTGGGTAAAGTCTTGGGTGTGACGGGACTCGGAGTATATATATTTTCATGTGATGAGATAGATAAAGAGATGTATATTTTCGGTTGTATGGCAGAATCTCGTGTTCATGTGAGAAAGTTGCACTCACTCACTGGCGCATTTGGGATGTTTCGATTTTTTGGGATTAATTACCATTGAAATTTAGCGTCTTCCACCTAAACCCTAAACCCACGTAAACCTTGTATTTCCATTTTTCACGTATAAAGGCATTTCAAATCCAGTATTTTAGAACAACACTCTTTTATTTTGCATTTGAAAGAAGGGTGTCAAGAAATTTCACAACAACGAATCGATTACAACGTGACAGGTGGATAGTTGAGGGATTTTTTTTTTCCTCCAATTAATTCTTGAAGTTTTTTTTTTTAATTGAACCATTCCTCAATTAACTCAACATATGTGTTTATCTAATTGAAGTTTTTTTCCTAATTGTCAGGATGTTTTTTCTATCAGACGAATTGCACCATTCCTTAAAGAGTACACGACCATTAAATTTTGCATGGGATTGTATAAAAATTTGAGCAATTAGAAGCAATAAACATAATTTAACATTTGGTTTGCAAAATAATCATTTTTCAGTGCAACGACACATTGATTATATCAGTGCCGGCCTTGGCTATAGGCGGGATAGGCTGTCGCCTAGAGCCCCCAAATTGAAGAGCCCCAAAATTTTATACTTGTTTACATATAATAATATAATATGTATGTTAAAAAAAATTAAGTTAAATATTATATCAGTATAATAGTATATGTGTGTAGGAACAAACGTGAGAATATCAATTTCCAAGTTTCAAGTTCCAAGACTAATGAACCAGGGGCCCCATTTTTTTTGTTCGCCTATAGCCCCCAAAAAGTCAGGGCCGGCCCTAGATTATATATCGAGGATATAACGATGACATAACGATAACACAAGAAGTTATAATGACTGTTTATTGCAGCTAATTGCCCTAAAAATTTCCACTTAAATTTAGGGCAAAGTCATTGTTTTCCGCCTGTGTTAATCAGAAACTGAGCTTTGTAATTAAGCATGTAATTGTAGTGCTTGTTATATACACTTTCGACCCGATTCATGACAACGAACAATTCAAACCCATCTGGGCATCTACACATGAATTTACAGCAAGAAAATGTTGACATGCGCTATAGGAGAACAATTGCGTATCTGGGTTGAGAAGATTTAAAAAGATAGGCTCTCTATGCAGCTTTACAAATGTACTCTTATCTTACGAACATTAGATCGTCCATGCTCCGCGTGATCAGGTATTCTTCTCCAGAGCTGATAGCGCCGGTGTCAGATAGTTATTGGCTTTGTCGGGCAAATGCGCCACCTGCAGAGGGAATTCGTAGAATCGAAGTGGTTACAAGCTTATATTTGTGTTACATATTTGTTTTCGATATACAGAACCTAATGAATCGATTTTACTTGGTCCTTACCAGCTCGTAAAGTTCCTTCCCTTGATCAGCAACGTATTCATAGCATACCTGGAAAATTTTAACATCAATTTAGCATTTGTCATTTGAAAGTAATATCATAAAGGCAAAAAGATCGTCACCCACATCAAAGCTTTTGTTCCTTGCAGTTGAATCATGCAACGCCTTCACACAGATATCAGCTACATCGGCACAGCTGATCCCCTGATTCACAGATACCAGTTGAGGTTAGATGTTCAATACAGAAACCAAAAGACAAATCTCTTTTTTCGTCCACTGAAAAGGGATTAAGAAGATTTCAATTAGTAGTTGTAGCAAGGCTTTTAAAAATCGATCATTCAAACCTGAGAAATCCGGTTTCCTTGATCAAATATGAGAGCACGTTGTCCACCTGGTTCTTCCTGTATAAACCAAACTGATTCTCATCAAATAGGGTGAAAAACAAAATCCCCGCTTAAGTACAAAGTTATAAATTTTTTAGTAAGAACTCCACCTTAAGGGGACCAGGGCGAACGATTGTGTATCCAAGCCCTGATTTTCGCAATGACTCTTCCCCCGCCTGGAAAAATTTTAACAGTAAAAGAATTAGCTAAGTTACAAATTCTAAAATGCACAAACGAGACACACACACGAAAAAAGGGGACCTGTTCACAAAGTGACTAAGAGAAAGATAAAGAGCTAACCCTCTTGGCTTTAAGAACTTGCTCCCTTCTATTAGGTTCTACTCCTGATCCGGTACATGAAACTAAAATGAAGTCCGTTTCTTGCCCAGTCTGCAAAACATCCCATATCACATTCGTTACTGTGAAATATTTATGCAATCCTAGTCTCTGTATAAAACGCATGCACATAATCATGCATGTTCATTACTACATTTACTCTACATATGTCAACGCTAATTAAACCGTCTGTTCCATCTCATTAACCACACTTAATAGATAGTTACATAACTTGTCAATGCGAAAATCCAGAAGAACACCTGTATTATTTTTAAGCAAGCCTGTGGTGAAAAAGGATCCATACAAACGATTATTTAACTTCAAGGTCAGAATGACGGAGGTTAATAAAATGACTCGCTTTGAAAATTTCTTCAAAACGATGAGTCGTGAAAAGGTTTAACTTTGGTTTTTAACTCATTGATCAAAACGATGGCTCTCATAATAGAAATGTTAAAATTGTGCACCATTAGCAAGAATTGCAAGCACGCTCAAGTGACTATGAGTTCTATGCAGATACACTCTGTTGGTTAAAGCCAGAAAGGGTTAAGCAAATTTTTCAGCGTTGAGATTTTCAAGTTCCGGAGAAAATATTTTCAAGTGAATAAAGCATAATGCTATTACAAAAGAAATCCATGCAAGTCTATCTGGTTACCGAAAGAGTGAGAAAGAGAGAAACTCTTCGTAACATGACAGAACCTAAAATAACTAGAAATGTAGAACAATCAGCAGCACAACTAAAATTAAAGACTTACTGGCAAAGCTTTTATGTATTCTAGTATAAGCGTAAAGCTTCTTGGGTCTTGCTGCTTCACTCCTGTACGTCCTTCAACAGCTTTCTGTGCGAAGAAATAATAAGTAGATTCCGCAAGGATGCAAAGAAATGTATTTCATCAAAACTTTGTAGCTTCTTGGGGAGAACACATGAAACAGATTCACCGACTTATCTCACACACAGAAAGCAGAAACTGTACAAACCTGTCTTCTGGGCTCAAAACGTATGGTTAATGTATGTACAAGGAATGGGTCCAATGGTGGATCATCTGGTTTCACTGGGCGGAATGATGAAAACGGTACTCTGACCTGCCAATTTACAGATTAATAGAATTAGGGACAGCATATATTGCAACCATTCCACAAAAGAAACATAGATGAGGAACGAGAGCCTTACCCTACAAAATCCTGCTTTTGTGTTGAATCTAGAAAAATATAATTTACTTTGAGACGTATCCACTGAAGGACCAGCTTCAAGAATTAATATGTAAGACCTTCCATTCCCACCAACAGAAAGAACTAGACCTTCATACCTGTACATTGAAAACATAGATTACAGAAGCTGATAGGCCTTCGCTGTTTAGGCGATGGATGTTCCGATAAAGAATCTGTCATAGCCAGGTCTTAAAAAGCTCCATTTGAGAATGCAAATATGGCATACCTGTCGAGGGTTCGACCCAAAGGCAGTGAAAGCTTTTTTGACAGTTCAACATACCCTCCTCTGCTGAAAACATATCCTACAATGCAGCAAGAAATAGAGTCAAAAGGAATAATAGTTGGTTTCCATTTAGAATCTCAAAACCCCACTTTAATTGTTTTCTCTTACCGGAGAAAACAGCATCTCCGGTGAAAGTGAATTCGAACTTGGCATCCATTCCTCCATCATACTTAGAAGCAACCACATCCTGAAAGTAAGTCCCTTGACGAACTTCCCATCCATCCACTGACTCTGGAGTCTTGAACTTTACAATAGTAAGTTTGCTCTTGCTACTCTTTCCTGCTCGTAATTGCGCCATTTTGTTGTTATAGTCCTGCAATGCAAACAGTCATCAGCTTACTCTAACAAACTCTCTAAGGGAAAAATTCAAATCCACCATTGAACCAATCCATAAACTTAAAGACATCAAACCGAAACAGATTACTAAATGTCAAAAAGGAGCATTTCAAGGAGGGTCAGACCTGAAATGCTTTGGTGAGATTGTAAACCCCTCTTTGATCAACCCTGTAGAGGTCTCCACTGATAGTAGAGCGTGCAGTAGCACAATAGATAATCTTGTTACAGCCCTGCACAGCGGCGTATAGGGTAGCAGGATCACCAACATCCCCGGTCACAATCTCCACCGATCTCGGCAACATCTCCACCACTTCCTGATCAGCATTCCTCACCAGAGCCTAATTCATCATCACACAACACATTACACACAATAAAACCCAAATCGCTCGCAGCTCAGTTGGTTAAGAGTATTAAACCCTGTGACCGAAGTTCTGAGTTTGATTCCCCCTTCCCAATATCGCTTGTATCAGAACACAACAAAACCCAAAAACTCGAAAACCAAATAAACAAACCAAAAAAAGTTGAGAAGTTTCAAGAATTGGACAGAAATGAGCACCTTAACGGTGTAGCCTCTGAGCATGAGCTTGCGGACGACGATCCGACCGATGCTGGAGGTGGCGCCGACGACCAGGACGGTGGTGTTCTGGGCGCCGGGGATGACGAACTCGCACATGGGACCTTCCCTAATGAGCAGAGCGTCAAGTGCGTCTCTTTCGTCCGGAAGACTGGTTCTTGAGATCTGCCCGAGCCCAGAAAACTTGCGCCACACTTCATCGAACAGTTGGCGTGACCTCCGGCCGAGCCCGACAGGGTTCACGTCCTCCAAATCCAATCCCAGCTGCTTCTGCTTCTGCTTGTGCTCCTGCTGCTCTTGGATTTGATTAATGGGGGAATCACTTTTCTCCTCAGTAGAAGCAGGATCAGCTGTTTTGTTCTTGGTTTTGGTTTTCTTGCCGCCGCTTCCGCCGCTATTTTTGGTGGGTTCGGAGGAAGGTCCGGCGGCCCTGGGAATTAGCGACGAGCGGTTCCCGGTGGAGATTGTGAAGTTTTGGGAGTTGGGTTTTAGGATTGGAAGAGAAATGGGCCTCCAGCACCTTTGGCTGAGCCATTGGTAATGGTGGTTGATTTTAATATTGCCGCCGCCGCCGCCGCAGCCGCCGCTACCGTTACTCAAACTGGCGCTACTGATGGCTTTAGTAACGGTCATCGTGGCTTTGGCCCCAAGAAAAACAGTCGTAACAAACAGAGCCGTTTGTTTGTGAATATTCAGAATCTGGTTTTGCTGTTAATTAAATTCTATTTTGTAATTGGATAAAAAAAATTTTTTAATTTGGTGTGAAAATAATGGAATAAATATTTGGAAAATGAATGGTGGGAGTTTTGAGTTGACATATCAGAAGGTGTGACAAGGATTGGGATTTCCAGCACATACCACATATCCACAAAGACATAATTTGAGGTTTGGAAAGAGAGAGTCAGTCGTGAGACAAAAACGGGCCACGTAGAGCTCCCTTTTCCCTTTCATTTGTGTACTACTTGGCCCCTAGTAGGTTAGTGGAGAGAAATAGTAACAATGGTCATACGTTTTAACTCTCTCACTCGGTCTACAAAAACAAAGCGGTTCATAATATCAAATAAATCATTTTCGTCTTTGGTAAATTTACCAAGGGCTATAGTCATAGTGATCCTCCTATTCAACTACTTCAACCATTTACAAACACCTCATACCATTTACAAACACCTAATAGCATTTTCTGAACGTTCAAGGCTTCTATCATTTATGTATGATTTGATTTCTACTTCTATCATTTATGTATGATTTGATTTCTACTTCTATCATTTATGTATGATTTGATTTCTAGTATCGGTATTGTATTTTAACTGTCACGCAATTTGAGAGAGAGAGAGAGAGAGAGAGAGAGAGAGAGAGAGAGAGAGAGCAGTGAATCAATTTGTAAAGTGACTATTTTATACATATGAACATGGCATCCGATGTCAGTGAGAAAAAACTAAGACTCTTAAAGAAACATACTTATTCCTTCCATTGATAAGAAAACAAATCTGCAAAAAGAAAGATACGATCCATATAACAAAAGGGAGAGAAGAGGCAAAAAACTAGTGTATCTTCAACTATCTCCCCTCCCACATTTCTTTGTAATAAACCGTTTTAGATAAGATTATAGCACACCTGCCACTTAAAAAATGGCATTTGACAGTCTACAGGAGGATAAAATCAAAGAATCACCAAATCGAGCCGGACTGAGACACGCACGCATCAATATCTACTTCACTCGCACGGGGGCATGGTTAGCAGCTGTCGAATAGGGCAGGGCAAGCAAACGCTGGTTGACGAACTTCACTTTTCTTCCTCTTAGGGAGAGTTCAGTTGTGAAGATCAGGGCCAAAAAATTGTTCCCTAAAGTGAATATAAACCAATATGCTGTACTGTAAAATGCTTATCCCCTTCTAACCATCTAACGCCACTTTTGCTGTCACCGCCTGGTTCCCAGTAGTGTGTTAGCTGAGCAGCATAAAACTATTGTCCCCGTCGGTATCTTCATTTTCTCCAAAACATCTGTTTCTATATGTACAATTTGGTCACCCAGAATTGTTGTGTAGCTCAGCAGCTCTCTGTCTCATCATCTCCATCACAGCAGCTCTTCTTCTTGAATCAGACTGCTGCTGCAGTCTCCTCAAATGCTCCTTTAAATCTCTGAAAACATACATTTATATAATAGAATCAACAATATTACCCTAAAAAAGAGGGAGTAGGGAGAGAAAATTAAGAGAGAGAGTCGAATCTCATAATGGAAGACAATTAACCCACAAACCTGCAGCGCGGCACATGGCACTCGGATACTTTGCAAGCTCGAGCATGAAGTTGAAGAAGATACCACATTTTCTTACAGAGAACACATCCTCCAGATGCACGGACTTTGCATTGAATTCCATGGCGGAAAAGCCCCTTCACCTTACGGCAATTGGGGTACTGACATTGTGCAGAACGACATTGTGATGCATGCACCAGAAGATCAAGCATTTTCCGAAGCTGCAAAATTGAAAACAGTGTTATAAGAATTTGACTCTCCAGGATACATTGGCATCCAAGCCTTTCCTCCACTAATATATCCATGTTCAACATCAATCTTCAATTATGTAAACACAAATATAAAGCACCTGTACAACTCGCTTTTGCCTAGCTTCTTTGTTTTGTGCATCGCGATCAGCGATGGATGGATGATTTGTCAATTTATGATGATGATCTACACCGCCTTCCTTCTGATAACAGTTATTGCATACATCATATTCAGGGCAAACTTCACAACGCCAGCCTTGACCTGTTTCAATGTCGAGATGACATATGTTGCATGTTGTCACAAATGCAGGAGCGGTCGGGTTATGAAGATGGTAAAGGACCATCATAGAGGAATGTTTAGCCCGCCGTAAAGTATCATACTGATAATGATTCCCTTGACAGAGACTGAGAAATGCCTGTCTAGTGTCAAAGAATTCACTCTCAAGAATTTCATCTTTGTCCTTTGTATCCACAGGTACATCAGTAATTTGAAACTGCAACATATACTGATGTCAGTACTAAGCAGAAATTTTAAGAAAAAAGAATGAAGGTATTGCAGAGCCATGAGAACTGAAGCTAGAACCAAGGACAATTCACATACAGGACGCAATTCATGCTTTTCCCTCTGATTGATAGGGTGCCTCTCTCTTTCTTCCCGTTTTTGCTCTGCTTCATAACACCTGTGGTCCCATGTAAAGCAATTAGATTAAATCAAATTGGCAAACCTTATTCCAACTGCAGCATTTCCAAAAACAGAACAAAAAAGCTAAAATTTGATTTTTAAATATTCAGTAAGAAACTTCTAGTGTATAAAAATGCAAGAAAAATTCAACTTTTGTGAACTGAGGAGATATAACTGATCAAACTGTCTGCGAATTCTAACAAAACCCTGAACTCAACTAGCAACAATACCAGAACCTTCATCCATTCTTCTCCAAACAAACTATAAGCACAATCCAGTCATATATGAACAAGCAATAAAGCATTATACACGGTGAAATAGGTAATACAAACAAAATTTAATATAGTATTAGGAAGCTGTGCAGGGGAGGGAGATAACAGCAAAATGCAGGAGTTCAGAATCTTACTTATCACAAAGCTGAAAATTTCTGCATTGAGTGCAGGACCAACGGTTTCCTGATACCATTAGTATACAACAGTGAGAGCATGCGTACTGCAAATGAACCATGATGAAATCCTCCTTCATTGGGGAAATGGTTTCACCAAGCTGGGTGAACATAAATACAAAAGTCAGCAAAAAAGAAAAAAAAATTATCTCCAAAATCTTTTTTTTTATCAATTGTACAAAAGTGCAATTAAATCTAATAAAAAATATTAATTTACAAGAAGACTTGAAAGACTAAATCTTTTATAAGAACACTGATAACTACGAAAATAAATTGAAAACCCCGAGCTTATTAGTGCTAAAACTCTGAATATCTAGCAGAAAAATCTACAAAGACTAAAATTACTTTGTGCATTAAGAGCAGATCCTTTGACGCATTAGCAGAAAGATCAGTCTGACCGGATGCTTTTAGAGCCCTTTTTGTTATAGTCTTTTTGGTTGATCCTTTCTTATTCTGTTTTCTCCCGTCCTCTTCTTGACGCATCTGATAAATAAGATCCTCGGCTGCACCAGGCCAGTAGTCACCATCAAAATAGGGCAGCCTAGCTGCAGTGACTTTGGCCTTGCATTCAGCTGTAGTTACAAAGAAATGGTCATATAGATTAGTGAGTTCAACAACAATGCTTTCCTTGGCAGCTTTCCTAAGCATTGCCAAATACCTGAAACAAAACAGAGAGATAACAAAATGTAAGAAACAGGATACTTGATGCTACAAACAACTGCAACACAATTCACAAAATTCTATAAGCTCACCATTCACGAAGCTTATCAGATTTTGGTGTTTTCTGAATCTCCGGATGACAATATAAAATATAATCTTCACCCTTCAACGGAGGGCAAGCCCATATATAGCAGCTTGTAAACCCTCGTAGCTTGCAATATTCAAGGTATCCAATCTGAAAAAGAGAATGATAAACTAAGGCCGACGGCTCCAAGAGAACATATCGAACTAAAGAAAACACAGATAACATGAATAACAAGATCAGTGAAAGCCTAAGCCTCACCAGAATTTCATGATAAACATATGTGCGGAGAGCCTCTCCCGTCACCGCTTTAACCTCAGGCCTGAAATACTTAACAGAATCCAAGTACGATAGATATACACGGCGCTGATTTGGAAACTGGCTTTCAGCTCCAAATTCTTGAACATACATGCCAAATAGGCATACTTCTACACCTTCAATTTTCTGAAACAACAATACAACCTAAAGGAAAATATGTAATTAGCATATTGGAATCTTTCCCTGCTATTCTAAAACAATAGAGTCAGTTTAATCCTTTTCATTATCGGTTAAACATTGAATATCTTCCTACCTTAGATTTATATGGGAACTCTGTTGGATAATTTTCTTCCTGAAAAATTTCAAGAAACCGCTGCTTTACTTCCAATTTTTTGTCAACTGACGAAACAACCCTGATTACAAGCGATTCTGCCCCAGGAACCTAGTAGCACCAGTAAAAGGAAAGAAAAAAATTAGCCAGTAATCACATTAAAAGAAAAAGCCTTTCCAGTTTTCCATTTTGGAAAGTGACTACACTAGTTTCAAAAAACCAAAAACAAACATTAATTCATAAATCAAAGTTTCTTCAATTCTACGGTAATTTTTCCTAGAAGAACATTATCAAATATATGTTTCTATTTTTTTTTTGTAAGAAACATAATTTTATTAAAAATAACAGAAAACAGGGACAAGGTGTCCACTGCTCTAGCTAGAGAAAGTTAGCCAAAGATTCTAATAAAGACTGAAAAGCTAAGCAACGGAGATACATGGTAGCATACCAACAAAAGCTAGTGTGCAGCTAAATTCCAATTATACAATATATAATAGACTGAAAAGAGCTATCCCTAAATTATGAAGCCGCCGATGCCCAAAAATGAAACACTATCCTGTCGAAGATAAAACTCAAGACCAAAAACAATTCAACTATATACTTCTATTAGGATTAGACGTCGTAACTGGTCCGGCCTCCAAGTCTTTAAGGGGACAGGCCTCCTGTAAAAGTTTACCAAAGGCACGGAAACAAGGCTTCTAAACGCAAGCCCTAATTTGGCATATGAATGACGTTTGGTCTACTTGGAATCTTTGGTAAATGGGTTCAGTCTTGTCCGACCGTTATGGAGGCCTTTGCTTCTGTTCAATATATAATGACTGAAACTAATTTTGGTTGGTTAATCAGATCAGTTAATCGATGGTCGGCAAGTATGATGGTCCTAATGATGATCCTTTCACTAATAATGAATGGCAGTTTATGGCAGCAGCCTGGACACTTATGTCCAGGATTCATGTATTGGGAAAATAGAGTCATATAGTGAATTATGTTGGTTCAAGATGACTTGATTCCATGGTCACTAAAGAAAGATTTATGTAGGTTCATGTAATTGCGTTCTCCAGAGTGTGCTTTTCCGTAGCATTGTGTGATGCACCTCAACTCTAGGTGTGATATGGTGATACCTAGGGCCGCCAGAAATGATTCTTAGAACCTACAGAGTTATACTGGTAGTTTCTATGCTTTTCCTTAAGCTTTCCCCTTAACTTACCTTCTACAATCTAGACCAATCAAAAGCCCAAAACTTAACAGTAGATTTTCTATCTATTGTTCCTTCATCTCCTGAACCAGAATACCAATAGCATAAGAGAAAAAAGTAAAAGCATCATGTGGTACTCTATCCCTCATAGCACTTCAAATACATAATATTATATAAATCACCTCATCATAACTCTTTCCTTGCTGCCTCGCCCTCTCTTGTCTTTCCACCTTCAGTTTCTTAAATAACCGTTGCTCTATGTGGTCGCTCAGTATTGTCCTCGGCAAATCTTTGGCCCCCAGAACAGCACTCTGTGGTAAAGGTTTACGCTCTCCCCTTTCAACCTCTTGTATATAACAATTAGGGCAAGTGTATTCGGCTTGCCCACCATCATTCCTTCGGCCATTAAACAAAGCACAAATTTGATGTTGCCAAGCTTCGCATTTGTCACATTGGACCCACTGCATATAAGGAGGTGAAAAGCATAAGATTGACTATCTAGAACAATCAAACTATCGAACCAAAGAAATTGTTCCAGCAAATAGAACATACCCATTCTTCAGTCTCCTCATCATTTTTCTTCTTCTCTAGCCTTGCCTTTGGAATGTTGGTCCCATCAACAACTATCATGTCTCCACGAGCCTCGTTATAGCATGGAATACAGAAATAATGTCGTGTGTCACCAGCCCCCATTGTATAGTACATTGCATTGCGCTTGATACGAGTACCGCAAGGTGTACAGTATATTGGCGGTGGCTCAAATGTAAGCTTCTCAACTGCGCATAACTGACAGGAGTTCTCACTCATTGCATGCTCCATTGCTTGATTCTTCTCTGCCTTTGCTTTGCTCTGTGAAAAGAAAATAAATAAATTAGTCTAAAATCAACATCTGGTGGAGCATTCAAACTAGAATATCTGTTTTCCTTGAAAATTGTACATACAAAAAAAGGTAAAAGTCAACAACACGAAAATTGTTAGAAATATACATTATGACTAACCTGGCCAACCCACTGCCTGAGACCTGTAATGTGGGCCCTAACTTGTTCCGGAGTGAACAGTTCAGTCATTGATACCCCCTTGATTTTAGGCTTCCCAGACTTTGTTCCAGCTGCATTTTCCACAGTATGCGTAGCATTTTCTTGTTTAGCTGGATCAGTTTCTTTCTCAAGTTTGATGTTTTCTTGCTTAGCTAAACCAGCGGACTCATTATATGAGACAGGTTCACCATCATGCCGTTGATTGCCGCTGTCCTCAACACTATCCTTCATCTCATCAACAATCCCTTGTCCAGAACTTGAAGGAACTTCTATTTTCACTTCTGCAATCTCAGACTTAACTGGCATAGAAATCTCACTATGTTGGTAATCCTGAATCTGTATATCCTGGGGTACATGGGGTTCAATAATAGCAGAAGCTTTTACTGCAGAACTAACACTATCAGGAAGAACAGATTGAGAAGACTGCTCTATCTTCATGCGTTTTATAGAAGGTTGCCTATCTTCAGAAGTTTCAACAGCCGGATTTGTCTTCAAAACCAATCTAGCTGAAGTGTCTTCACTATCATAGGCTTTACACGATCCGTTTATTGAATTCTGCAAACCAGAATCAGAAACTAGACGATTGTGTGCCTTATTCGGATGTGTCAACAGAAAAGTCCTGACAGGAGGGCAAACAGGGCAAGCTGGGTCCCTGCATTTCTTGTTATGATCAACCAATTTCTTGGTAACATGACAACGAGGATATGGGCATTGAGGTAAATTGCATGTTACCATGTGCTTCAACAATTTTTGAACAGTTACACAATGAAGTTCGCGACATTTCCCTTCACGGGCTGAACAACAACGAGCATGTCGCAAGAACAAAATCCATCTCTGTTGATTTTTGAACTGTTTCTCCCGATTACCATTAGAACTACCAAAAACAGCATTCGATGAATTGGGGGGACGAGATGTGCTTCTAGATGAAATTGTTTGAACAGCACTTGGTCCTTCTGAAGACAAATTATTACACTGGGCTTCATCTTTCCCAGATATCCTCTGACGGAAATCTTCCTGGAGATGCTGCTCATGGGACATGTTGACCTGTCTGTGACTCCCATCTTGTGACTGAGGATGCCATTGATCCTGCAGTACTGGTTCTGATTGAGCTCCAGCAGAAAGAGAGCTGAAATCATTGTGAGACTCTGCAACCAATTGGTGAGGATGCAATATCTGTTGCATTTGCTGGGAAGTTTGAGACAACGAAGACGAGATACCATGTTGACCGGATGGAATATGCTGAGCATTCCTCAACCGATCATCAGCAGGGTGCTGATGGAATTGGTTATGCATCTCTGATAATTGGAACTGTTCTGTACCTTGTTGGTGCATAACTTCACTATGGTCACCACGGTTTGCTTGACTACTTACATCTGGTGTGATCTGAGAATGACCAAAAGCATCGTTGTTTAACATATGCTGAGACTGCTGATTTTGCAGCTTCTGTTGACGTTGTTGGTGACCTAATTGCTGCTGCTGTTGATACTGGTTAGGTTGCTGTTGATACTGATTAGGTTGCTGTTGAAATTGTTGCTGTTGATGAGAATGGAAAATATTCTCTCTTGAAGATAGTGGAGTTTGGAAATTCATCTTTTCCAATTGATCAAGTTGTTGAGGCTTCGCATGGACACTTTGCTGTGCACCATGCATATTTGACTGACTATTTATAAGGGGAGAGATAGCCTTGGACATGGGTGTCGAGCTGACTGAATTCAAATTCTGAGGATTCAACATTGACCCAACAGAGGTCACAGCAGCATAGTAGTTTCCAGGCCCAAAAGAATCTGCATTATTCATTGCATAGCTATCACCTGGTAAATACATGATTCATTGGTCAAACATTTACCTATTTTATGATAGACTACTCATAAAGTCATAACCTCCAAGTGTATAGAGTCTATAGACAAACAGTAGATTCATGATATGCATCTATACTATACATGTATGTATGTACATGCACACTAAGAAAGCTAGAGCATACCTTGCACTACCGGCCGCTGATGTTGATCAAAGTGCTGTTGTAATGGTTTGGAAGAGTTAGCATAGGGTGTTGACGTCAGATAGCCCTCAGAAGTGCCAGACTCATTAACCACTGGTAAACTGTTCCCAAATCCCAACCCACCATTTAGAGCCCCATTTGGCAACCCATATGATTTCTGCTGCATGCCAGACCTTATTCCACTATTCATTTGGCTGCCAAGGCTATGAAGTATACGGCTATTTTGACCACCAATATGCTGCTTTTGCTGTTGTGGTTGTGTTACCATTGAAGAATCAACAGTAGAGAACCCACCTCCATTATTAGAAGAATCCAAATTCAAGTAAGACTGATTATTACTGCTATTGAACCCAGGGGTAGGAATCATTTGGCTAGCCATTCTTTGCACACCCATTGATGACATGTTCCCTCCGGTACCCACGGAGAAACTGGCAGGAGACTGCTGATAACCATTAGACATAGAACCTACAAAAACAAATTTTGTAACAGTGGTTTGAAGAAGCAGTTTGAGTAATTTAGAGAAAAGATGAAACAACTCAGTTTACCATCAGATCTATTGAATGAGCCGCCATGTAAGGCACCAGTGGGCACCAGGTTTCCTGTGTTGACTGTAGTAGGAGCTATGCCAGTACTTCCTCTAGCGGTGTTCATAGAAGCATCCATAGAAGAAGTAACCATCATATTTGAATTCCCACTGTGTGACATACCAGGTGTTGGTATCATCGTACCAGCAGGGGAGGAAGAATTAACAGCCTGTTGATACTGTTGGCTTTGATTTGGGGATCGCTTAATCAAAATGTGCAAACGACTCTCTAACGTTTCTGGGTTCATATAGTCGTCCTGGTATAGGATTTGCAAACAACAGAATCATAAGCCTAGTGATGACATCCATTTCATACACAATAAGAATAAGATCAAGTAAGAACATTATCGCTCTATACATGTATAGCGAGTTTCAATAGCTGTCAAGAAATCAAATGGTTAACCAGCATACTTGATTTCAGAATTAATGTCAAAATAATAATAATTTTAAAACACAATATAAAAAATTTAGCCATTTCAATAACACTGAGAAAAGAGAGAAAATATCTTCTAAATAGGCTAAAGGGGAAAATGAATAGAGAAACAAATAAAAAATAAAATGAGAAACCTTGTCATGAGCACTTCTCAATAAACCCTCATCCAACTTTTTAACAATCTCCCTAAACTTCCTGTCATTCATTTGCTGAGGAAGTTGTCGCTGCCGTATAATTTGGCATCTGAAAATCACAATGGTAACATCAGTATTTAGGTAAACAATTGATCAAACATAAAAAGAAGAATCCTATATATGAATTAACAAAAGTACAAGCTAGCACAACTATATCATGTTAAAAAAAAAAAAAAATATATATATATATATATATGAAAAGAGAAAACCAAAAAACAAAAAGCAAAAGAATACTTTCTTCATATAAATAAAAAAATTAATGTCTTTTGATTGTATAACATGTCTTTTGATTCCATACAGAGGTAAGCAATATCAATTCTACACGGTAACAATTAATAAGGAATAACATACTTCGCAAAAAAAGAACAAAGACCTAACAAGTCAGCTGAGACAAGCTAACAAGCAACTTACTACCCATATAAATAATGATAGAACACCAAAAGGAAATGCATCTTACATTCTATCCTGCACAATTTGGCGTGCACGGAGAAATTCAGGATCATTGTTGGACATAGCACGACCGGGCCCACCTAAATTTTGCATTTGGGGAGCAAGGGCATTTCCATTATGCTGGGAGAGCACAGGCATCTGAGATCCTGCCTGATTAGGCACTTGCCCCGATATCTGTCCTGACATGTGTGTCTGCACATTCATCTCCTTTATCCTTCACCACGCTGACTGTAACTAGCAAGTAACGCATAACTTAAAAACAAAACCTTTAGAACTGCACCGCCAACTCATGCTTTAGCCATAATAAGTTCCCTCCATACTGTACGTACAGTGACAAAACAAAGAAATCATGTAACTCGGTCAACAAAAACACATAATCATGAGTCTACTTTAGTATGAGAAAGAAATAGCACAGACAAAAATACTAGTAGCGGGGAGGAAAAAACATAATTACCAACATGATGAGCACATTTTTGTAAATGCAAGTGAATTTAACAAAAATCGCTTGCATTTTTCACTCAAAGTTTTACTATTTGGCGGTTTTAGTAGCAGAAAACCATGTAAAAAAATTAAAATTGCACGAGTACAAATACAATGCAAAACAATTCAGCAAAAAGTGAATCAAATTAGTAAACCAATAACAAATCTTTGAAAATGATATTTACTTTAAGCAAAATCGACCGCCATTTTCACGTAAACATTGCGAATTTCGCTTACTACAATTAAACATCATAAAGCAGTCACACACTGAACTTGTAAGAAATAAATAAAACAATCAATCAGCAAAGGGGGAAAATTGGGGCCAGGGAAGATCGCAACCTAAACATATGCAATCAAAGGGGCAATTAAGTAATTCAACAATCAACAAATACATGCTGAATTCCCAATTTCACAAGAATCAACCCAATCATACTCAATCAAATCGAATCAAAAGTCGAAGCAAACCCTAGCTGCATACGAACCTGAAAGATAAGCGATCGGAGCTCAAAATTGATAGAGGGCTTTGATAAAGCACGACCAGTACAATCGACGACGATCGGCGATTGCGGGTTACAGAGAGAGAGAGCGACGAATAGAGATTGGGATTGAGACAGATAGAGAGAGAGAGAGAAAGTCGGTTCGCACCGTCGTCCCCAAATGATATACCGCACGTGCGAATTGACACGAAGCAGAAAAGGGGGTCGAAATCGAATACGAAATTACGACGAAAGAGGAAGAAGGAGGAGGAGGAGAAGAAGAAGAAAGCGAGAGGAAGTCGAATTTTTGGGGGCTTTTGGGTTTTTGGGGCTCAAATCTCAATTGCTCAATTGGGGGTTAATTTGCTGAGAAATTATAATAATTGAAAATTTGGAAATTTTTTTTTATATGTTTATGATTTAATTACCAAAATAATTGAATTAATGACACAAACAGGGACGACAAGGGAGACGCAGATAGATAGATAAAGAAAGGAGATGGGTGTTTCCGAGTCCACTCCATCGAACGAAGCTCTGGATTTACATAAGTGCCCCTGTTTTCATCCACATTTTCACAAAAAATGATGTGTTATCCTTTCTTTTTTATCTGTTTTTATAGACCGTATAGTGGTACTTTTCTTATCAATGTTGAAAGATGTTCTTCGTCTTCCCGCTCCTATAACCATGAGCCTAAGAATTTTTCTTTTTAAGGAAACTAAACATAAATTCAAAAAGCAACAGAAAATTTAAAAGACGGTTACGAGCGTAAGCGCGCGCTTACGCGCGTAAAACCGCGCACTTAAGCACAGTTACGTGCGCTTAAGCGCGTATAAGTGCGCGCTTAGGAGGTTAGTTATAACAATAAATAATAAGTTTGTGTACTTGGAAAGATCTGGATTCATTCACAATAATAGTTTAATCTCACATTCTGTCTTCATAAAAAGTGTAACTCATTTTAACTGTGACAATAACGACATTTTACCTGTGCTAGAACGAGTATTGAAATTATTATGAATCCTTACTTTCATTGTGTTTAATTAATATTACTGTTATAATTATTATGATTTCTGACTTACTGACGTGGGTCACACGTTATAATATGCAATTCAATAAGTAAAAAAAATCGAAACTAGATTGACTAGTGAGAGCTAGAGACATAGGTAGAGAGAGAAGATGGTTGTTTTCTAACTCCAGTCCAGTAAAATCAAGCATAGGAATAACAGAAATGCTCTTGATTGTATCCACATTTTCACAAAAATGACATACTCCTTTCATCTTATAGTTTTTAAACCTCTCTCGAGCTTGGTATAGTGGTATTTTTCTTCTTAAATATTGAAAGATGTTCCAAAGTCGAATCTTTATTTTCATTGGGGTAAAGAAATTCAAGTCACGTAATAAAGTTGACATAAGGATATAGATCTAATGTTAATTAACAAGAGGTTTGTAAGTATGTATGTTGCACTTGAAGTCTTACGTTTGATTTTTTTCCCATCAATATCTCTTGTATCAAGAAGAAAATTAATAGAAGATGATCAAATGACAAACCAACTAAGTTAAATAAAATAAAACTTTTCCTAATCATAGAATCATGACCCTAAGAATTTTTCTTTTTTAGGAAACATTTTTTATTTCTAAAAAAAAAAAACACTCACTTGGCACGTGCGGTTAAAAGGCTAGTAAGTATAACAATTGATAATAAATTTGTATGCATTGATTCACTATAAGAGTTAAATCTTGCACTTCGTCCTCTTAAAAAGAAGTCATTTCAACTGTGACAATAATGGCATATGTACCTTTATTGAAATGCGTATTGAAATTATTAAAACTTTCGACTTTTCCTATGTTTATAAATACTTGGATATACGAATTATTCTAATTTTTTACTTACCGACACTTAAGTTGTGAGTCACACATTACAATACATAATTAAATAAGTGAAAAACCTAAAATCATATAGATTAATGGGGCCAGTTGATCTCATACACATTTTTCTTTCTACTATTCATGACTTCTCCCATATAAGAAGGAAACTATGTCGTAAATATTTAACGGACTTTATAAATATAGTTCTATATAGAAAAACAATCCCTAGCACAACTCTCTCACCAATTTTAGTAGTGGGGGTTTTGGGTGGTTTTCAGTGTAATGCCCTGTTAGAGTGACTAGACGTAGTGTCTTGTTCTCCACATTTCCTATGGTGTGTAGAGGAAGACTTCTATAGTGTAGAGAAGAAGCTTCATGCAATTAATTACTTAGCTTGTATAGCACACTTGTATCTTCATATGATACTCCTTGTGGAGAAGAGAATTGCAATAAAAAAATTCCCACATATTCTGGTATCAGAGCAATCGATCCTAGGTTGCCTTTGAATTTGCTCTTACCTATACAAACTCTAATTTTACCTCAAAATCTCTCAAAAATCAAATTCCCCAAATCTTTTGTCCTATCCTCAAATCAAATTCACAAAAAATATCCATTTTATAGATCATTGATATGATGCATTTCGCTGCGATTGAAGATGTTCATACAAAAATCTATGTTACATCAAGCGGCGGTGAGTCTACATCACTGCATACTATGGCTTGGATTATTGATTCTGAAGCAACTGATCATATGACATGTGATCCGAGATTAATCAAGTATTTTCATTCATCCCCACAATCAATGGTGTCTACGACTGATAGTTCTCCCACTCTGGTGATTGGGGAGAGCTTAATCTCTCTTACAGACTCTTTGCAATTGGATTTAGTCTTGGTGGTTCTTTCCTTGAACTACAACTTCTTGTTTGTGGCTCAAATCACTGATTAATATATTTTGTGCTAACTTTCTAGCCAACCTAATGTTTTTTTTCCAAGATATTCACACAGGAAAGGTGATTGGTTCAAGTACTCGAAAGGGCAAACTATGTTACCTGGACTTAGAATCCTATAGTGAAAAATGTCTTGCTCAAGCTTTCAAAGTCAATGGAGATATAATGGAAAAACAAAAGGCTAGTATTTGGTTATGGCATAAAAGGCTAGAACATGCATCATTCGGATATCTTAAAAAGTTATTTCCTTCATTATTTTCAAATCTTTGTGACTTTGATTTTAAGTGTGATATATGTGAGTTAGCAAAAAGGTAACGTGTTCCATTTCCCTTGATCACAACCCGAGCAACAAAACTATTTATGCTTGTTCATTCAAATGTATAGGGTCAAGCAAAAATCCCTATTCCTGGAGGAGCTTGATGTTTTGTCTCTTTTATTGATGATTGCACTTGTATGACACGGATTTGCCTACTCAAGACAAAAGGGGAGGTGAGTTCTATGTTTCAAAGATTCCACAAGATGGTAGATACCCAGTTTCAGAGTGAGATTCAGATTCTTCGCTCTTACAACGGATGTGAGTTTATGAGTCTTGAACTCTCACAATATTTACAAGATCACGGAATAATTCATGTGAAGTCTATTCCGTATACTCCTCAACAAAATGGTGTAGCGCGGAGCTAAAAAATCGTCATATCATAGAAGTTGTTCAGATGTCTCTATTTGGAGCCAATATTTTTGGGGACAAGTCGTGACATATGCACTTTATCTAATCAATCGCATCCTCTCCAGTAATTTAAATTTTCAAACTCCAATTCAAACCCTTCATCAAAACTTAGAAGTTCCACCTCACAAAAATCTTGAGCCTCGAATTTTTTGGTGTGTGGCTTTCGTGTATGTTCACAAACATTAAAGGAGTAAATTGGATCCATGTGCACTAAAGTGCGTATTCATGTGATATGGTCTTGATTAAAAAGGGTATCATTGATACAATCCTACTACACAAAAGATGCATATAACTATGGATGTGGTTTTTCATGAAGAAGAAATGTATTTTGCACGAGGAGATCATTAGAGTCATCATGAATTAATGAGTTACATTCATTGCTCAACAACAGTTCTAAGTTCTTTTTGGACCCTTTGAACGATCGATCTCTAGATCCCACCATCATTATGCCTTCTCTAGAGGATCGATTCCTTAATCAAGCATTGGGTGATCGATCCCCTCCTCATGTTCCAAGTATGTCTTCTCTGAGCAATCAATCCCCTACTATCATCCGCTACTATGCCTTTTTTGGATGATCGATCCTCTTATCATCCTTTGGGTGATCGATATTCTCTCCATGTTCCTAATATGTCATCTATGGGCGATCGATTCCCTACTCTTGCTCCAGATATGCATTCTTTAGGAGATCAAATACAATCTAAAAGCCAATCGTCTCTGCTGTTATACATGATTCACCTGGTTATGAGGGAGTTTAAATGATTCAAATATGTCATCAAGTCAACCAGATCTTTTTGAAAAATATGATGATACTCAAGCATCTAATTTTCTTGAATTTGATTCTAACTTAATACAAGCATTCCATCTTCTACATATCAACTTCCACCGCGAAGAAACCGATGTGTTGTAAAGGTTATTATGAAGCATATCCTAAAGTCAAAGTCAAGTATCCTATCAACAATCATGTTTCAGCTCACAGGTTATCAGATTCACATGTAAACTTTGTGAAGCAATTGTCATCCATGTCCATTCTTAGCAATGTACAAGAAACTCTAAACGATCCCAAGTGGAAGAAGACAATGAATGAGGAGATGCAAGCATTCCAGAAGAATGACATGTGGGAACTTGTTCCTCTTCCAAAGGGAAAACGAATTATAGGGTGTAGATGGGTTTATACAGTCAAATTAAAGTCAGATGGCTCAATAGAAAGGTATAAGGCAATATTAGTAGCAAATGGGTACACACAGAAATATGAATGATTATCAAGAAACATTTACCCCAGTTGCAAAGATTAACACAATTAGAATTCTCATATCTGTGCAAATCTTGATTGTCCTTTGCAACAATTTGACATTAAAAATGCATTCTTACATGAAGAGTTGAAAGAATAAGTTTATATGGCTCCTCCACCTAGATGTAACATGGTTTCAAAGAATCATGTGTGTAAACTGAATAAGTCATTATATGTTTGAAATATGCCCTGAAAGTCAATCTTGAAAAGAAACCTTTCAGGATAATATCGAAACGTTTTAGTAATGTCTAAAACAACAACAGGGCAAAGTCAATAACTAGACTGTATCAATCAAATGAAACACATCCTAATAGTGAATTTGTGGACAGTGGATCGATGGAAGAAGTAATCTAAACATAGTTGAAGATTGCGACCTTACTTCCATAAACCATTATGTTCTAAATGTTCCTAGTCATTGGATTGTCGGAAGGATATTAACAATCCGAAAAGACTAGTACATATTGTGTATGCTTCAATGGAAGAAGGGCAAGTCTCAACCCCTTTGTGTATGGACACTAAGACTAGTATGTAAGTGCTCGTTAAGGGAATGAGTACAATGAACGCAATTGAACGAGAGTACTTGCATGGAGTTTTATCTACATGTCAAGCAACTCTACTAGTTGGAATAATGTAAATAGTCCTTTGACATGAGGCACAACAATTGTCTTGTGGTTAGGTCTCTAATCTTTTATTTTGTTAAAGGCACTCCGATGTGAGGTGTCTACAACATCGTTGGGATTATGTTCCCTAATCATAAAGGCAAGTGAATGTGCAACAAGGAATCTCCAATCCTGAGTAAGAAAGGAAGAATACTCTAAGATATGATTCGGGAATCTTTGGTCGAAGTATCAAGCGTAATAATGAAAGACATTCCTATACGTCTCAATTGAATCATATAAATCGAGATTGATCACATTAGGGGTTTGACAAATAATATCCATACCCTGGTAGTGTGATTGAGAGTATTGTTTTAGAGAATGATTGAATTACATTGTAATTCCAACAAAATAGGTTCTTTAAACAAATTCTACATTAGCTTGGGTAGCCATGATATATGGTTAGATGTCATTCATGGCTTGTCGGCCCCCTTTGATGATTAACAAAGTAATCGTCAGAGTAAATAAAGAATTAAAAGTAAGTTTTGATTCACAAAATGGTTATACGAGTACTAAACAAATGTATTTGTACTAAGTATCTCACTGTCTCACTAATGGAAACTTAAAAGATTGTACTCCGAATACACTTGTATGACGAGATATCATAACGATGATGGAAATAATTAATTAGATTAATTAGGTGATATGATTAATTAGAAAGTCTTAATTAATCATATAAGCGATTAAACATCATTTTTGGGCTTAACGGAAGTTCGGGTTTAATGGGGCCCATTGGGCTTTTAACTTAAGTATGAGATGGCTTAAGTGTGAAAAGTCAAACCAAGCCCAACACTAAGGTTAGGCCGACCAAAGAGAGAAAGAGAGTGAGGAAATAGTGATTTCCCACTCACACTGTTTCACTTCTCTTTATAATGAACTTTTACCGTAAAATTCATTTAGGGCTATTGTATGTGATTCAACACTTAGAGAAGAAAAGAAAATTGCTCTCTACACACACTAGGCCGGCCACCATAGGGAGAAAAGTGCTGACCTTCACTTCTCCTTTTGGTTAATCCATTATCCAATCTTTTCAACAAGTGGGAGTCAAGTTTTGGATGCCTTCTCCTTTGGAAGCTTAAGGAGGATCAAGCACAAACCAAATCTCACAAGGTGGAGGAGGAAAGGAGGATAGCTAGGAGGAAGGAGTTCCAAGAACAATAGGCTTGGAGGTGGTCCATAATTGGTCTAAAGCCTAGATCAAGAGGTATGAGACTCAAATCTTTAAACTTTGTTCTTCTTTATTTGTTTTGATACACCTAGTATAAACTCATGCTTCTTGAAGGAGATTTGCTTGACTATAGCTTTGTTAATTTGTTTCCGTTGAGTATGATTATCATGTTTAAATTGTTTATACATGTTTGCTAGTCACTTGAAAGCCCAAAGAAATCTCTATTATTCTCTTCACTATATGGCCCGAAACAGTCTCCCAAATTGTGGTTTGGAAGATTCACTAAATCCATAGAGGCATTCAGGTAGAAACAAAGTAATTTTGATCATACTTTGTTCTTGAAACACAACAGGGGTAAGATTACTTGTTTAATTGTGTATGTAGATGATATGTTGGTAACAAGAGATGGTCCAGAAGAAATAGAAGCGTTACAAAAGTACTTCTCAAGAGTTTGAGATGAAAGATTGTGGCTCCCTCAAATATTTTCTTGGAATTAAAGTTTCCAGGTCACAATGTGGTATTTTTTTTATCTCAATGCAAATATGTGATAGATTTGCTAACTGAGACTAGATGCTTGCATGCAAACTTGCCAACACTCCATTTGAGATGAATCACAAACTATGTGAGTAGGAAGATTAGATGCCAACTAATAAGAAACAATATCAACGCCTTGTTGGAAGTGGGGTAAGGTGGTGTGGGGTGGCGAATATGGTTGTTGGTGGTAGTTGCAACTATTTGGGTGGAAAGACTGTAGTGGTTATGAAGGTTAGAGGGAGCCACAATGAAGGTTAGAGTGGTGGTGAGGGTAGTGGCGTCAACAATGAAGGTTAGAGTGGTGATGTCAGTAGTAATGGAAATGTACTTGCAGTTAAAATTGTGGTGATGACCAATACACAATGAAAATGGCAACGATGAAGTCATGGTAGTAGAGATGGTGACGATGGTGGTTGGGCTAGTTGATTACAGTAGTCATGGTATGGTGGTGGTAATAACGATTGCTGAGAAATGGTACATGGTTATGTTTTTAACTCTTAGTCTCTTAAAATTTAAAAATGACAATTATTTTAATGAATCTAAAGTTAGAATTTACAAGTTCAAATTCCAATTTATATATTTTCTACGTTTAATTTTTAAATTTCTTTACTTATAAATCCAAACATATATATATCAACTTCCATTTTCTCCATATCTTATATTCAACAATCTTAAAACTCATTTTACTGTAGAATATCACTTAGTTCATGGTTCAAACCCTCATCTTTACCTTAGTGTAAAATAACGCTTATAATAATAATTAAAAAAAAACATAAAACTTCATTTCACTCCTTGAAAAAGATTACTTTTAGACTAAACCTTATTGAAGATTAAAAATTAATTTTAGTCCTTTGACTCCATATCCAAGTCAGCATACATATTCCACATATGTTAATGCATTTAATCCTATTTTTGGATTATTAATTAGGCTATAGTAATTATAGACATTTCTTCTTTTGTGTTGGTTTTATAAAGAATCCTATAAATATTTCTTCTTTTAAACTAATACCTTATCTAAGATTAAAAAAAATTAATTCCTATTGAAATAAAAGATAAAAAAACTAATCGTAGTCATTTGACGCCATATCCAAGTCAGCATACATATTCCACATATCGTAGTCATTTGGATTATTAATTAGGCTATAGTAATTATTGACATTTCTTCTTTTGTGTTGGTTTTATAAAGAATCTATAAACATTTCTTCTTTTAATACTAATACCTTATCTAAGATAAAAAAAAACTAATTGTAGCCATTTTGACGCCATATCCAAGTCAACATACATATTCCACATATGTTAAAGGTATTTAATCCTAATTTTTGGATTATTAATTAAAGCTATAGTAATTATTGACATTTCTTCTTTTGTGTTGGTTTATAAAGAATCCACACTATAAACATTTCTTCTTTTAGACTAATACCTTATCTAAAATAAAAAAACTAATTGTAGCCATTTGACGCCATATCCAAGTCAACATACATATTCCACATATGTTAAGGTATTTAATCCTAATTTTTGGATTATTAATTAAGCTTAGTAATTATTGACATTTCTTCTTTTGTGTTGGTTTTATAAAGAATCTTATAAACTGTATGAATCACAGATTGCCGAGTGCAAAAGCATTTTATACGTGAACAATGTAGAATGTGAATTGTTCTTGTTTAGAAAAAAAAATGTTGATGTCCTTGTTAGATTGAATAAATCAAAAGAAAATGAATAAGCATAAATAAATAAGAGTGTGCAAGAAAGAGATAATGTGTATGCGAATAATTGTCTTTCTAAGGCCCTGTTTTGGTTTTGGTTTTTATTTTTACCAAACAACTGTTTCACTTTAAAGTTAAACAATAAAAATTGTTTGGTAAAAATAAAATAGTATGCTTATTTTAAAAGCAAGGTCTTTAGATAACATCTTTTAAAAGCAGCAGCTTGTGTGCTGTTTTTAAAAGCTACTTTCATAAAAAGTAGAGCTGAATTATTAAAGAACATTTTCAACCTCTATAATACGCTCACTAGCTTTTAAAAATAAAATTGTTTACCTTTCTACACACACATTTTCTCTAATGGGGAGCACAGTGATTGGCACAACCTACAACTACAATCACCAGCCTTACACCACCACCATCGTTGCAGTCACCGTCGCTGCCACTGCTGCCACCGCCGCTACCACAAACGCCACTGTTGTCGTTGTCACCGCTTCTACCATCATTGCTATCTTTAGACTCCCAACCACTAGACCCCAATATTGGCACCACCATCATACCCATTGCTGCTACCATTGCTACCACCACCATTGTCGCTATCACCTACGACTGCATTCACCACCATCACCACCGCTTCCACCACCACCGTCATTGCCAGCAATTACGACTGCAACCCACAGGCTTATCACCACCACCATCATTCTCACCACTAATGCTATTGCCATTGCCACACCATCATCGTCACTGTCACCACCACAACCGCCAGCACCACAACCACCATCACCGCCACTGTCAACATTCTACCTCTACGCCCCAACCACCACACCTTAATATGAAAAAAAAAACATAAGAATAAGGGTTAAAAACTCTTTTGGTCATTGTGTTTATGGTCAAAATTTATTTTGGTCACTGTGTTTTCAATTTAGTGAACTTGGTCACTTTATTTTACAAAGTTTGCAATTTTAGTGCAAAATAATATGAAAATATCTTCTAATGTAGAGGGAATTGCACATATAGAGATTCAAAAAAGAATTGATTTGATTCAAGTCACAATCCATATGGGATTCTCCAAGTTATTAATAGAAGACAATACTCGAAGAATCAAAGAATTACAGACGCATGTACAAAAAAAACTCATTTGTGTAAACCGAAAACTCAACAATGCTATTACAAGAATTGCAAATTCTTACGGGCACCCTAATATTCTTGCAGAATTTATAGCTGGACAATTAAAGAATAGAGTTTCATTTCGCAAAGCAATGAAAAACGCTATTGAATTAACTGAACATACATGTACAAAAAGAATTCAAGTACAAATTGCAGAGCATATCAACGGAAAAGAAATTGCACGTGTTGGATGGATCCGAGAATGTAGAGTTCCTATACAAACCATTCCAGCTAAAATTGATTATAGTTCCATGATTCAAAGTATCATTTCTTATTTTGATCCCTTTTAGTGAGTTCGGTCGCTTTGTTTTACAAAGTTTGCAATTTTAGTCACTTCCGCCAACTTTTTGTTAAAAATATGTTTAGTTATGTAACCATACAAAAAGTATTACGGTCTAATGATATTCTTCTTCACTTGTAAGTGAAAGGTTTTAGGTTTAGGTCTCATTGATGGCAAGTTTGATAACACATTATTATGGTTGACCCTGAAATTTACATGTGAAAGGGCTGTGTTGGAACCAAAATTGCGCACCGCCGCAGATGAGGGTTGTCTGCAAGTCCGACCACCTACAAGAAAAAGAACAAAATATGCGTAGATTGTGTTACCAGAGATATGCCCTAGATAAGGGTATTTATAATAGTCAAGAGAGAAACCTTTTAGGATATTGAATCTGTATTAAACCAAGAGAATCCCAGAGGAAATATGATAATAGAGATTATTTTCTCTTAGAAGTGTGATTACTTGGTGCGCATGCCAATCCCTAAATAGTAGGAATTTCCAAGATAATAGGAAACATATCAAATCTCTAGTCATATCTAATTTATGTGTCTTGCGGAACAAGCATGGTCGATCTTAGCAAAGTAGGCGGACTTAGCCTACCTTTTCGGAGTACATCAAATGTGGTGGCATAGCTGATCCGTTTGGGCAGTTTACTTCAGCTAGCAGAGCTGTTAAGTCCATGACCGAACTTCAGAAGTATACGTATTCCGACTAGCCTTACTTCGGCCCTGGAAAAATCATGGTCTTATAAATGCCCCTAATTATGCTTCTGAAAGGGCGTTCCCCTTGAGGATAGATATTTATCCAAATACCATGTCTTTCGGAGTAAATCGAAATAGCAATCGTTGGATTTTCTTTTGACATGTGCTGATCCGGCCCTGTTACCGTTACAAGGAAGTTGAGGCTTTTCGGATTTAGACATGTGGCCTTGAGTGTCGTGTCATAATGACTGCAATGATAAGAAATGAAAAAGCTTTCATGCGTGCACAGTGATCAAGATGCAACCTTTCTCCTCCCCCCCCCGATGATTTTTGTCTCCGAGGTTGTCTATCTCGATAAGCATCGCTCCAATCCTTATGATGGCATTTATTTCCATCTAGCCTATAAATACCTTGCCAATTCTCAACAAACCCATCTAAGTACCTGAAATTCTGAATACTCTAGCCTTCTAAATATAGCAGAAAAAGGGTTCCTTCTAGTACTAGATTCATTCCAGCTCTATCCATGACATTCATCCCAAGCTTCCAATGATCATAATCCATACTCAAAGGGATTGTGATTCCTTCTTCAAAGTTCGTCAGAATCTAGTAAATGATCGCGAAATCTAGATAGAAGCTAACGATGGTATCTGCACACTCCTGCTTGGATTTTCAATTCCCAATTATTTTCAGGCTAATGTCCACTTGATCGGCATCAGATTGGAAGTTGTAATGCGTCGTCTAGGGTATGCCCCACAAGTTCTACCATGACCATTCCTATCATGCCCTTAGTGTTGAGATCAACAAGCAGACCATACATCGCAACATCTTCAAATATCCTTGAAGTTCAGTGAGGACAACTATCTTAAGTTTTGCCTTAAAAATTTTAACTAGAGATGAGAGTTTGTCTCTCCCAATTTTTTGTACCCCATTTTGCCTTGTTATGGGACTTGATTCTAATGCAATCGAACTTCCTTATTTTGCATATGTTTGCTAATGATATTTTACTCAAGTCTTAAGCCTGTTAGAGTAAAACCACCTAGAACTTTTTATCCATTGCTTCCAAATCATGGAATATGTGTAATCTGATAATTATCTTGGATTAAACGAACTCCGAAATTATAAGTAACAAAGCAAAACACTGAAAGTATATAAAGCCAAGCTTTTTACTTTGCCTTAGATAAGACGCTAACTTCAAAATTTAGTGTTTATGAAAATTTTCACTGCGATAATCGGAGTACCAACATACTCCGACACCAAATTAATGACCCATGAAAGATCTCTTACTCCGAGACTTGTATAAATGCACTGATCAAATTAAGGATGAGAAGTGAAAATAATTATCTGGAATGGCCTCAAGATACTAATGTCAGTCCGACATGTTTAAGTTGCCATATTGGTTGAATGAGTAAGTCTAGTACTCTACAAAGATTAATCTTAGAGCTGATATGACTCCATTCATTCTTTTCACCTTGCCCTATTTAGGGTCAAAGGATTTTAATAAGCGCAATGAGCAGCCAAGAAAAGGCTTCATTCCTGATCTGAATTGCATGTCCATCACTAGTGAACTCTAAACGAAGAATTCGTTAGTGACATAGTCGCTTGCACGCGAGAACGAAAACACTTTATGAATCCTTTTGTCGGACCCCTTAATGCGTCAAACTTGAGCGTTTTTTTATCAAACTACACTTAGTTGACTTGTCTAAGGCACTTCCGAGAGTCAGAGCTTCGTCGGAATAAAATTCCATCTTGAGAATTTTCTAGTCTGGATGCCTCATTCGGACCTGCTAACATCTCAAACACATAGGCCACCACAAAACACACTTGACTTAATATATTGGTTCGGGATCGAAGTAATCGCACTCTTGGGGTGGAGTTCAGAGCTACTACTCGGATAATTTCCATTTCGCCCTTCCGATTATTCCCTTGAATGGCCCAAGCCCGGGTTTGAATGTTATAACCCAAAACCCTTGGGTTGCATAACTTTCTGGAAGCTAGATGGTGCACTGGAGCTCCAGAGCAAAGGAGCCATGTCCCAATGTCCGTAGTCCGCCAAACATAACCATACTTAATACGGCTCGAGTCTCCTACGTTGCTAACTGGAACACCACGAAATAGGCAATAAGAGACTCTGAAGAGCTAAGACTTACAATGTATTAACACAAGAATGTGTCTCATAGAGAATTTTAGGTATTCTCTAAGATACTCCCTATATTGCAAAAAAAAAAAACAAACATTTGATAGTCAAACAACATTCTATATTTCTCAAAAGCCAAAATGGCTTGGATTTGGATTTGGATACGATTTTCCAAATTTGTCATTTTTTTTTCCTGGATCATGAATGAAGTATTCCAAAACACTAGCCAATAGAATATCAAATTTCCTTTCCCAAAATAGAAACCAAGATAATTCTATTCTTTCATTTCTTCTTTTCCTGAAAAAACCAAACCAGCCTGCCACAAGGGCAAAAGGGGAAAAAAGAAAACCATAACCAAAGATGGGAAAACTAAAAGCCACAAAAAGGTCAAAAGAAACTAAGCTAATATCCAAGTCAAAAGAGCAACTTCTACAACACGAGTACAATGTGGCGTACCATGCCATGTGTAAGTTTCTCTCCACTCGAGCATCAAAGAGAAAAATATAACAGCGAGTCTACACCATTTTGAGACAGTAACTAAATGGCTGTATTAATAGAGAAGTTACCATCATTAGCTGATTGCCAAATGAATTGGTAATGAAATTTACATGGGAAAGGGCTGGGCAGATAAATACAATTTTAACAAACATTAACACAAGGAAAATACAATACACCCCCACCCTCCTACCCTTCCATAAATACCCTTAATCTCGAGTCAAAATTCCATGAATGGCATGCTCCCAGAGTTTTTACCAAATCTCCCCGTCGTGTCATATGAATAGAAGACGAAACATGAGGGGCAAGAAAATCAATTGTATGTTGCAGGTCGAGGTTTAGGTGGTATATAAAAAGAATTCCCACAGTCGATTGGCGTATGCATCAATGGATTCCATCTATCAAATATCAATCGGCCTCCTCGGCCAATTCTTCCCCGGAATTTATAAGGTGGTGTGGCTGCTCCATTTGTTACTGAAGAATCTGATGGTGGTACAATGCCTGCTGCTGCCAACTTCTCTGGAACTAGAGGTCTTGTAAACAACAAAACTGGCTCAAGGGGATCCTACATGACGCCCATCCAACAGTTAAAATTCACTACTGAAACTCATATACTGACCAAAAACAGGACAATTCAAACCTAATCTACAATCCGAATTAATTTTGCTACAATTCCCTAACAAACTACCAGATATTGAATTAATGAGTGCGACAAAACTTCAGCAATTACTTATTGACCTAGAAGAGAGAAAAAACAAGAAAGGAAGGGGTACAGTGGATAGGTAATCTGATCACAAGAAGCCAAACAAAGTACCATTTTATGAAGCCACCCTTGTGGTGCATGACGCCGCCTGAACTCTTGCTTCATGGTTCCTGTAGGAACCATAACTAAGTTCGAATCTGTTAAAGGTGGATTCGGTATAACAGGAGGTCGCGTCCGGGGCTGACTGTTTGAAACATCATCTGAATCAACAAATTCGTCCTCGCTTGAACCAAATTTGGCAGATACAGGTTGAAATCCAGGAAGGGCCAAGCTATCTTCCAGGAGCTCAGTTTCATGCTGAAAAATCCACAAGTAATGCACCAATCAGCGACATATCTTAAATTAACCATTATGAATTACATGGCCCTTAAAATTTGCTGAATTATATGCCTGGTGCAAGGCATATTTAAAGGTAAGCAGCAATAAAAGGGAAAAACTTTGAGTTTCCAAGTTCCATGCAACTCTTTCCAGTATCAACTACTAATTACAGTTTCCTCACTTACAAGAAAGGAAAAAGGTACAAGGAATAGACAGACAAAATGTCCAAATAGAACTAGCGGCACAAACCAACAATTGATACATCAGTCACCCCCAAAAGATAGACCAAATAAAACTAAAGATTGAAATATAAGTCAAATGGGAGGTTGTCAAGGCCAATACTAAACAGAAAGCTGCTGCAGCTTTGCTGTCAGTAAAGCAACCATAGAGAGCAAAATGCCCCATGCATACCTTGTACTTCATTTGGATTATTTGAAGACTAACTTCATTCTCCATGACTTCCCTCTTTTTCTCTTCTCTCTGCATACAATTATACAAAAGCAATCAGCAGCAGCGAGGACAAATTCATCCCAACATGAATATACTACCACTCAAGGAAACTTTAAACACTTCATCAAAAGCACCTTAATTAAAGCCTCTACTATGGTCTTGGCTTGCTCCAGGTTGCGCCTAACCTGAGAATAGTAAATTCCAAAGAAAAGCTTGTGACTGTGATTGCCAAATACAAAATGTATGCAATGAAACAAAAATAAATTGAAAGCAATACAAACCTGGCGAAGCTTTTCAAATGACTGCACATTATTTTCCCTTCTTTGCATCTAAGAAAAAGACAAGCAATAAGAATAAGAAATATGTGTGTGAGCAAAAACATTTAATTAACTAAATTCCTCGCCTGAGGAAAAAGGAAAACCCAATCAAGTTTGTAATGTACCCTTCTTGTGTGCAGTCTGTGGGTTTTCTCCCTTGGTCTAAAGACATTGTACGGGTTGGTGTCATTAACCGGTGGAGGAGGCTGTAACAAAAATGTAGATGAGAATCAAGATGTTGAAGTTTATCATAACGATAAAGAAATGATATGCAAGCACATATAGGCAGTGACAACATAGGTACATAATCAAGTTATTAAACTAACCTGCAAACGCCTCAAAACAGGCTTCTGCCAACGTTCACGCTGCCAAGATTGAGTGAAAAGAATAAATATCATAAGAAATATTTAAAAAGAACACTAATTAGACTGAACCGCAAATTTTTGTATATCATGGAAATCAGTGAATATCAGGTGCTTGTTCAATAATTTTAATTATTCTCCAACCCACAAGGAACGTAACTCACTGGATATTTAACAGTCTAGTTGACTAATTCATTTCCAAACAACGTCATATATCTTTTAATCTCTAAAGCTTGTAAGATAATACACACCTTCTCTTTCCAATAATTATAAACAGACTGGATAACAGCATATCTGAGAGACTGAGCTTGTAGAGCCTACAGCAAAAGGAGACAAAATTCTATTAACTTTAACATGGCCAAAAATTAGAAAAAATATGCATCGAAATGCAACCATAAAAGCTCTATTGTAAACAGAGAAATACAACTAGTAGCTTTAATAAAAGACGATCAGAAATTATCTTTTAGCATCTTTATAAATAGAGAGAATGGCAACCTTTTCTGTTTAGGAACATGATACTACGTACCTCAGTCTCATTTAGTAAGACCTAACAAGAACCAAATTGACAAATATAAATGAACAATGCCACCATTTGGATATGGCTAATGAATGAAAAATAACTTTTAACAACAAGCATCGATATTGGTCAATTCATCAGGAACAAGAAATCAAAACGCACATCACCTCACTAGCAACATCAAGTTGTAGAAGTACAGGGATTGGTGAAGCAAGAGTAGGAGTTATAACTCCTGCTCTTTCTCGTGCTTTGTGATCCAAAACCTCCAACTTAAAAAGAAGACTCTCAAGCCTGTATGTGTGAGAATACCTTAATGATCAGAATACCATCATCGATCGAAGAATAGAGAAAATTAGATTAAAGGCATCAGACAGCTACTATTTTTGACAAGAGGAGCGGCAAAATTCAAGCTTGGATGGTTATTTGTCTACATATTCCTCAACATCAATTTTTTTTTTAAACTGGGTCTATCAAATTACAACCGAATCGCATTAAACAAATTAAAAATGAAGAGTTACAATGTGATTATACTATTGCTGCTTTTGTACAAGCTAATTCTATTGTCCTTAATTACTTGACAAAAATGTGGACGTAAAGGGTATGCAAAGTGATTACTTTTCAGGTGCAAGAATCTTCCTCTCTTTGTTGAACTCATACAGCCAGTCCTCATCCTCATTGTCTAGGTCATACTCCACAAACTCTCCGAGCTCGGCCCGAGCTGCAAAACCATCGAAAAAATCGTCAGCAACGCAATACGAACAACAGAATGGCGGTAACAAACGAGTGTGAATTCAAAAAAAAAAAAAAAAAACCTCCTCTTGCGCGAAGGTACGAATTGGGTTGGCCGAAAGTGCGAGAATAGTCCCTCTCATAAGTGTCAACAACAACAAACTGAGGAGTGGGTATTTCAGGAACGTATTTCTTGGGCGCGGCGGGGGTCGGGGGCGCCTCCGGTTCAACGGCGGCGTCGGCGGCGAGGCGGAGGAGCTGAGAATTGCGGGTAGAAGTTGGGGTGTCATCGTCTTCGAAGTCCTTAACGGATTTGACAATGGGGAGCTTCTTGTGGATATCAACAGGGCGAGGCCTGAATGAAAGTCTACTCATTTCGACCTCTGTTCATATCTCTTCAACCCCTTTAGGGTTCCAGGAAAGAGGGAAACAGGTGTTAGGGGCAAAATTAGGGTTTCGAATTGGGAATTGGGAATGGAATTAGTTGTGATAATTGGACGGAGTTTCGAATTGGGGATTTGGGTTTATGTTCTCGTTGCTGGAGAATGAAGAATTGGGATCGAGCAAAGCCCTAATTGTGTGCCCTAAGAGAGACAGAGACGGAGAGAGGGAAACAAGGGTTTGTTCTGGTGTTGGAGACGAACACGGAACACCACTGCAGAGAGACCACCTCGGGTTGGATTGGCATGGGTTCAAATGTTTTGGGCCTACTTTTGACTTGAAACTCCCTTGCATTGAGGCCCAATCAAAGCTTGCATCATCGGCATTTACTCATTTGCCCCTCATCTCAAAATAATAATTTTCAATAACTAAAATAAAATTTGAAGTTAAAGCTCCAATTGGGTTTTAACTTTTAAGTTACTACACAATTTTTTTTTTTGAATTTTGCTTCAATGACACGTATCATTCAATGATACGAAAAATGAACGATTATCATTGAAAATAAAAATTAAATAATTTTTAAAATCAAATCTAACAGTTAAAACACTCGTATTAATGAATCCAAACCCAACTTTTTTCTTTCTCCTACGCACCCTTGTTTAATCTTATCTATTGTTTTTGTTTGATTTGTTCAATTTGACGACTAGAAATAAAAATATATACAACTAGGTCTGCTTTTTGGTCGGATTGGATCGGAAACACATGCTCCCAATTCAAATCCAAAAAAGTTTCGGAAATGAATATACGTTCCAAATTCGGAATCGGAACTTCGGAATTCCATAAACTCATGCCAATTTGGAATTATCGGCATTTTTAGAATTTTTGGATATTTCGGAATCGGATTAATTTTAGTACACGATAAAACAAATCCAAAACCATTAAGACATTCATTTGTAGTGAAGAAATGGACGAATATGTTTCTACAAAGAAACACTAAATTTAATCCAACAGTTATATGGTTTCGGATTTAGGTGATTTTTGGTAGACATAATCTTTGAGGTAAGATATAAAAGATAGACGGTTGGATCATTGAAATACATTATGGAGTGGGTACCACAAAAACTTGTGTCAAAAGCCTGTGTCCCCGATCCTAACTCATTATTATAGGTTAAGTATTTGTAAATGTATCTTTAAAACTTTGAATATATCTACATAAAAGGGAATTGCAGATAATGCAAACATATTATTATACACACACACACATATATATATATATATATATATATATATTAGTAAGTATATTGCTATAAATTCGGCATATTTCGAAATTTTTAGATCGGAATGAGTTCGACAAGTTTCAATTCGGAATTCAAAATTTTCAAATACATTTCAATTCTTATCCAATTTTTTCGAAATTTTTGGATTTTGAAATTTTGGGTATCGGATTCATTTCAGATGTGCCAAAATTGGAAATTTTCGATTCGGAGTTGGTCGGAATCGGAATTTCCTATCAAAGTTGCACCCGTAGGTACAGCATCACTCGAGGGCTCCCTTGGGAGTACCACTTCTGGTGAGAAGTACCTCCCATGTCATTCTCCATGAAATCACTTTAATAACAGTAGAACACGGGAACACCAAAGACAACCGAAAAACCAGAAATAGACGAAAACAAAACTTACGCATAACTAACTGGGGATAGGCTAGAATGCTCTTACACGAATTTAACCATTAACCATTAATCATTGAATGAATCTAACTATTAATAGTTAAATTCGTGTGAGCATAAAATGCTTGTAACCATTACAGTCGGATCCAACTAACCGAACAGGTAAAAGACAAATAACAGTTTTTTGAACAAATTTGGTTTTAACTGCTGACTAACATTTATGTACATTAAATGGTTGGGTAACAACCAATATACAAGTAAAAATATGAACTAGCCTATATCTCTATACTATACAACTTTTTTCTGTAGAAGTTACCTATCTAGTATCTACCACAAGAATGGAAATTCCATCTTTTGCATTGTGTAAGACATCACACAATGGGAAAGGTTTGATTCGGGCTTCGGGCTTCGGGTTTTGTGTTTCGGGCTTCGAGCTTCGAGCTTCGAGCTTTCTTAATGCTGTTTTTCTGTCGGGAGAGTTCAAAAGCAAAATGCATCGAACAAGTGACTCGTTTCTCACTCCATTCGAAATTCAATCCCTGTAAAACTGTGGTAAAGAAGCTCGACATATACCTATTTGCCATACTCCATTGTAAAACATCTTCTGATCTGTAACAAGTCTTCTGTCTACTGGCATTGTGAGAAATTGCCTTCAAACAAATGTGTATATGCTCCGCCTCTGAATTATTTGATGTTACTTCGTTGCAGAAGATACCTACATCCCCACCCGTGCTCCTTTCCTAATTCTATTCCAGACAACAAAATCTGCAACAAATTATACGCATCTTCTTTGCGAGCCAGTTCCAGGTTTGTCTGTATGAGAGGAACAGTAGGATTGTTCCAACGAACTGCCCTTGTTCCACTGCGTCTTTTAGCTTGCTGGTTTTGCCGCAAAGGGGCATCTGAACTGCTTCCGACTATATGCACTACTCCTTCATCACAGTCGGCATGTATAACACTCTCCAAACGGATTTCAGATTCAATTACCCAGTTAAGGTCAGCAGGAACACCTCGAAATTCAGGCTTGCCTAAGTCCACCAGATTTGAGCAGCTAACAATCAATACAAGCCTCTGTGTAATGATGACAAATTTACCAGCTTGTCTAAGTTCCTTGCACATGACTAAAATCTCATCCTTGAGCCTCAAACTATCGTCCGCCTCAACAAGCACTGAAGTTCCAACAGCATCTTCCCAAGAATAAGGTCTTAAGGGGAGTTCCCTGCTTAGAGGCCTTGGAAGACGGACTCTAAAGCGCTGTTGTCCCATTTGATAGAGCCTACTCCGATTTCTGATACTCTGTGCAGTTTTTCCAGTAACTTCAAGAATACTGGCAGCAGGTTTTGCCACTAGTCCTGTAATACCTAAAGCTATGCCTGCACCATAGACATGAAAAGTATAAAAGCGTTGTCAAGAGCCAGGCAACCAAATCTTAAGGTGATAGCATTGTTTCTTCCGTCAGCTGCATATCAAGATGAAGGTAAAGAAGAAATGCAATTATCACTGCATCCCAGTATCGAATACCTGACAGGACACCAGGAAGGCCATGTTTCTCAGCTCCTTTAATTGGTGATTGAAGAAGACCTGTGAGTCCCTCAAATACTCCATTTATCACACCTTTAGAGTGAGTAGCAATACCACTCTGCTGTTGTTCCACTTCTGAAACAGCCTGGTCATCAAATGTAAATGCCACAATGCCCTACAAATAAAAACCCCATTAAGAATTAAAAGATGAAAATAATCTATCGACCACAAGAATGTCGTTAGACATGCAGTTACCTTGTGCGCAGCTTTGCTGAATTGTGTGGCAGCATCACTTATAGCATAGACAGTGTTACTTAAAAGACTAGTGGTGCCTTGTGCCATGCCAGTAATTAGTCCAGTGGGGCTCTATCAAAGAAAATAACATTATTATACTGATAAAAAAGGGACAATTGTAAAACAAATAAAAACAAACTTACCAGAAAAATGCTCCTAGCAGGCACTGACAAGAAATCTCTAATGCCAAGCCCCATACTCCTTGCAAATCCCATGGGATTGCCTATAACACCAGCAGAACCAAACACCTGCAAAATATACAGGGTGATAAGAGCAAGTTAAACGTCATACTGAAAATGTTATAAGCCTTTCAATCAATTTATGTTCTAATGGAGGAAAGACAGAAAATTCATTGCAGAACTCATGTAAAATAATATCTATTAGGTAATTCACGGCATGATGTACTTAGTAACATTTAGACAAAAGCTAGAAAACAAAAGGACAGCAAGATACAATGAGGACAATAAAATAAGGCATTACTGGAAACCGGCAGCTCTCCAATAAGAAAAGATAGCAAACAAATAACTGCCCCTAGAATCAGGGGGTGTCAATGTGATTAACCTGTTTAACTAACCCAATGTGACTCACAGTATAAAGTTGCTCACTATTACCAAGTGTCTCAAGAACCTTAGTAGAAAATTTACCTTATACATCTCATGAAGAAGTTGCCGAGTATAATGCCTTACAAGGATCTCTTGAAGGGACTCTAAACTAGCAATTTGATGTGTAATTGTCAGCTGCTTGAGATGAATTCGTGCACCCTCAACATCAGCAAGAGCCATAAGACCTCTCTGTAATTAATTATTTTAGTAAGCATGAAAAGGCAAACAAATATGATTTCATATGTTTTTTTGAATCACAGGATAGACTTGCTGCCGGTAGATGTGGGTGTTTGTGTCTGTGTATCAAATGCATATTCTTCTTACATGAAATCTTCACATTCATTACCTCAACCTTTGCCTGTAATTCAACGCATGCACACAGTTCTGACAATTTAAATATTTTCAAACTTGCATTTTATGTGATTACATTATTTACTTTGTAAAGCTTCTCTTAGGACATCATTATACTACTTACATGGATAACAGATTCTCCTGCGGTAAGAATCCCATTTCTAAGCATCCACGGAGCACTGGAAAAGCTGTGCAGACAAAATTCATAGCTTGTCAAATGGCAAATTTTAATACAAAAACTAAATACACAGAGGCATTTTCTTATTGATTAACAAGTCACCTTAAGGTCAAGTTGATGGGGCCAAAATCAAACACTTCGACATAGATCTTTTTCTGTCTTCTAGCCAAAAGGTAAATTTGCTGCCATGGAGCTCCAATTGGAACTATAGAAGGTAGAGAGAGTCTGGGTTTGTGGCTTTCACTAGAAACAGGAGCAGTCATTAAGTGAAGTTGTTTCTCTGTTGCATAGGAATCCATTAAACCTGTATCATTGATACGAGAGGGCACGAATGGATCCGACAATGGCAAAACTCTACTCTGGAACCTTGAAGTCACATTTTTTATGAAGTCAAACAGGCTTAATATCAATTCTTGCTCCAGCTCAAGACAGAAGTCAGCAACTCTGCACGCATTAAAGAGAGAACAATAAGCACTGAAAGCTATTAAGTTATCACAAGTGTTTTAAATGCAGATATGCACACCTTAAGCTGATATATTCAAACGATACCAATGAGACATCTTTCTTCCTCCATTTTGATACAGCAAGGTAGAAAACAGGTTCGAAAGAGCTGTGAGAAGTCCTTTGAAGTAGTCTTTCATTTCTTGGTTTCATGACGTCATCCTTAATCAAATGGCCAATTGGATTGCTTTTATAATCACGGTCAAAGGACAAGATAACAGGATATGGGGAAGAACGCAGCTGGTTATCAATTTGCAATGATGTGATTTGAAAGGAAAGCTTTTGTTGATCCAAACTCTGTACGAGATCAATTGTAATGTTCTTTGCACAAGCAAAAATCAATTCCTACAAGAGAAACAACAGATGAACATAATCTGAATAAGCTCCATAGAACCTGAGTAGAAGATGCAATTTCACAATTTCACAATTTCACCTACCTGTGGATGAATATTGATCATGGAGATACCAATGTGTTGAATAACAATTGAAATTCTTTCCATGAAACCTACAAACTTGTCCTGTTTCTGTTCATGTTTCCCTTTCTCTCTAAAGTGAGAAATACTTGTATTTGTAATGTCATTCACAACATGGTAACTTGAATCAATAACATGGAGGACCTGCAATAAAGGAAGGTAATCACAAAGATACTAAAGATAAGTGCTTGATAGTTTGCGGCATGTGCCAAGGTATAAGAAATGAACCTTAGTTGCTCCCTCAGCATGGATGGATAAATGCAATGTCCTCTCAGGTTTCTGGTGACAAAAGTTAACACAAATTAACTTTCACATAAAATGTAAAAATCGAGCTTAGAAGGTGAACCATATAAATATGAAGTGTGTGTGGTGATTCAATACAACATCGCCCTAATAAAAATAAATAAATGAAGAAGAAGAAGAAGAGAAAAGAATCCAGCAAGAACTCAAACAACCAGCAAAGTATCCTTAACACCCCACTAACAAGTAGTAACAGGCTTAAAAAAGTTAACTATATTGTGTTAGGTTATGCAAATATTCTTTTCAAATTTATGTCAATTGGGACAACCAAAGTAGATGTCAGAAAATCTTGAAACCAACAGGCAACAAAGTTGTTCCCACACCACGAATTTAATTGTGCTAAGTTACGAAAATTTATTGTGGGAAAGTAACAACCTCAGAAGATGATGGTAATTGCACCGGACTGTACTCTTTCACATCATCAAGAGCATATGACCCCAAAACACGCTTTCCAGGTACCTTACAGCGCCCAAAACAAAAAACTCTTTAGTAAACAACATAAAATATTTATTGTTACAGTTCACACAAGAAAAAAGGGTGTACCTCCACGGTGAGACGATGTGGATAGCATGGTTCATCCCAGGCATAGGGGCAAGATGTGTAAGAGTGAACAATAGTTTCAAAAGTTTCACACCTCTGCTGGTAAATCCTTAGCCTCTAAAAAGTTCCAAGAAGCGCAACAAAATTGATTCAGAAAAAGGTATGATAAGGTTAGAATGCAAAAACGAGTTCACTAAGCTTTAGCAAGCATGCTTCACTCAACAGTACGAACAAGATTCACAACAACGCATATTGGCATTTGCTTATGGCTCAACAAATGTAAAACCAAACAAAAGTTTGCCACAAACCAGATAATGAACTACTAATATGAAATAAGACTGCTAGCAATACTATTGAGAAGAGTAAAACTGTAAAACAGATAAATTAATGAACTCAATGACAATTGACAAGCATGCCTCAACCCCAAAGAAGCAGGATAACAAGAATAGAGAAGAAACTTCAACAAAAAAGCTAAACTCAGACTCAGAGTACTAAGTTTGGGATATATTCTAGTTTTCAGTTAAATTAATTGTTATACCAACCTCGTTCGAAAAATTATCAATTCTGTAGGGCATGTACCCAGTCTCATCATCTGATATGAGAATCAAATTTGTTCCAGAATTTCCATGGAAGTTTCCAACAATCTTTTCATCTCCTCTGGAGACATCAGCATTCTGCACTTCAACCCGTATCATATTTAATGAACCAGAAAGATAATTCCGCAATTTCACTTGAGTATCGCCAAGATGATCAGGCAAGAAGCCACCCGACCATTGCCATCCAGGTTCATCGTAACGGATGGAAACCAGTAACTCCCTGCAGAAGGTTGAAATAAGCAAGAGGAAGAAAAATAAAGATAAGGAAAGGCATGCTTGTGATATCTAATGTATTGCCCACCTTAAATTTTAATGTGAGCCTGGATTCAACCTATTCAACAAAATCAAGATGATTCCGCATGTAAAAGGTGGTTTACCTGGCTGAATCCATCCAGTGAAGATGAGAATGTTCTCCTATGCCCAAATGAAAAACAATATCAGTCCCTTTTTGCTTATAACATAAGTCCTTGCTGCATGCATTGCTGATGATGTACCTACAAAGTCAAGAAATTTTAGATACAGAAATTAATAACCATATGAATTAAAACCTTGGTTACTGAATAGTTATTGTTACCTGGGCTGGAAAGTGATGGCACTTGTCCTTCCAGCAAATGGTGCAGCAACTGCACTAGAAGTTACAGACAACATGACTGCTGCACTTGATGACGGATATGGAACAAGGACGGTAGTTGAATCACTAGGTGGAACAAGGGAAAATGGACTTGACCATAGAGAATTTGGCGTCTTTTCAGTTACACATTCAAGCAGACACCTACTTGCTCTAACCATAACTTCACCAGCAGAGGAATTGGGGTTAGGTGAGAACATGCATGCCCTAGCCCTTCCATGCTCAAAACCATTAAAATTGGAATCTTTTAAGGTCAACTGACTGCTTGAACTCGATCTGTTATGTGATCTATTAGAAAGAGAATTTTGACGATCTAAATCACTTTTGCTACGGTCTAAATCCCTTTTGCTTGAAAACTCATGGAAATTTTGTTCAGAGTTCGATGGATTCAAAGGTTTGCTAAGAAATATTTCTTTGTGTGGATTCACATTCTCTCTAACTGAGACAACATGACCTCTTGAGGAAGAATTTCTTAGACCATATGGATCCGTAGCATGCAGATGATGGCTAGAAGAAACCGTACTGAGACCATCCTTTTTGTCCCGAAGAAGCTCTTGTTCAGCCATATGATAACAAGAAGGAACAGTACAACTTACTCTCATTTCACTGGAAGCATGTTGAATGACAAGAGGGAAACCAGTGCAATTATACAACAGAAAGGGAACAAAAATAAAGAGTTCCCTGGCACCAGAAAATGCATCCAACACCTTTTCCACGGTAACATATGTAGGACCTAAAACAAAGTAACACCAATACAATCAACAAACTTACCGAGCATAAGGTAATAAGGTTACTTTCAACAGAAGCAAGCACTAACAGTAAATGAACTACCATTTGATGAGTCTGTATAAAAGGCCACAATTTCAGAAAGTGAAAACTTCGCTCCACCAAACTTAGCCATTTTACAAAATGTTTCAGTACGTGGGAAATTCAAAACGGCTGGTTTGAACCCTTGCATATGGATGTCAAGTTTCAAGTGATGTGAAGGATCAACATTATGAAAAGAAGTTTCCACCTACAGAAACAAAAGATCAATGGGAAGAGCCAGTTGAATAATGATATTAAGCTTATGAGGATGGAAAAAAAATGAAAAGTAGCACAGAACACCTCATTCAGCTAAAGGAAGATCTACTTAACAACATCACAGTACGAACCTCTGAAAGAAATGCAGTCCGAGTAATCCCACCACTTTCTATCGTCAATGTCACTTCCTTTGGAAGGTAGTTATTAACTACTAAAGGGATACTGAGAGTCACTTGGTGAACAAACTGCTTCTTTGACTCGTCTAACTTTTTCAATCTTTCATCACGACTCCCAACTGTTTGGTTTAGACTACTCTTGAGATGCGAAGTCTTCCTTGACCTAACAGATGAGGGTAACCTGATATTTCGAATGGAAATGCAACAACGAAAGGGATCACTATTTGGATGAGCTGGATAGCAGACAAAGGACTTAAGAAATCCAACTTTAGTCTCCTGAGAAAGCAGGTTTGAAAGGTTATAAACTTCGCTCCAGAGATAAGAATCTCCAACTGGACGCCATCTAATCCTACCAGCCTCCGCCAAATGGAGAGGCAGTGGCAACTCTTGACCAGGGTATAGTGGATCTAATAACTGAAAAGTAAAAAACAAATGACATTGTTAACGTATAAAACTATCACGCCATAAAAATGAAAAATATTTTTTTTTCCTACCATAGGGGCAACACCAAATGGAATATCAAATCGCAGCTCGAGTGGCATTGAAGTTGCATTTGAGAGTATCACCTGCAAGTGTATATAAGTTGTAACCAATACCCGACAAACATAAAACTATGTCATACATTGAGTTTGTATAATACCGTTGAGTACAATCGTATTAACTTGCTGTAACGCTGCACTGAAACATCGAATACAACAGGAACAACAAAACCACCAACAGTATTTGTTCTATTATTTTCCATACTGTCATTGTAAGCCATTGAAAAGTCAGCCTCAAAGTAGGTAAGTCCTACAAGATCCATTGAGATAGGATCAGACGATACTGATGATCCATCAAATTGAATGGTAATATACTGATGTGTAACCCCATTTGCCTTCTGCTCAAAAAGCCTCTCAGAAAAGTGTGCTGTCTTAACATTAATAAGTTGTTCCTCAGAAGTATCATTGATATAGATTGGAATAGAGGAACCCGGTTGCACATACTTTCTGTTCTTCATCTTTGAGACATCAAACTCATCAAGATTGACTGGGCCTCGATAAATGTCATATACTAGAGGCAGAGATGTCAAATTTTGAAGTACATACGGAGTGTATTTTCCTGCATATGTATATTCAGAATAAGAAGAACTGAAAAATTGTTGGCTTTCGGGAAGATCATTTGGACCCATCAGAACCCAAGCATCCTTAATCATCTCAAATGCCCTGAAAACACACTGTAAGAAACAATAATGAGATGGGTTACAAAAATGACAACTTATGAAAACCATTGTAATTCACTACGTGAAAAACAAAAGGTCAAAATTAGTGGGGGAATGTTGCACGGTTTCAAAGGTCAAGTACTAATAACTTGTAAGTGGATCATCTTTTCAGTCTCCATAGGTAGATGTAACATGCACAAATATTTTCAACAATATATGAACAAGCCCACATTTCGTTCTTTTCCAGTGTGAGTATTTAGTAGTGCAATTAATGATAATGTGATTTACACTCCAGGTATATGAACCAAACAGGTGCTCTGTTCAGGTTCCTCAATAACACCCTTGATAAGATTCATGAGACTTAGTTGAGATTTACTGAAACTTAAAGATCTAAAAGTCAAAGGAATTGAGTGGAGTTCACACCTCTATTAGGGATTCAGTGAAGTTCAGATTAAGGTGCGCAGTTGATTTGAGATTGACATCTGTCAAAATGGAGCTGTTGAGACACATCTCTTGCTTTCTAATCACATTGACCTCAAACATCCAAGGCTCGACAAAAGGCTCCCAGAAGACCTTTATCCATTAGAAGCAGGAAGTTACTAGAATATCATTCCTGCTGAAGTAGAAGTGAAAGTAATGGTTTGTGAAAGAATACCTTGTGAATGTTATTGTAGTTCACTTGAAGGTCACCACTGACTGAACCTTCGAGGCTGTTTTGAGTCACATTACCACGAAAGAGGATGTTACCCATAAGAATTTGAAACAGCGGTCCACTACAATTCCACTACATGAAGCCAAACAGGAATCATCAGCATGGAAAGCATCATGCATTTAGTAGACAGAACAAAGAGTCCACCATTTAATACTGGGTAATCAATGATATCAAAAATCAAAATTTCAAGGGAAAAACAGACTAATAGTCTTTGTGAAATAAAATAAAAGAGGACTAAATAAATTTTCACAAATATACGAACTAAACTAATAGTAACCAAAATTCATTGTTCCTTGTTTAATAATTAGAATGGCCCGATAAAATAAGACTGCCTATAAAAAAGTTCAAATCAAGATGTACCTACACGAATAGTAATTTTTTTTTTTCCATTTTCTCTTGGGTCACATGTGCACATTAAAAGTTACATATTAAAGATTCAAAATGCCCAGCATACAGCCAATTGACAGAAAATAATAAGCTTCAAGAAATAGCCAAATGACCCAACGATTTTGATTATGCATTGGCGTTGCAAAGAAAATGGGCACAAACAACAGTCACATGCAAATTACCAAAAAAACTAATAGCTTCAAAAGTCAAGGTCAGCATACCCTTCCATCACTTAGAAGAAATGAAACCTTTCTAAATTGGACTTTAAAAGCAATTCCACCGCAAGAAAACTGAGAAGGCCCTCCTTCATAAACAGTGAATGGTACGCCATGCCAAAAGTGGAGAATGCTATGTGAAATCCATACATCTAAATTATCACATTGAGCATCTACTTCAACACGCACAAGCTCACTCTGGTTATTATTAATCTCAGCGTCCAAAGTACCCTGACATATCTGGAAAAGAGGCCATGATAGAACACTTTTGTCCTCGCTTAGCAATACCGTGCCATTCAGTTTTTCCATGTTGGACTTGACTTTCACACTTCTTGCGTCAACAAAAAGTTCACTACTTTTACTGCACAAAGTAACTGCAAGGCATCTAAAGTTTTTTCCTTTGACCAAGTCAGATAAATCATTTGGATCACCCTCTACACAATCTTCATCTACCGGATATTCCCCCCAACCTTCATCACCAATCCAGACAGGAAAGTGAAATGTTATGCAAATATTTTCTGACCTAACAATCAGAACATCAGCCTCCTGCTTTAAGTTGTCAGGTGCAGTTGGGAATGACTGTCCCGGATAAGATTTCAAACAGTCAATTACATCAGTCCAGTAAGACAAATATAACCACACATCAACAGAAGGCAACAAAACCAGCAGCTCATTCCCACCTTCATTTGATTTTGAAAGAGAAAAATGAAGAACTGATGAGGTTGAAAAAGTGGATTTGAATCTTGCTAATACAACAGAACCAGGTAAAGAATATAACGCCAATGAGGAAAAGCTAAGCACAACACCTAAAAGAATGTCATCTCTCAATGATGCAGAACACATAAATTGCATTTCAGCCTTAGCTATAGGTTCTTTCAAGTCTCTTCTGCAGCCGTTTAACTGTATCGACAATGCATTGCAATAGCATTTAACTTCTATAAACGTAATGCTTGAAACAACAGGTGTAACTGCATTATCCTGTTCTAGGCACCTATTTAACTGAAGAAACTGTGGAACATCAGATTTGAAACATTTCGATAGATCAGAAACTTGGGAAAATTCATTTATGACATCAATTAGTCCCTCAAATCCACAAAAAAAGTGAGCACCTGTAAAGAAAAACAGAAAGGGTTAATAATTTCATACATAAAAACATCTTCTTGTGAAGAGCACTTCATATATGCAGTATAATAAGATAATACTGAATGATTTTGGTTCAGAACTTGAAAGATGAAACTCCTACCCTCAACCATAAGTTGACAGTTTCCAATCCTCGTCATGATACAGGTGGTTGAGGAACTTGAGGATTCATTTTCAGAAGGTATCTTTACCCAAACATCAGCACATAGGGGTGCAACTAATGGAATATCTACACAATCAGTATCTTGATCAAACTTTAAGACACTGCATTCATCGTCCTTGAAAGAGAGGAATGATAGGAGCAAGTCTCGTCCAAATAAATTCAAACAGTGATTTCTTTCTGAAAGTTTATGTCCAGGAACCCAACATTCAGAAGGAATACCTTTCAGTACATTAGTTAAACTGCTGCGATGAATAAAGCTACAATACAACTGCTGAAGTTCTGCCTTTAGAAACTGACCCTCATTACTTTTGATGGGCAGTATCAAAGTAGAGTCTAGTATCTCAATTTTATATACAAGTGAACACTGATTTTCAGTTTCAGTGTATTCATGCCCTACGGTGACAGGCTGCTCATTTGAATCTGAACTCCAATCAGGCAACGAAAAGTAACCAATTATTATTGCCAGATACTCAGGAGGTAAAATACAATATACATGCTGAATGCTGAAGCATACTTCAATACGAGAACTCAATGGCCCACAGCTTTCTTTCCTCACTCGTACATTTAGAATAGGAGATAAACTCGGGAGTGAGGGCCCCCACAGAAACTCACGTAAGTTCTGTGGCCACCAAGATGACGTGAGAACTAATCCCTCTGTAGAACTTAAGATGTCGAAGTTGTCTTCAGAAATGAGTACAGATGAGTGAGATGTAGGTAGGGCAATTGTTCCAATGATGCACGAGGAATCATGAAAATGCACTCTGATTCCACACAGATTTAAATCAATAACAAATACAGTCCCATCCACATCAGATGCTGCAGCAATAGATGTGGACTCTAATGGTGTGGCATGAAAATATTTAGATATCTTCTTTGTGTTGGATTGTGGACTGGTGATTCTGCTGTCCCTCAAAGTGAAATATTTTCTCCACTCATGACTGGCATAAAGTAAAGAACTTTCAAGGCTGCCAAGGGAACCAGAATTGCATAGTGTAACAAAAGGAAAACGATTTACAGGTATGCTTGCATGCTCAGAGGACCCACTTTCCAAGAAGTTAGAGAAACCAAACCTTTCAAACTCAAAACCACCAACCTTGTTTGGATTCCCAGCATCCACAGATGAGCTAAAGGAATTCCTACCATGATTAGATGCACCATATGCAGATAGCTTATCAAAAAATTCCATCAGAAGTCTGATTACATATGGGTAGCAGTGGATATCAGTGTTATTGAAGCATATTCTACATTTTTGGCGAACTGACTCCTTCCTAAGAGACTCATACTGTAAAATAAAGCATGCTTCAGTATTTTCAATGTTTATGGCAAAATCATCACTGCTGTTGCTAAACCCAGTATTATGTTGATGTAAAGCATTCGTAGAAGACTGATTTCCAGATGAATACAGAATATGGCTCTCACTTTCACCATTCAAAGGCAAAGTGGTAATACTCAATGCTTTCATAGAGATCCAGCACTCCTCAAGCTCTGTAAGAGCATAACTGCATGTTGAACAACCAAGTGTCAACCTCAAGCAAGGTGTGATCCAATTTAGGAAAAACAAATATGTAAATTTGCTGCCCAAATACATGGGGCAGTAAATGTTAACCTGTTTCAACTGTAAGGGTATAGTTTGAATTGAAGTTTATGCATACTGCAATGCTTTGTACAAGCAAGCAACACTACAAACACCACCACCCCCAGCGCCCCCCCCCAAAAAAAAAACAACAACACACATATGCCACAAAAGAAAAAGATAATACACTAGCAAAAATAAATTGACTTATAGGCTTTCTCAAAATTGTCCAGTACCTGTGGCATGCAATCTGGCTACAAATTTATAGAATCAACAGAAAAATGTGCAAGTGTGTAATTGTCCGATTTCAACATTACATTCATATAAATGCTAGTACGCAGAAATTAAAATACAAGATACCTGATATCTAATTGTTGGAAAGCAAGCATGATGGCTGAACTATTTTCTTTCTCATTTTCAAGTTCTACTTGAAAGCTGACTGTCTCCAGTTTGACATTGGTAGAGAACCCAAAAACAACAGTCCTTGATCCATTGGATACGACTTTAAGTGAATCAATAGTTTCTAAAGATAGAGATTCAGATTTTGACTGCAGAGCACCTAAGTATGCAATCAATCCCAGAATTTCAGCATATATAGATGGAGAAAAGTGTGCATTCAGTGATGATGTATTGATGTACACCTGAAACCAAAAGACCAGCTGAGAATCTTTTAGAAAAAAGTACAACTGAGAACAACCAAACTAATACATGAACTAGAAAATAGAAATTAAAACAGTTTCATGATTCAAAGCTGTTTACCAATTGATCAATTTTGTTGTTCACCACTGTTTTCAAAATCTGAAACTTTAATTCACTCCCATTCACATGTGTACCTCTTCCCACCATTTGAGAGACCAGCATGTCAAATTTAACTTAAATTGGGGGTTGAATAACAGGGATGCAAAAGCTTAAATTGTTCGAAGGTGAACTCAGAATTATTTTACATTCTACCACAAATGCCAATGCTTATGTCATCTCTTATTCAATTGAAGAACTTCTACGGCATGGGTATGGCATGCATAACAGATGGCATAAGCAAGCTGATTCTATGCAATATGTATATAAACCAGAAGTTCAAGCTCGTACTACAATGGATTCCAATGTTAAAACCACTATAAGGTTTGTGGCAGTTCAGCTAAATCTTAATCAAGACAGAGTGAGCATGATCAATTATTAGAAAAACATCTATTTACAACTATACATGCCTCCAACTGTTTCAGTACTGATTCATCTTGGATCAAGCAACGTTCCAAAGAGATAGAAGTGCTAAGTTTCTCAAAGATAGAGATTGGAGAAGAATGAGAAGGCACAATCATCTTCATCTGCACAATATCAGTATTATCACTAATATGATCATAAAAGTTAAAGAAACCAACAAGTCCAGAGTATCTGACTAGAACCTTACCTCGAAATCATTTAACTTGACCTCGAAGTGATCGTATAGATCTTTAAGTTGAAAGCTCGAAGGAATAGACTTGAAAACTGAAGTTAAGAAGTTCTTGAAAGTATATGATTGTCCATCATCTGATGGATGAGATCCCATATCGCATCTAGTCATAAAAATAAGGGAGCCTGCTTCAATTGCCTGTCAAAAATTGCATTTAGTTAATCCAATCCTGTATTAAGCGATGAATTTACTTTTTTCTCAACTTAGTTAAATTAATAATATTAACCGCAGAGCATTCTTTCCACAGAGCACATACGCCAAATGAAACCATTCGCCATGAACTTGAATGATTACTTTGTGGTGAAAGACAGGGTATTGCGACCAACTATGGTTATTATCCTTTGGCAGTCGTGGTATTGGATTCTTCGAGGATTAGTAGGTTAGAGCATAGATTTATTTGTAGATGCCAAGGAGTTTAAGGAATATCCCTTTTGGGTCAATCATCATGATTGGGGATGAGGTTCTTCGTTGATTAATGTAGTTTCTTCAACGCCTCGCCACAAGGCTTACAAAGGCAGCACCTCTAAAAACACTGAAATGCTGATTATGAAGGACATCATGTCCATCTTTCTTTTAGCTTTACTATTTATATCTAAAAAGTGTGTTTGGAAAACCAAGGTTCCTCCAGTATAAGGTCTTAGGATCGCGGGTGAATACTTCCATTTGCCACAATGCTGCATCATGTGCAACATGCAGGCAGAAAGCTGAGTGATCTGGCTAGTTTTAAGTTTATGACAGATGAATTTTCCAGCTAGGTTATCTCAGCAGAGTTGTCATTTTTAAACGAAAATTTATCTGGTGTTTGAAGAAAGGATGAAGACTAAAGTCCTATGGGAAGTGCACTGTTTTTGCTGTGATATATGTCAACTGAATGGAAAGGAATCTTCGAAGATCATAAAGGGGGAGACGTAGAAAAGACTTGGGCTAGAGTTATGTTTTGGGCTTCGTCATGGGCATCGATATCAGCAGAATTGAAAGGCTGCTTCAAGATATGTTTTTGCTATCAATGTAGATCTCCTTTGTAATTCTAATGTTGTCTGCATCTAGTGTACTTTTAGAGTTGACCAGTTGAAATTGTTTGTCTTAAAAAAAACAGATATAAGAAGCATCAAGAAAGTCAAAAGGTGAAAACCAAAATTTTCTGTGGCACATTGATCAGTGGAATTACCAAGTTATGCTGCTCTGATATTGCATCTCTCCAAGGAACGTTTATGGTAATATTGAAGATACTAAAATCCCACACCACTTTCCTAAGATGGGATAAAATGTATCTGCAAGCAATAACATGATATAACTCATCAATCTATATATATATGGACAATAACATGGGCGTCAAAAATCTGTATAGGTACAGACTAGCAATGGAGCATAATAGTGGCAACAAGAAAACTTACTCAGCTTTTGATAACAATCGACCATTTACATTTTCCATCCCATTTAGCGACAAGAGAACCTGCAGCAGGTTACATTTCAAGCATCTTGGGTCAAAACACAAAAACCCTTACACTGTGTTTGGATGAAGAAATTTAAGATTACTAAGGAATTCCAAAATGACTGAAATAGAAATGATGCAATTTTATTTTCTAGAATTTGTGAATTTTCTTGTTTGGTTAACCTTAAAAGAACAATGGAATTTGAATACGAAATGAAAGATAGTAGTTATGAAATGTGCTAGTAGTTATGAAATATAGTAGTTATTAATATAGAAATGAAAGATAGTAGTTATGAAATGTGCTAGTAGTGGTGGTGACGACAGCGGTGATGATTGATGTAGGATAGGTATGCAACAGACTAAACTAGAATAATAAAAGGGAAAATAGTTAGATTTGGCCCTCTCACCCGCTCTTGATCTCTCACCAAGAGTGAAATTTGGAATCACACCAAATTGAAATCCAATCTCTGGAAAACTTTGAAATAGTTAGATTTGGGCCTCTCACCAGCTCTTGATCTCTCACCAAGAGTGAAATTTGGAATCACACCAAATTGAAATCCAATCTCTAGAAAACTTTGAAAATTCTGATTATCTTAGGCATGTCTGCTGAAATACAGCTATAGGGCTTATATAGACCCTTATTCCTTAAACAACTAGGAAACTTAACTAAATCCAGCTAGGAAACGAAATCTAATCCTAGAATAGGAACCTAAATCTAATCCTAATCAAACTGGAAAGAATCTTAATCCTTACAAAACTAGGAAATCCAAAGACTAAAACCCTAGATATTAAAATACTAAAACACTCATTCATTTAAGAAAGCCACCACTTCTGTTCTGCATCATTCTCCCCCAGTTGGAAAAACTCGACTCCGGCGAGTTTGGTGAAAAACTCGACTCCGGCGAATTTGGTGAAGAACTCAAACACTAGCCGTTATCAAACAGATAATTCTTGACATCAAAGAGATGAAGATTGTATAGGATTCCAGGTTCTTCTTTATTGCCAACAATGTGTGACACGAAAAAATTGCAAGAGAAATTGGTTGTTTCCAAAGAAGATTGCAAACTGCATATTGGTATTTAGCATGACCAAAGTAACTTTCTTTCAATGGAGGAAATTGAAAGACAAGCAGTGGAACATTTTTAACTTCAACATCCTCAAAAGTTTGTTGCACAACAAGAGGAACATAGGGAATAATTTAGGATTCACTCGCTAGCGTTTCCAATAGACTAGATGTCTTCTCCATTGTAGACTCTTCAAACTGAATTCGAGTTTGCACTTCCATATTGTTGGTTGAATTGATACCTTCTTGATGTGCTAGTTTTTCTTCATGATTCTTCTCAAAACCCTTTTGAAAATCTTCACCTTTTTCAAATTGCTTGACAACGTTGGTCTTCAAATAACGTTCTAATTCTTGCACAATCGAATATGCTCCCTCCAGGAAATTTATTTGGTGGGGGATCAACTCTTTTTTGCAGTTTTGGACGTAAACCCATTCTAAAGCAAGAAAGAGTTATTAGTCTATCCTCTCTCAAATTGCAACGCAACATAAATTCTTCGAATTTGGCGATGTACTATGTGACCGGCATACTTCCTTGACGAAGGGTATGCCATTGATCCAACAGCGTTGCTGATAAGATAAAGGAACATACTCTTCCTTTAATCTTTCTTTCATCTCATCCCAGTGAGCAATTGGTTCTTGCCCTGCTCTATCTACCTGTCGTTCAACATTGGTCCAGAATAATTTAGCTTGACCCACCAATTTGTATTTGGTGAATCGAACTTTCTGCCCTTCATACATCTCATACCACTCGAAGTAGTGGGCCATGGCAGCTAACCAATCGAGGAAGGCTTTAGGATTTAGTTCACCATCAAAGCTAGGAGCATCGAGCTTTATTGATCTCATAACTTTCTCATCGGGATCTTGTTCTCAGTCATGATGAAAATCTTGTCTCCCTACACTCTTTATTGCACTGTCTCCCGACAAGAGCTCTTTCTCCACCATCTACGTTTTCTTCGTCACGGTTGTTTCGTGCTTCTAGTTCTCTAAGTTGACGATCAACTGCAGCACCTTGTTGAGTCATGGTGGTTTGCATTGTTGCTAAACAATTATTTATCTCTGCAATAACGTGTGCCAATTGCGCCGCGTCCATGGCTGGATATGTTCGGCCACTCCGGGTTGTTGGCATGCACTAGAATACTTCAAACCCTAATTGAAACGAAATCAAGCTCTGGTGCCAATTTGATGTAGGATAGGTATGCAGAGGAATAAACTAGAATAGTAAAAGGGAAAAATAGTTAGATTTGGGCCTCTCACCCGCTCTTGATCTCTCACCAAGAGTGAAATTTGGAATCACACCAAATTGAAATCCAATCTCTGGAGAACTTTGAAAATTGTCATTATCTTGGGCATGAATGCCGAAATACAGCTATAGGGTTTATATAGACCCTTATTCCTTAAACAACTAGGAAACTTAACTAAATCCAACTAGGAAACTAAATCTAATCCAAGATAGAATAGGAACCTAAATCTAATCCTACAAGCTGGAAAGAATCTTAATCCTTACAAAAGTAGGAAATCCTAAGACTAAAACCCTAGATATTAAAATACTAAAACACTCATTCAATTAAGAAAGCCACCACTTCTGTTCCGCATCAATGATGGTGGGTGGTGGCAGCGGCGGTGATGGTGGTGGGTGGTGGCAGCAGCAGCGGTGGAGCCTACAACAGCATGTGATGGTGGCGGATGGCGGTGGTGGTGGCCACTCATGGTTGAGTTTTTTTGCATTTTTTATTTTTAAACTTTCACTCATAGAATTTTGGAAATGACACCTATTTACACGCGGAAATTCTAAATTTCTATGTTTATGAATCCAAGCTAGAGAATTGGTGCATGTCAATTTATAAATTCTGACTTTTGTCCAAATTCCAAGTTATTTCCCTCATCCAAACATAGTGTTAGTCAAGAAGGCCATCCAAAAGCTTAATATTATGGGAAGGAAATCAATTATGAACAAAACATGTCATTCTTAAACCATGTTTCCTTGAGAAAAGCAAAACAGAGAACACTCTTAAAATGATATCACATTGCCATTCTATGCTGTAGTCAGGAGAGGGTTGATTTCTTTCTTCTTATTTTTTTTACACAAGAGGTCAAAAGATTGTTATCAACTTATCATTTGTACTTTTTTTCAAAAAACATATATCGAGTAATAGTAAGTTAATAACAGTCAAAACACAATAAAGCAGGACATAATAGAGACCTCCATATGTCAACAATGAAGATGAAAAATAAATATAACCTTAAAAAGCTCCAATCTGCAAATGGATCTCTCAGTCTATAGAAATTTTACAAAATCAACTACGACAACGGAAAGAAACAACTATTCTGTTTTTTTCCCCAACAAAAATTTCAACAAATAATAATGTACTAACATATAAACCTTTATCAAAGATAATTTATGATGCGCAACACTATAACTTTTTTTTTAACATATCCCATGCACCTTTCTGCTAATTCAAACTCTCCAACTTTAGAAAATTGAGAAACTTGAAAGTCCAAGGAGCTCTTAAATGTAAAACAGAAAAACCAAAAATATATGGATCTAAAGACAATAGCAGCAACTAAGAATCAATTTGAGACCGCAAAGATAGACAAAGCAAACCACAGAGAGAGAGAGATCTAAAGACAATAGCAGCAACTAAGAATCAATTTGAGACCGCAAAGATAGACAAAGCAAACCACAGAGAGAGACAGAGAGAGACAGAGAGATCTAAAGACAATAGCAGCAACTAAGAATCAAAATTTGAGACAGCAAAGATAGACAAAGCAAACCAGAGAGAGAGAGAGAGAGAGAGAGAGAGATGCTATGACCAACAAAAACATAAACTTGTAGTAAGATACATGTATCAATTCTTACCTTCCATGCTGACCTTCAAAGGATTTTAAACTCAAAAAAAGTAAACTTGTAGTAAGATACATGTATCAATTTACCCTTCCATGCTGACCTTCAAAGGATTTTAAACTCAAAAGTTAAACTTGTAGTAAGATACATGTATCAATTCTTACCCTTCCATGCTGACCTTCAAAGGATTTTAAAACTCCAAAAAAGTCCATCAAGTTTAGAAAAAATTCTACATCAAAGTTAACTTCCAATGGTTGAAGCATTCCCTGAGTACAAGCGTTGGGATGAAGCAATTGTCAATAAACGGCATCCAGACAAATAATAATCACCGAAAAATATCTAGCTATCCAAGAGAGGTTCCTTAACTAACATACTTGGTATCTCAGAGCAATAGATGGTAATGGTATGGTACCTTAATGCACAATTCAACCTCAAGGTTTGGTGATACATCCACTTGCAATCTACAGGAAGGATGCTCATTGTCTAATACTTCCTTCTCAATAGTAGGCTGAAAAGAAAATGGTCAATCACTGAAACTGTCCTCTATAAGATTGCTTACCAGAAAGTAATTTCACAAAGAACGATAATGAGTGACAATCGGAGATGCCATAAAGATGCTATTTACACTACATTTGATGGTGGAAAGAGATGCGATTTGGGCATGTGGTTAACTGGTTTGGACATTGGCTCTATAAGAAACAGTACACCCAGTGGATAAAATTCTAAACTAAATTGCACAGAATGTTTCATTTCTAACTTGACCATTTTGCCCAGAAGGCCACCCAGGAAGGCAAGCTGAATGAGCTTTTATTATCCACTTGGGTTTCAGAGAATCACTTAATACCTAATATAGTAAGTGAAAAAAATTGTTTCTTATCAAAAATTCTAAACAAAAAAAGAAATGTCCATAAGTCGTAGAGTCCAACAAAAGATGCTGTCCATAGATTTGCCAAAAAAACAGTACGAAAAACAATCAACTTCTAGAAAAGGAAATAAATTAATTAATTACGAACCCGTCTCAACTGCAGAATGACTTTCTTGCTACAAGGATAAACCATCTGGCCTGAGTGGACAATGGAAAAAATGGTCGCAGATTCTTCCCAAAACTTGCACTCAATAATCACCCCATTCAACATCAACTCAGAAATTTCTTGACCATATTTCCTGGAAAGTGTGAATTATAGTCAATATAGTTTTTTTTTTTTTGTATAGTCAATATAGTATACCGAGAGAGAAGCAATGCCACTACATGAATCTTTTGTTTGGTAAAGAATAGATCACTTACTGAGACATGTGAAACAACTAATGTAAGAAATAAGTTGTTTCGCTGGCAAAATAATTCATTTTTGAAAAGACATGTCAGTTTATTAACTGACAAAGTATATACATACTGTGGAAAAGAAACCCATGACAGCACATAAAAAGAAAATGCGACACTAATCTGACTATACAATACAATCAAACAGTGACAGTTAATACGCTGCTTTGCAATACTATTAGACCGAAACCATAGAAAGAAAAAATTTTCACAATGGCTTCCACTTGGTTACAAATTAGAATAGAATGAGCTTTGTCCTGAAGAAGATATAACTTCATAATTGTAATATTAACCATTGAATTAAGAAAAACAGAAATTAACTCCTATCACAACAGACTAGCAAGAATATTACTACTAAAGCTTACCTACTATTTTTAGTTCACCAATCATGATACAAGTATTCTGAGGTTATATGTGACACTAAGCTTAATTTAATTCTTCAACAGGAAGACAAGGTCAAAGGTGAAAACAACATGCAGAAATAACATCCAACTCTGCCTAGCTTCGCCTAGTCAAGCTCTTCTGGAGCCTCACTCATGCCAAACTCAAGCATAATGCAAAGACAAACTTAAGCTGCCAAATAGTTGACCAGTTAGCAAATTTGTATTCCTTTTAGCCATATTAAGTAATAAAAATAGTCACTCATACATGTTCCGCAGTGTTGCAGAAATCCGATGAATGTTGAACTGGAGTGCACATATACTGATCATATCATTTGCCCGAACATCCACATTAAATAAAACCGGAGGATTGAACTCTGTGGCCTCACATATATCCTGCACATCAAATAGAACATTGTGATTAAAGTTTAGCAAAAATTTAGTCTTTTGCTACCTAATTGGATAAGAGATACCTGAATAACTTCATCAGAAACAACACCAGAAAATTGACCAGAATCATCTGTTCCACCAGCACCAAGCATGCCACGGGATAGCCAGTTCAACCATCCCCGGGATTTGCCCGTTGAATGCTCATCATTATTTGCGTTTGAAGTTAAAGAGTTCGACAAAAATTCCTGCAGGAACATACAATCACAAGAACTGAAATATCTAAATTCACCAACCGACAAAACTTTTCATGAGTTTATGTTTATCATATAAAAGTCGAGTTGACTCTAAAGGCTAGAAGTACTGGAATATGATATATATGCAGCATTAGCTTGGATAGAATAACTCACTAGATTTAAGGCATATTGAAGGAAGAAATGGATGACAACTTCCATATTTTGTCCAAGTTGAAGGTAGAAGATAGAGTAGTCATAAACGAAACTTATCCCTTCTAATCCTACCGTTTTTGTGGGGATTAGAGAAGATAAACTTCTTTCATAAGTAATCCATCTTCTACCTTCAATTTGGACAAAATTTGGAATTTGTCATCCATTTCTTCCTTCAATATGCCTTCAATCTAGTAAGTTATCCTATGCAAGCTAATCCACTCTAACAAACACGGATTATGTGTCAATGTCTCCCAACCTACACATGAATACCATTCATACCTGCAGTTCACATTCAGCAGTAGACCTGTAACTTAAAATATCATCAATGTCTAATTCTTTCTCCAATTGCTCCAATTCCCATTGAGTACTTTCGTCAATTGGCTGATAACAAAAAAGCATAATGTGTCATTCACAAGACACCAACCTTTAAACTGAATGTTCATACCTCATTAATTAAACAAAAGATAATGTGCTTGAATAAGAGGTATAATTTAACAGCAACTGTGCCCAGAAGAACATGGTCTGAAAGTGAATAAAAGGAAAAGAAACAAAAAGCACTATGATGTTCGAGATATTGCATTGCTTCCTTTTCAAGATTACTGTCTATGCATAGGACGCACAATATGATAATCAACAAAATCGTAGTAGATTTCAATACTTTCTTAGATAAGAGTAACTAACTATTATCGAGGGAGACAAGAAGGAGAAAATCCTCATCCAACCACAACTTAAAAACAAAGTAAATGGAAAATCATAAGAGCAAAGTTCTGAACATAGACATAAACACAGCACACAACTTAAATTATAACAGCTTTCCAATCTAACCAAATACTATAATACGATAAACCCCTGAATTCTGTAGAAACTAAAGCCCATAGTGTAGACATTCCACACTACAGTGGGGTATAGCGGGGAGCTTTGAATACATTCCTACCATTTATGCCAAAAGTGGAACCAAGATAGAAATAATCAACGACAAGAACACACAAATCTTTTCAAAAAATAAAATGACATGTCCACCACAATCCCTATTTAGCGTAACTATATAACATTTAAGATAAATAAAAACCAGCAAAAACTAGAGACATCCACACATTTGCTTGTGCACGACTCTATGCCCAATATTACCAAACCACATAAAAGATGGACTTTTTACATGTAGAAAAGACACATCACCGCTAAAGAGATAAAAAGGAAAGGGCACCAAACACCCAGAAGAAGAAAGCAACAAGTACAACAATCACCTGATCGTGGCGAAGAAAATCCAGCTTAGTCTTATATAGGTTAACATACTTCCGACAAGAACTTCTGCAATCAGGATTAAATACTGAATGTTAAAACTTAAAACAAATACCACCTCTTACTGAGTATGCATACCTGGAAAATGATCATCAACTAACATTCTATAAATTAAAACATTTTCCTACATTATAAATGAAAAGTTGTTGGGATACATGATAAAGGTATCGAAAGTAAGGAAAGTATCTACGAGAATAGAAAGTATGTCATAAGAAACAGAAACTTTAAGTATTATCCTAAACACATAAGATAACATCAGGTAGTGGTACAACAACAAACAAAAAAAACAAACATTTAAGTGAACCCAGACCACATTGCTTTTAACAAGTTAGGATTGTTAGGATTTTGGCTCGTCAAATATGTCCTAATTGGTTTAGGATTGTTTTAGGAAAATTAGAGGTATACCGATTCTTGTCCTAGAGGGTTTAGGAAAGAATTTCAGTTTTCCTTATTCAATTTAGGTTTGGATTTCTAGAAGTCTATTTGGTTTTGGATAAGTGTAATTTCCTAGTCCACTTAGAAATAGGAATTCAATTAGCCTTGGGACATGTAAGCCTACCCTATGCCTATACATAGGGTGCGGCAAGGCTTATTTTAGAGGTGAGAGAGAAAAACTAGAGACAGCTGAGAGTTTTGAGATTAGTTCTAGGGTTTTGCAAAAGTTCTGTAATTCTCTATTATTAATCGAAGGAGCGGTGATTTCTCTACCTAGAGAAATCACAACTGGACGTAGGCATAAGTTCTGCCGAACCAGTATAAATCTTTGTGTTTCTAAGTTTTCTATATTTGCTAGTTTAGTCTATTGTCGTTGGTTACATTAAAGAACAAGGTCTAGTGTGCGGTTTTTTCAACAAGGATATTCTGACGAATGAATTTTAAGAATATTCTTTTAGTTGTAATACTTAATTACAAGAATTTTGAAACGAAAATGTAGTAGTTTTGATTTAGATGGACATCTTGATAGTCACAGAAAATAAGAATTCAAACTCTTACAGAGTATGCGTAGCACTGATGGTGTGGAAAATGTTTCTAAAGGGAAAAATGGGAAGACCAGTATTACTAAGCATGCCAAACTCTAGGTCACTACAGCTTTCCAATTGGATAGAGTGACAGAGAAAGAATAATCCTTGCACTCTGGAATCCATGTTTTTGTACGCACATTGTAGCATATGGTTGTGTACATACTACATACTGAAACCTATCTTACAGGACAAAAAAAAATATATATTTTACAAGACTTTTCAGATGTGCGCTGTTCGCGAATCAGCAGTTTTAGCACATAATTCTACTCTTTCCGGAACAGGGAAAGCGTGCATTTGAAATATATATATATATATATTCATATACATATACATATGTTTATGTATGTTCGGGTGTTTCGCTTGACCACCCTTTTTGTTGTTACTGCTTATTTCCTCTTTTAATATAATCGTTTCTTTATCAAAAGATAAATACACACACACACACACACGTACATACATCAAATATGAAAAAATTGAGTGAGCAAGAAACCAAACAGAACAAAATTGTCTTGTTAATGTTGGACTTGGTATAGAAGAGGGTGAAATCAAAACAGAAACGGACTTACAGTCTCTGTCCAAAATATCTCCAGGAGGTTTTCTTTAATCTCTTATGAACATCAGATAGAACAGATTCTTGCGCATAATGCCACCACTGTAATTGCCAACCCTTCATTTTTGTTGATAACGAACTACACCAGGGACGATAACGCCCATACCTTCAAAATCCAATCACCATAGATCAATTAAAAGCCACTTGAGCTTTTACATAGAAGTCACACAAAATTTCAGTTTATCAATACAATGATCATAAATATAATAGCTAAAAATAGTATGAACAAAAAACTTACTTATTTCTCAATTCACATGTGCCTAAAAAATCCCAAAGAATTAAGATTTGTTGCAACTGAACCTCATTTAAAGACATCACCTGACATGCACGTCAAGAAAAGAGATGAGAAGATGGTAAACCAATTAAATTTAATTTATACACACCTATTTACCAAGTCAGTTATCTCAGCGGTGATAGAGTACTGTGGAGTATTGTTATCAAGCTCCCCTGATCTGTTGACCTGGCATTCATGAGCATGTATATTACTCAACCTCAGTATACAGGGGTAAAAAGTTTACAACTTAAAACACGTATTATACAAACTACCAATTTATTTTGATGCACACATGTACATGCACACCAGGCTAATGCAACCAAAAAGAAGTTGCCAACCATGACAATATTTATCTTGCTATGTTACTGTTTATCTGATTTGATACCAAAGCACAGAGTGAAAGCAGTGGTGGAGCAAAACTGGAACTTCAGGTTGTGTGATCCAAGGCAGTCAAAATATCAATATATATATATATAAGACAGATGGTTGGATTGTTGAAATACATTACGGAGTGGGCCCCACAAAAACGTGTGTTAAAATGTGTCTCCTCGGATCCTAACCCATATATATATATATAAGAAACACAGTTTATTTGTCAGAATATGGAGTTTCATCTGTTATTATTTTTTACAGGAAAAACAATTTTCATTACTAGAAATGAAAATGTACAATACAGTGGTCAAGATATCCACTGAGCTTGAAAAACAAACCCTGCTCACACCACTAACTATACCAAGTAACAACATCAGAAATAAACAGAAATACAACCTTTGTAATTGTCTAGTGTACTTTCAAGGTTTTTAAATTCACATCCTGCCAAAAATCATAAACAAACCGTTGAACAAAACAAGACAATCATTCCACAACCAACAGAGAGAGAGACAAGAGATGCAACTACAACTCAAATGATGAAAAAAAAAGAAAAGAAATTGACTTTCATACCAAAAGTGACATGGAAACATCACAAGGAGACAATATTGAGTCATATTTCTCCCCATCAGGTCTTGTATCATGCCATAGTTTGGAGTCCCCGCCATTATTCATAGTCATCAATTCGACCGCTCCACGAAATGTGCCACAGCAAAATTCCAAACCCGTAATCTCCACAACTTTATTAACTTGGCCCCCTCTTCCACCTGATGACCTGAGATATTCAAGACTGACAAAATTAGAATCCATTTGGAACATATCATAAGCCCATAATAGGTCCACGCTCTGCAGCCACATCTGTTGTTTTATAAAGGGCAACTAAGAGTTACTCAACAATTTTATTAACTTGGTCCCCTCTATCCTTTTTCAGTTGATGGTACTATGGTCTGAATGTACTCGTCTTCTGGTTTTTATCTGATGTTTCAGATGTTTATTTCCTGCTAGTGTCATGTTCTGTTGGATAAGGGTAGGTTCTTTTGTGGACTATTTGTCCACTAAAGATTGTACCCTTTGCATTTCCTAATTCAGGTATCTCATTTCTTATTAACAGTGTTATCAAACCAAGTAAGACACAAATGGCAATCCACAAGCAGTAAAATCAGGTTTTTATTTTTATTTCTTTGCACTTTTCGCAACTGCCAATATAACCAGAAGAAACTGTGAATTACCCTAAAGGAGTCTGCTTCATTGTCCTCAAGCTGGATAACTTTAAACTAAATATAGTATATGCCTGCAAAACAATAAACAGGAATAAAAAATTATGCTATGTTATTCAAGAGAAAATGTCGTGCAAATAGGATAGTAACTTCAAATACTAAATAACATCCACGTCTTAGAAAACAACAAAGGAAATGAAGGTTTTTTTTATAACTCTTTTACTTGTAAAAGAACAATAAATTACAAATGAAAGGTTTGATAAATATAATTAATAATTTAGTATTAATAGGAAACATAATAGATAAATAAAATAAGACCAACCCCTCTTTTTCTAAAAAAACCCTACACTGCGCCATCAGCATATAAGAAACAACAATAAGATTTAGTGGAGAAAATTCCTTTAGATTCATCAAATAATGAGTCGAATGGATAGCTACATCAAAGAAAAAAAACTTAGCAAGGGACTATAACATGGAGAAAATTTACCGAGTCACTAAGCTTGTGATGGTACAAGATATGAAAATCTCTGATTGACACTTGGATGCTATCAAGAACCTAACGGGCAAAAGGAATAAATGTCAGTGGTGTTCACCAATGATCACAAGCCCCAAATATACTAAGATATCTTCAACAGTATCAAATTATACAGTAAACTCCATTTCCTTTCAAGTATTGAGATGGAACAATAGAGACAAAAAAAGCATAATAATACATGATGCCATCTCTGCAAGCTAAAAATAATCAAAATGTCAAGTTCAGAAGAAGGTAGTATCACCTTAGCAGAAATATACGATATAAGCCCAGCCTGATTTTCTGCAGAGAGAAAAAGAAAACCCATTAAAGCGCCAATAGTTTCAAATTAGTAGCCAGAATTTAATTTGTAAAGAATTAACACTGCATCTCCCGCTAAAAAATTAGAACTGTCATGAAGACTAAGAGAACCATATGGACAAGAATAAAATAAATACAATCTGTGTTGTACTTTTATGCGCAAGCAGAAGCAAAATCTAACATAGTACCAAATATCAACGCCGTAGGCGAAAGTGAAGAAACAAACAATCTCAAAATAAGAACATAAGAGATTTACGTGGTTCTGCGTAAAAGCCTACGTCCACAGGCGAAGCACGGCGAGGAATTTCACTAAACAAACAGAGATTACAAAAGAGAGTTTAACTCTCACAACCCAAATCCCACAAATTACAAACCCTAAACCAAACGAATCGAGAACCCAAAACAAGCGGAGGTCTCTCACAAATTGCTCTCTAACTCACAAATTGACTCTCACCAAATTGCTTAGTGAATGAGCCATGAATTTGTCACACACTCATGACTCCAAACGGCGACCTCCACCCAAAACCCAAAAGATAAAACTCTCTAAACCATGGTGAGGCACACTAAATAATATAACCCGAAGGTCCTATTTATAGATTATAGGACTTAGGTTACAATGAGAATCCTAATCCTAATTGGAAGTAAATCTGAAACCTAATCAAATAGGTAATTAACAAAAGCTCTCCACCAAGCAAGGAATCCAACCAAGAAGTCAAAACCAAACCCAAATACGACACCAAAAAGAAATAGGTAACACAAACCAAATTTTTGCATCATCCTAATTTTGAGCCACAAATCACAACAATCTGTCCTAGTCTCCTAGACAGTGAGCAGCTGCCCATGAGCTGTAGGCCACATCCCATGAGTACAGACAAGATCTGGTGATAGCTTAGCGCCTAATTGGTTTCAAACAATATGCACACCTTTTTTTTGTAGTAAACCAAACAGTTATGTGAATTAAAAATCGTAAGAGTTAGCTCAATAATAACATATCCCTCATTTAATGATTTATATGCCTAAATTTATGGGTTGACTACTCTTTTTGAAACTGTGGCTAATGCCCTAGTAATTATCAATGTATTACATAGAATAACTACATTTCCAATGATACAGGTACATTATCTTGCCATGAAAAAGTAAAGGTGTTGCACTCTTATAATGTACCTGTCTCACTGGTACACTGATTTAGTTTCCTACATAACTTTACTTGCATTATGCATCCAGATAGCGGCCAATGTTTGTCCCACTTGGAAGGCAAGGTATTACATTTGCAGTGTGTATACAAAGATGCTAAAATCAATCAGAAGTGTTTATGTCTCGAATTCAGGGTGACTCAAATATTCTAAGAATCACATTGCGCAATTAATAGAAATATTTTTAAAAATGAAAAACAGAATAGGGGAAAATTAAATTGAAACTTCAGAATCTTATTCAAAAAACAAAACTCTTTGTTAATTCAGTGATGTTTTTCCAAGGCCCCGATATAAATTTCTACAAGCAAAACTCTGTTGTATGTTTTTGTTTGCTTGGTTTTGTGGTCCTTGTTGTGGTAGTGGTGTTTGGGCTAGTCTGCTAGACCACCCTCTCTGTTTGCTTCTTTTTCCTAATAAATTTGTCTCTTTATCAAAAACAAAAATTGTTGGTAAACTCTACACATGGCTAGTAACTTTAAATCAATATATAGTGCACTAAAACTGCCAAAGAAAAGAGAAGGCAATTAATATCAGAGCTGTTCATTATTTGCCTTCAGAAAATGGAATTTAAGAAGCTTACCGGAAACACGTTTTGATAGTTTTCCCAACTCTGCTGCAGCAAGTTTGGCCTTTTTCCAAGCAAGCTCTCGTCTTTCAACTTCATCCAAACTCCACTAAAACAGAGAATAACTTAACAACAATGTTTCAAATGAAATTATCCCCTTCCAGATACTTTCTTTATTTCGCTCCTTTCTGATATTTACATGATATAGGATAACTTTAGATCATCCGCAAAACCATTTTTTTCTTTTTTTCATTGTTTTAGTTAAGTCTTGTGATTTAATATCTCTATACAAGCTCCAAAGAATTCTACTTGTCAATTCCAAGAACATTTTCTTTTCAAACAAACATATCTGAGACTGAAAATTACCTCTTGATCATCCCGTTGGGATGCACAAAGAAATATATCTTCTAAAATAATTTCAATGGGGTCCCAACCAAGCTTCTTCCAAGGAATTTTGATGCTTAACTTTCCTACGCGACCTATCAAAGAATCCATGATCAGATGTAGTTACCAATAATAGCTATGACCATATATATAGAATCATGCCATAAAATCTAAAGCACCAGTTAAGAAGTTATCATGCAGGAAACTCTAGGCACAAGAACCCCACAGCTGGTTTGTATAGATATAACATTTCCACCCATCCCAAAAGATACGACAAATAAAATTAAATAAAACATACATAGAAACTCACAACTAGTACCTTCACTAATGTACTTAGACTAAAGGGACCTTGTTGAAATTTTAGCATAATAATATAATGGAATCATTCCACCAAATGCTCCTCAATAACTGTATTAGCAGCTGTAGAAACTTTTAACCTATGGCCATTGAACCCAAACATTACCTATACCGAAAAAGTAGAGTAAACTAAACAAAAAAGCTTTCTCATTGAAAAAAAAACACACGCACACACACATTTAACTAGACTGTGCTTATCCAAATCAATATGCGTAACCTAGACACACGGTAGCTAATCTAATTAAAAGAAAAGATATGTTAGAACCACAGATTTACATGTGACAGAAACAGTGACATTCTTCAATGTAACACTTTTCAATATGTTGAATGCATTTTAAGTTCAATGATCAGATCAAAATCTGGTAAAGACACGCCAATTAGCATTACTCACGAATGCAAAAACAAGGGCAAGAAACCGTAAAGTACTGGATACTTACATCAGTTCATTATACATACACCATAAACCACTGCTACAGTTGAATACAAATTCGCAAATATAAAAGTTATACCCACGTCCCACCGGAAGAACTGTTAAACTATTAACAATGATAGTGCAAAGATAATGTCAAAGTACCTTCCTTTAGAGCAAAAGGCAACTGAAGATAATCAAATGCTTCAAGACTTAGCTCCACATTTTCCAAGAACACTTCCCCTACACAACAACATTAAAATTCAAATTGCTATATACATCAATTCATACTTTTCGAGTACTCAAAACATCGAAAAACCGCAAAATTCAACCAATTTCCACTGAAAACATGAAAAAAATATCATATAACTTCAATACTTGAAAATACTACCTTTCCAAAGGGTGATCTTGAGCTGGTGTTTCTGAATATCTTTGAAGTATCGACCCAGATAACCCAAAATCACCTGACTCACAACTCTTTCGAACATCGTCATTTACGCCCACCGCCGTCCCCTTCTCAGTTCTCGCTCACTGCGCCCATCAGAGAATTGCAATTGGACCTCGGTCGCCGCTTACTGCTGGACTGAAAGCAAAGAGGAGGGATTTCGACTTGGGGGCATTGAGGAAGAGGAAGATTGATTGGAGGTTTAGGGTTTAGGGTTTCAGGAAAAAAGAGAGCAATTTGGGAAGAATGGAGGAGGAGGAGAGAGAGAGAGAGAGATGAAGCGAGCACCGCCGTAGTTGTCAGAAACCGAGAAAATAGAGCGCTGCAGTTCTTTTTTTTCCTTTCTATTTTTTTTTTTTTTTTAGAAAAGCAAACTTTGTAATATCTGTCCAAATAAAAATAAATTTATCAATTTTACCCGTCTGACAGTAGACAAGTTTATTAACGGGATAAACATATTTTACACCTCCAAGTTTTAAGATTTCGGATCATTAGGTTTTAGTTTTTTCTAATCACGCTTTGAGATTTTGAAATTACATCAATTTACACATTTTGTATCATTAAATGTCTAATCCCCCACTAAAATGATGAGTTTTTTTTGTCACTTTGAATGTCTAATGATCACCACACTCATTAATTTCAAGAATTATACAATCAATGAGGCTGAAAGCACAAATTGATACGTAATGATGCAATATGAAAAATTGAAACTTTGTTACTCATTTTGAAAATTCCTCCAACTCTGAAAGGAGCAAAATGTAATTAACTTGTTTTAGTTAATGTAGTTAAAAACTAAGATTAATCTTAATAATTATTACCAGACCCCTAAGAATTCTAGTAATTGAAGCCCACATCATTTTCAACCAATTTGAGTTACATACCTACCCAGTTACTTGTAAGTTTTTTTTTCTTTATTGGTCGATAGGAAATATATTTAAATTCGATACCTAAAAAGAAAAATAAGTATCATAGATTCACATTAATTATTGGTTACTCGTCACATACCTACATTTTTTGTTACTATTATAGAGTGCTTTTGTTACAAATTCACAAATTCAGAATTGAATGGTAACATCTAAACATCAAGATCTTCATTTTTAGGCCATATCCATATATATGTTCTTGATAATCCAAACTAATCGCAATGCTTAATCAAGCGGGTAAAGCAAAAGTAGCTGGGCCGATTCACTGTTCATTTCATTTAAGTTACACATTAGAACAATAGTTGTTAGATCATTTAATCTAACGGTTCTCGTACATAATGTTTGCAGCACAGTTGAAACTTGGAAGTTTTCTCGGCATATCATTTACGTATTACAAGCCATTGACTGATGGGACTTTAGTAATGAATTGCAAGATTAAGCTCTGTAGGTTGCTCCTCAGATTCAATAATAAGACATGCTTCTCTTTTGTTACTCTTTGCAAAATTCAGTGGGCCCTCTTTCAATTAGCAATTTCATACCCGTTGTTTCTTTTAATATTTATATCTCACTGAAATTAAATAGTATATATCAAACACCGTATGTATCTGCAGCCAGCCACATTGCCTAAATTTGGCAAATCCCATCACATTAAATAGGAACTTTCTGAATCCCATGATATATCATCACCTCCTCCAAATCCCATCTGATCTCCCACAGTCCTCATTGTCCGACTGGTCTCTATAGAGACCAAGTAGAACCATTTGGAATTTGTTCTGAAGAAGTGGCCATGTCCAAGACATTTACACTCTGCATTGTTGCTCTCTTGGTGTGCTCGGTTTGCGTCGCAACGGCGAATGCCAATGCCATTGGTTTTCCATCCATGGGGCACGACCAGCCCTTTCATTGCAGGGGGTCACGCTGCGTGCCGCCGCCATCCAGTTCTTATAGCAGGGGTTGTGAGAACTGAGAAGGAGACCAGGTGCCGGGGTGGTCGTAAATTAAAATAAGTGCCTTCAAAAACACAAGAGATTGATGAAACTTCAAGCCATTACAAAAAGTAGGGTGTAATTACACGAATTTGGCAAATATTGAGCTCAATACAACTCATGTAACGAAAAACTATTGAGTTTCGTTGTTTCTAAACTGGTGATAAATATTTGGAAGAGAAATGACTCTAGACTAACAGCTAGTTGATTCTTATTAACCAAGTTTATACGTCATATTCGACTACTTATTCAAGTAACTAGGTCGTTGGAAGATAAACAACTCTAGACCAAGAGCTAGATGATTCTTGTTAACGAGGTAATGCCGTATTTGATCGCGTATTTAAGTAATTGGGTCGCGTTGTTGTTCATTTTGAGTCATTTGAACAATTCATAAATCAAATATTATTATTTTTCGGATTGGTGTGTACCAAAGAGCTAGCAGATTTCATTTTTCATTTACCGAAGAACTAAAGATCCAATTCGACAAATTTCTAAATTTGGTTCTTGAAGCGGACTGTCTTCTTCAGGTAAACCATACGTCCAAATAAAGTTATGAAACCTGCGTGTCACGTCACGTCGAGCAAAACCGTTAACGAATGACAAAATTAACAGTATTTCAGGTTCAATCTGCAGCCACAGATTGCCTAAGATTGGCAAATTACCATCAATTTTGTTTGGGCGCAAACTTTCTCAATCCGATGATCATATATTCCATCTCCTCGAATCCTATCTGATACTCCCCATTGTCCTCTTGTTATCTGAAGGGTTTCAAAGATCAAATGGCGTCCAAGACATTTACACTTTGCGTTGTTGCTCTCTTGGTGTGCTTGGTTTGCATTGAAACGACGAAGGCCAACGTTCTTAAATATCCGGCCATGGATCACGACCAGGCGTTTCGTTGCAGGGGGTCACGTTGCATGCCTCCACCATCCAACTCTTATAACAGAGGTTGTGAGAGGGAAAAGAGGTGCAGAGCTGGTCTTAAAAACGACTGCAAGAAAGAAAAAGGAGGTGATCGTAAATTAGAACTCGTCTTCGGAAACACAACGAGATTATGATCTTCAAGACATTTATGTACGTATTGTAGCCAATCCCATAATTATAATATACAATTCTTTTTTCTTCGTTGATCAAATGACGATACTTCTTTGAAAACGAATTAATTCATTGTTGAATCAAGTAATTTTCTGCTTAAATCTATTTGCAAGCGGTCAACGAATTTGTAAACAAATGCGGTAAACACATCATTCTCGTTCATAAAAACTGATCATGAACACGTAATCTTATGAGAAATTCAAGCGAACGGATCAATCTTTAAACCGGTAGATATGTGAAAGATACAAATATACGCTAACTGTAAATCTCGTGTAATGCCGACAACAGCTACCATCAGAACTTGTCTATCACAATAAGGGATTAATTGGTTTATACATAAGCAGAAACATGCAGCAAACAGTTCAAACTACAAAACCTTAACATTGCGTCTTTAGCTTGTAACTTCGCTACACCAATGGAGACAGGCCCGTCCATCTGAAACTAATAGAATGAAAATCTGTGGTCATCTGCTATGGTCATCTGAAACTAGCAGAATGAAAATCCGTGGTCATCTGCTACGTTCTTGGAAAACCTGCATATCAGTGTCCTCGTAAGTTTCTTGACGTTTTAAGGTTTAGTTTCTCGACATTTTAAGGTTTCACCAGCGCTGAAATAGTCAGCTGGAAATTACACATTAATGACATATATGCTACAGACCGATTAAGCTCTACTAGTATTGCTGCTTCCAAACTACTTTATGAATCACAGTAATAGAATTTTAAGACCGAAACACACAAACTTGTAAAGTTCAAGCCCAAGTTCTTGATTTAGCTCAATTACACTTCAAAACAGAAAAAAGCTAGAGGTGAAATTTTAACTGGTTCCGGCGCTTGAGATTTTTAAATGTTACGAGTAACTGTAGATTGACCTCTCTACTTCTAAGTATATAAATCAGACCAGCTGAGCTTAACCGCATTGCAAGCAATATAACATTAACTGTTGACACACATCCTAGTTAACAGCTTAACATTTTGGGAAGAAGAATAAACCAACAAAGTTCATCAGACCCAAGCAAATATGTTCCTAAACCTATTGAGCCACATATATCAACCAGTTGGACGGTATCTCTTAAAGCCGGCAAGAAATTCTGACAAGTCTATGTAATATCGGATATCTCAAGCAAATGAACACGTTATATTATAACCTTCAGGAATCAAGGTGAGCATTCTGAAATACATGTCGAGCATTATGCAGAAGAACATTGGCATCCTCGTTTGAAGCATCAAGCATACGCAACTCTTGGATCTCTTCCTGCCATTTCTCAATTTGTTCCTTGTGCACCCTGTAATTGTAGTTTTACCCACAAATTTCAATCATCCAAAACCCCAAATATATATTACAAAGTCAACAGAAAACTAAAGTTACTTTTTGCAACTCACATAATCATTCGCTCTTCAAATTCATCGCTAATCTTCTGAAACGTCGTCTTCCCTGATTCCAGAAGCTCAGATAACTATGTATAATTCCAATTTATTACATCAAAAAACACCCAAAAAATTGCAAATACGTACAATTATTCAAGGATTTATTTCAATTCACACTGGAATTAAGCAGTAAATACAAATTACCAGCTGAGTGAAGCGTTCGATCTTTTCGAGAATGTGAGCGATTGTGAGCTCCACCTCCTCAGATCCAGATGCCTCAAATTCTTCCTTCTGATCCATCTCTGATTCCACGATCGCTCCTTCTCCATCCTAAAACCTCAAAATTAATCAGATTTTCACACACTAATTCACAAAACGGAATAAGAAGCACATCGGATTGAAGATCGAAAGCTACATACATCTGGTTTCATTCGTTTTCTTCTGGATTCAATTTCTGCGTTCTCCATTGAATCGATTGTCGATTAAGCTAATTAAGCAACCAGCCAAACAGCACCTTAATTACGATAACAATAGCAGTACAAAATTAAGCATCGATTCTAATTATCCTTAATTAACTTATTGATAAGCATAATTTGACATAAATTCGTACCTTCAATCTCGACCTGACTGACTGCGCGATGAGGACGACGATTCAAATCTCCGTCTTCGTCTCCAACATTCAGATGCGCGGGAACTCTGTTTCTAGTTTCTACGGACCTAATTTGAGAAGCAAGCGGGTTATATATGCGCGGGTTATTGGGTCTTTTAGTTTTATCTCAAAATTGGCCCAATTGGGTAAGGCCCATTTGGCTGTCAGATAAAACTTGTTAATACTCATTTTGTTTTCAAAACTGTTATTGGTACCTGACGTAATTAGAACTTTTCTTTTTTTTTTTCATAAAATTTGGATAAGTTTTTAATTGGTTCAATTCAGGGTTTTTATCACTGTTGGTCACTGAAATTGGACATTCCAATCAAAATGGTCACTGAAATTGAAAATCCATCAATTTGGTTCCTGAAATTGGGTCTCACAAAACAATTTGGTTCGTCCGTTACATTTCCGTCAAATTTTCTGTTATGTGCTGACGTGGCACACAAGTGAGTCCTATCTATTCTATTATATGGTGTCACATAGATTAACCATAAAAAAATAGTTTTTAAAAATTTGAAAAAAATTGTTTTATATGGTGCCAAATCTTTTAAAAACAATAATTTTTTTTATGGTTAATCCAGTTGGCACCATATAATTGATAAGTGAGATCCACTTGTGTACCACGTTAGCACATAACAGAAACTTTGACGGAAATGTAACGGAATAACCAAATTGATTTGTGGGATTCAATTTCAGGGACCAAATTGATTGATTTTTTAGTTTCAGGGACCATTTTATTGGAATGTCCAATTGCAGAGATCAACCGTGATAAAAACCCGTTCAATTAAAGGGTTTTTACATAATCTATCTAAATAAATAAGGTACTTATAAGTTACTAATTAATAACAATAATTCTGTTTTTAGTATGAATTTCATCCAATTTGGACTAATTTTCCAATAAAGCTTACATTAATATGCACATTCAGGGAACGAGGCTTGTAGATGCGTTTTGTCTCGAGTCTGGTTCGTCTCTCTTAATAATGTGTGTATAAAGCAGACAAAACACGTAGTTTGGAATTGCTGTGCTTTGAAAAAAAACTATTGTGAGAATAAGCGGCTGTGCTGTGAGAATAAGCAGCTGTGAAATAAAGCCAGCAGAGTATTTGGTAAACTTTTTTTGTAAAAGTGCTTTTGGAAAAAAAAAAAGCAGTATGATAATGTTTGATAAACTTTTATGTAAAACAGCTGTGACTGTGTGAAATGACCAAAAAGGGTATAATACTAAATGTGCTATTAATTTAATTTTCTTAACAAATAAAGATAAATTACTAAATATACTTTATTTGTAAAAGAAAAATATTTATAAACTTTATCTTAAATATTAATTAGTATGACAAACTACTTCAATTGAAATATTTTAGATAAACTACTCGAGAAAATATTACATAATCCATGTGAAATCTCTAAAATTATTGAGTTCATTGGAAATATTTCAAACACAACCCCCTGGCATCAACCGAACAACAGAAATCAAAATCATAAACCAATGGCATTGCCAGAATTCAAATACAAAACTTCTACATCAAAATCATGAACTGGTGATGAGCTCAGACTTTTGCAAGCACTTTCCCGTCTTATTGAAGCATGTACGCTCTCTTCATTTCCTCCAAGACATCATCGTTGGTGCTGCAATATCAAAACAACGTCAGGAGGCTTTGCAATATCTGTAAAGTTCACTCCAATTTCGTTTCTCTTACTCAAAGACTACAAAAAAGAGGTGATGCAATAACTAGCAACAAAAACAACATGTAGACATCACTTCACCAAACCATTCCTTAAGCATAAACTAATCATAAATACGTCGAAGGACCACCATTCAGCTCATCGATGAGGAATTTTCTCCTCTCTGGCTTCATGCTCTCTATAGTTTAAAGCAAATGCAAGAAGAGATAGGGGTACCTTTTCTGTTCTATAACTAGAATAGTATCCAGTCTACGTACAATTGAATGCCAAAAACAAACATTTAGAACCTAGGTTCGAATAGATTCCATAAGAAGTTGCCCTTGCAATATGCCTCTACCATTGCCGTGACTGATGAATGTTGCACGATTTCCATTTATCTGATAACTAGTTGACACTGGACAAGAAAACAATTCATAGAACACTATGCCTATAGTTCTAATCCCACAAGGTTTCCGAAACAAGAATGCAGTTTCCACATTCTGGTTTGGTTCATGCAAACACTAGGAAGAAACCAAATGGAAGCAACCGAAAAGCCAAATTTAAAAAGATGGGAAATCGAAGAATAACACCATATTCAAACCACACAACTCAGTTCCAGCCCTAAGGTTGCCACCATCTCTGCCATATCGGTTGATGCTAGTAGTTCATCCATATATTTCCGATATCATTGTCCAACTACTTTAGTCATCACTTCTCCCATTTACAATTTTGATTATCAACCTCGAATAAACTTAACAACTATTCTCACCCCATTTTTGTCCTTATACATTTACACACACCAAAGTTTGTATCCTGCACTTAAGTCTCCATTCTAAACGAACCAGTTAAAGTCTCCATTCTAAATGAACCAGTTAAGTACTTTAAAAAGCAAAACAGCTGAATTGATTACACAATCGAATATTGCTTCAAGGGAACGAGTCACATGGAACTGATAAATCCACAAACCAGATAATGAAGCCTAATATAATCAAAAAAGAAAAACTCAAATCTGATTAGATCTTCCTGCATCCGATACAAGAAACTAAAGGATTTGCATGCAAATTCAAGAATCCAGATCATAAATCCTCAAACATTTCCAGAAAAAAAAAAACGAAAAACCCCAAAAACCCACATGCAATTTCATCCCACGATCCCAAATGAAATTTCAACAAAAACCCACATATCCAATCAAAAATATTAATCAATAAACAAAACCCAGAGCATCGATTCACTTCAATTAAATCAAATAACATACAAAACGATACGGATTCAAGAACTTCGAAGCCATAAAAATTGAAATAGAAATAAAAGCTAAATCTCGAGAGAGGGACGAAAGAGAAATGCTAACCTCAAGAAAATGGAGGAGCGAAAGAAGATGAACGAGGGTTCTCTCTCGCCGCCGACTTGAGACTCAAGAGCGAGATAAAGGAGAGGATGAAGATAGTGAGGAGCTCGGGGAATTTTGGATTATTGAAAAATTCATTAAACCCACTGTTCACCCGTGTTTTTGATATGGAAGCTGCAGCTGTTTTTGAGAAGCTGCTATTTGCAGCTTCAGCTTCTTTTTGAAAATTAGGCTTCCTTTCACCCTAAGCTTAAAAAAAAGCTACTTTTGAAAAATTTACCAAACACCTAAAATCCTTCTAGCTTTTTTTCACCCCAGCTTTTTTTTTAAGCACCTCACTCCCAAACTGCACCTAAGTTGGCAAGAGTATGTCAGATTAGAATAATTAAAATATTGTTAAATAAATGAAATTATTATTGGCGCTCTAAAAATTTAATTGTGCGCTTCTTATAAGATTTTTTTCTTTCTAAATATATAAATTTTGGAGTGCACAATTAGCTTTTTAGAGTGTCAATAACAATTCCTAATAAAAAGCCTTTATTAATAGAGGGTATTCCTTTTGTATATAAACATAGAGGCTTATACTCTAATATCGTATTTTCTCCAAATACATCACCAAAATGAACTTTCTTTTTTTGTTTTTTGTTGTTTTAATAAAACAAAAAGGAAAGATAGCAGAAACATGTGCATCCACAACTTGTTTGAAAAATGAAATGACACATCCAACCATATAGATTCAAAGTAAGATATCATATGGGGTAGGTTGAAAATCCTTAAGTTTTACTAAAATCGCAATACAACTTGGCAAAGGAACCCAATGAATCTGTGGTTTAGAATTGGTATTTTTCCTTACTTTGTTGAATTAAAAGGTGAATGTAAGTTGTACAAGTCACACATTGTGTTCATCTAAGAAAAACTTGGTAAAACAAAAAAGAGAGAGGCAAAGACATGATCGATCTTAGTGGACAGATACAAGCACAATGCAAGCGTACAAAAAAATCAACGATTGTGTTAATTGATGTTGAGTTTTAGTCATAAAATTTTACTTCATAATATTGTAAGATTTTGAGTAAACATAATCATTATTTCGATAGGACTGTATTAATTAAGTTGATAGAGTTTTGTAACAGTAGGTTATATGAAACATTATAAACAATAATGTAGAGGACTTATTGCAACTAATTATGAGTTATTTAGATACCTATTGTATTCCTAATAGGTGGATATGAATAGGCTTATGAGACTATAAAAAGATTGGTCCCTGCTCTCCAAATTTACGCTTAAAAAAAAATGTGCCAAGTCTATTGAAAGCATAAGCATACAGTTTTGTGAGAGTAGAAGACTATCTTTATTTCCGGATATCATGTCTTCTTCATCCTCAGGTGCGTGTTTATTATTATTGTGTTAGTATTGACTCTGGTTGATTGTGATTCTATGTGTTAGTTGATATTCATGTATGTACGCTTTTCTTACATGTGGTATCAGAGCAATCAATGCACTTAGGCCTCGTTTGGTACGCCGTATAGCGCACCGGATAGTACTAATAATCCGGCCTCGGGTGTTTGGTGCGCTCCGTACTAAAATAGTCGCCCGACTATTTAAACCGAGCCCACCATTTAGTACCCCTCACACCGGACTAATTATACGCTCAAAAACCTCCGTATAATTAGTCGGGTCCGTCCCTCTCACTCTCTTGGTCTAGCTTGAAGGAAAATATTTGAATTACAAGTTCATTTGAGCAACACTTAAGCATGATATTAACAAATTAAAGGCTCTTAGCTAGCATATTAGTACTCAAAAACAAAACTTTGCTCATGACTTTTGAAGCCTAAATATTGTGAACCAAGACACAACTCAAAATCACATTAGTAAGTTGTAGCATCCTATACCTTTGTAGAATCTTCTTTGCATGAGCAAAGGCTAAATACCTAAGAGGGCCTTCAATCTCATCTTGGATGAACACCTTTGCTTGGAGGAGTTGTGGTTGCACCTTGAATCAAATTAAAGGTTACCAACGTACTTCGTCTCCTACGAAGGTCAAACCTTTCATAGTTCTTGCATTTAATTAGGATTTGAGTGAGTTTGTATGAAGAACAAATTGTGTTCTTCACACACACCTTGGGCCGGCCAACACAGTATAAATAGTCGATATTAGTCCGATACTGCACCAAACGCCCGACTAATTTAGTCAGTACTGTCCGATGACAAATTATCCTATCCGACTGAAATATTCAGTCCAGTCCGAGCTGCCAAACGAGGCCTTAGAGTTCAATTTTTGTCAATACTACTAAAAAATTATTAAAAATATATATATTATTTATACAAAACGACCTGATTTTGTTTTATAAAATTGTCATTTTGGCTATTGTATTGAGAAGTTTGAGAACACACTACAATCTGAAATTCAGACCACCGTTTAAAAAAAAGGAGGCTTTTGGTACCAATTTCTAAAAACTCAGAAATCCCGATGTCGAAGGCTGAAATCCTGCTTCTTCCTTATTCGTTGTTTTATCTTGGGCTTTCGTTTCTTTTTGCTTCCGCATCTTTATCATGTTTATACGATGGATTTCTAATCTCAACTTCTCAAAGATAAATAACTCAAGGTATGCTGCGTTTTGTTTTTTACAAATCCATTAATTCTACTGTTCCTCGGTTTTGGTGTTGCTGATGAATTGTAACAAGTTCATTTCATTTAGTTGAAGAAAATTATAAAATTGGGATTTTGTGGGGTTCTATTTTATTGTATTGTTGGAACTTATTTTCATCTTCAGGACTCCCTCAAAAGAGTAAATACAAGAAACATGTTGATTATTTTTGTTTGAATCAACAATTATGTAATTCATCAATTTTGCTTATGATGAGTTTTGTCTTTTATGACAACAACCTGGACATTGATTTAATCTTTTAAGAAACAATAAGATTTTCTACTAAAGTGGATTCTTTATTTGTTTTCTTATTTGATTGCTAAGAAATCGAACTTGTGATTTATATGTTATTCGATAGATCTATTTTTTCACAAAGGAATTATTTGTGTAGTCCAACTATGAATCAGTGTATAATGAAGCATGGAATATTTAAATTGTATAATTTCATCTACCACAAAGGTGTTGAATTTTATATATGTTTAATTGTTCTCTGTTTTGGTTATGCAACTTAATGATTATATCCTTAGTATCTGCCTAAAGGTGTTACTAGTGTTATAAGCTTCTGTTTTTTAAACCAGTGAAACATGTTAATAGTTTTCTGGTTTAACATTACTTTTGTTAAAATTTCTGGAATCTTTATTTTTGTTTCATCCTTAGTTATAAACACTACTCCTATGAACTTCTCTAGCATATAGACTTTAAATGGAAGTAATTACAAGAAATGGAAACAGGACATTGAGATCCTCTTAGGACTCATGGATTATGATCTGGCAATTAGGGAGGAGGAGCCTGAAGCTCTTACTCAAGAAAACACTGCTGAGCAAAAGGCCAAGTTTGAAAAATGGGAGAAGTCCAACAGGATGGCTCTTTTAATCATGAAAAAGGCGATGACCGAGACTGTAAGGGGAGGAATTCCAACATGTGACAAGGCCAAAGATTTCCTTGAAGCCATTGGAGGAAAGTTCAAAGAATCAGAGAAGGCTGAAACTGGCAATTTCCTGACCTCACTCACCACCATGAAGTTTAATGGTACTACCAGTGTTCGAGAGCACATTCTGAAGATGGTGGACACTGCTGGCAAACTGAAAGAGTTAGATGTACTAATATCTGATCAGTTTTTAGTTCATATGGCATTGAATTCTTTACCTGTCAAGTTTGGACAACTTAAGGTCTCTTACAATACTCAAAAGGAGAAATGGGACATAAATGATCTGATATCTATATGTGCTCAAGAAGAGGAGAGACAGAAAAATAAGAAGTCTGAAGAGGTGAATTTTGTTCAAGGTACAAAGGGTAAAAAGCATGTGTCTTCCTTCTCTGGTAAGCTTTATAAAAGTTCTTCTTCTGTTGTTTCAAATGTGTCTGCTAAGAATATTAACCCCCCTAAAGGAGGACATAATTTGAAAGTAAAGAAAACAGAACTGAAGCCATGTTTTTTTTGCAAAAAGACTGACCACTTAAGGAAAGATTGTCAGGGTTTCAAAGAATGGCTTGTTAAGAAAGGTACCATAAATGTTTTTGTTTGCTTAGAGTCAAATTTGATTTTAGTCCCTCAAAACTCTTGGTGGTTTGACACTGGATGTTCTGTACACATTACAAATTCTTTGCAAGGATTCACAAAACAGGAGGGAAGAAGTAAGGAATTCTACAATGTTTTTGTTGGGAATGGATCAAAGCTAGTAGTCGAGTCTATGCCATTGTCAAGTTAAAGTTTTCTTTAGGTTTCGTTTTAGAACTCAATAATGTCCTTTATGTACCTTCCATGCGAAGGAATCTAGTTTCTGCTTTAAAATTAGTCAAGTCAGGTTTTTCTTTTTTTTGGAGATGATGACAATGTCAAATTTTATCATAAAAATAAATTTGAATTTTTACTTGGCACTGCTTCTCTTAAAGATGATTTATGGCAACTAGATTGCATTTATATGGGTGAATGCTTTAATTAATGTTGAATGCAGTGGTTCAAAGAGAATGCTCATTAATGAAAAATCTTATATGCTTTGACATAAAAGATTAGGGCATATCTCAAGAGAAAGAATTATGCAATTGATGAAGCAAGACATGTTACCTAAAATGGATTTGAATGCTTATTCTGATTGTATGGATTGTTTTAAGGGAAAATTAACAAATGTTCAAAAAACTGGTTCTACAAAGAGTCAAAATCTCTTAGAAATAATTCACACAGATGTTTGTGGTTCATTCCTTACTAAAACAATATGTGGAAATTCTTATTTTGTAAATTTCATAGATGATTTTTCGAGATACTCTTATGTTTATTTAATATCTGAAAAATTTGCTATGTTAGACTGTTTTAAAATTTTTCAAACTAAAGTTGAAAAATAGCTTGATAAACATATTAAGATTGTGCGATCCGATAGGGGTGGTGAGTATTTTGGTAGGTATATTGAAGCTGGACAGCAAAAAGGAGCCTTTGCCCTATTTCTGGAGAAATCTGGAATTGTAGCTCAGTACATAACTCCCAGCACACCTCAACAGAACGGTGTTGCTGAAAGAAGAAATAGAACATTGAAAGAAATGGTCAGAAGCATGTTCTCTCGGTCCAAATTACCTATTTTTCTATGGGGAGAAGCCTTGAAGACAGCCAATTACATTTTGAACCGAGTTCCAAGTAAGTCGGTCAGTAAAATTCCCTTTGAAACTTGGACTAGTAGAAAGTCTAGCTTTAATCATTTTAGAGCATGGGGTTGCAAGGCTGAAGCAAAAATCTATAATCCAAGTGAAAAGAAGCTGGATCCGAGAACAGTTAGTTGTAGATTTATTGGGTATGCTGAAAGGTCCAAAGGCTTTAAATTTTAATGTTCTGATTTGCATACCAGAATTCTTGAAACTCACAATGTCAAGTTTATAGAAGATGCATGCATAGAAGATGATGTTGCTGAGCAATACACTTTTGAAGAGATTAATGATGTTGATTATATACCTGTTGCTAACACTGAAATTATTAGTTTGCCACTAGCAGTTTCACATCTACAGGACCAAGTCATTGAACTAATTGCTGATCATGGTGTCGTTGATCCTCAAACAGTCAATTTTGAGCACGAAGTGATTCCAATAAAAAAATCTAAGAGAACAAAGAAATATGTAATTCCTTCTGATTATGTGGTGTATTTACAGGAGACTGAATTTGATTTTGGCATTGTGGATGATCCAATTGCCTTTAATCAAGCAATGAATAGTGAGCAGCATGCGTTGTGAAAATCAGCTATGGAGGATGAACTTCATTCCATGCATAAGAATGCAGTTTGGACACCTGTTGAAAGAACTTTAGACATCAAGCCCATTGGATGTAAGTGGGTCTTTAAAACCAAGTGAGATTCTCAAGGAAGAGTTGAAAGGCACAAAGTAAGACTCGTGGCAAAAGGTTTTATTCAAAGAGTAGGCATCGACTACAATCATACCTTTTCGTCTGTATCTTCCAGGGATTCTATGCGAGTCGTTATGGCTCTTACTGCTCATTTTGATCTTGAACTTCACCAGATGGATGTCAAGACCGCTTTTCTCAATGGGGATTTAGAGGAAAGCATCTACATGCACCAACCTCTAGGATTTGTTGAAAGGGGGAAAAAATCAATGGTTTGTCAGCTCAACAAATCAATTTATGGTTTGAAACAAGCTTCCAGACAGTGGTTTATCAAATTTGATCAGATAATTACATCTTTTGGCTTTGTGGAAAACAAGTTAGATGATTGTGTTTATCCCAAGGTCAGTGGTTCGAAATTCATCTTTCTTCTACTTTACGTTGATGATATCCTATTGGCAAGTTCAGATTTGCAATTACTGTTAAATACCAAGAAGATGTTATCTAACAATTTTGAAATGAAGGACTTAGGTGAAGCTCATTTTGTCTTGGGAATTGAAATAACCAAAGATAGAACGAGACGGCTTTTAGGATTGTCACAAAAGAATTACGTTGATAGAATTCTCAAAAGGTTTGACATGGAGAATTGTTTAGGTGGTGAGTTGCCTATAGGAAAATGAGATAAATTAAATAAGGATCAATGTCCCGCGAATGATCTGGAGAAGGAAAAAATGAAAGATAAACCATATGCCTCACTTGTGGGAAGCTTGATGTATGCTCAAGTTTGTACTAGACCAGACTTGGCATTTGTAGTTAGCGTACTTGGCAGATTTCAATCAAATCTTGGAGAACCCCATTGGATAACTGCTAAAAAAGTGCTCAGGTATCTGAAAAGAACAAAGGCCTATATGTTAGTGTATAGCAAAGTAGAAAATCTTGAAATGGTTGCATACTCGAACTCGGATCTTGCTGGTTGTACTGATGATCGGAAGTCGACTAATGGCTTTATTTTCCTCTTGGCTGGAGGGGCAGTTTCTTGGAAAAGTGCTAAGCAAGGTTGTGTTGCTACTTCAACTATGCAGGCAGAGTTCATTGCTTACCACGAAACATCTAAACGAGCATTTTGGCTCAAAAATCTTGTGACTGCCATGAAGGTTGTTGATTCGATTCAGAAGCCTTTGAAGATTTATTATGACAATAAGGCAGCTGTGTTCTTTTCGAAGAACAACAAGAAAACCTCAACTGCAAGATTGATGGATACAAAATATTTGTCTCTAAGAGATGAAGTGAGGAAATGAATCTTTGAAGTTGAGCACATCGACACTCATTCAATGGTGGCAGATCAATTAACAAAGCCTTTGTCAGTGGGAGTTTTCAAGAATCATGTGTCGAAGATGGGAGTAGTTGAATCTTTTGATGATCTTCAATAGTGGGAGTGAGTTATTACTTTTATTTGCATTTGATAAACTTATTTGGTTGTTTTATCATTGTCTCTTGAATGTTCAATGATTTCTAGTTGATGCTGCTAAACTAACTCCTTACTTTCATTCATGAGGATTAAGTTTTTCAACATATCTTGTCTATTCCTTTATTTATATCTTCTTGCTTATGTCTCTTGTTGTGATTAAATGTTTGCTCATTTTGTAAAGAGCTCTGTTTGTTGGTACTGCAATAAACAAGTTTTTAAGTAAACTTGAAAGTCTGGACCAATTATATGGGAGTATTAAGATGTAGCACTTCCAATACTACATTATGTAGCATGCAGCTTTATGTTAGATGAGTTAAGCTTTGGTGATTATAGAGTAATGGTGCAGCTGATATGCATCAACATTTCTATAGTTCTGGGTTTGATTTAGTTGATTACAGTTGTGTTGAAGTTGATAATCTTGTTATATAAACTTAGTGATCACTTTTAACTTGATTATGTACAGTTCAATACTATGTGATTATGTATACTCAAGTGGGAGAATGTAAGATTTTGAGTAAACATAATCATTATTTCGATAGGACTGTATTAATTAAGTTGATAGAGTTTTGTAACAATAGGTTATATGAAACATTGTAAACAATAATGTAGAGGACTTATTGCAATTAATTATGAGTTATTTAGATACCTATTGTATTTCTAATAGGTGGATATGAATAGACTTATGAGACTATAAAAAGATTGGTCCCTGCTCTCCAAATTTACGCTTAAAAAAAAATGTGCCAAGTCCTATTGAAAGCATAAGCATACAGTTTTGTGAGAGTAGAAGACTATCTTTATTTCCGGATATCATGTCTTCTTCATCCTCAGGTGCGTGTTTATTATTATTGTGTTAGTATGGACTCTGGTTGATTGTGATTCTATGTGTTAGTTGATATTCATGTATGTAAACTTTTCTTACAAATATCAGTATTGTATTTTGAGACTAAGTTAAAAGTGTTAATTCTTATTTTTCGTATAGAATCTCTAAAATCTCAGAGTCAACCTTAACCTATTAATTGATTGTTGAAAAATTGGTCACAATGAAAATTCACGGGCTTGCATTTGGATATACAGTCATATCCCTTATGCTCCCAATAGCCTAGGTGTTTGCCTTGCCTAGGTATGCAATGCACCATTCAAACAACTTTTTTGACCACGCATCAATCCTTAATTAATTTCAAATATATAGCAAATTAGCAATGCCGTATTAAATTTAATTAAACAGAGTAATTAAGCAATAAACCGTCCTATCAGCTAGTGGCTAGTATGATGTCAATACACGTAACAATATATGGGTAGGTAATTAAGTTTCTCTCATGGGAAGTTCTACAATACTGGGTCTCTCTGTTTCCACTTACGATTTGTAATTATGTAACATATGAACCCCACACGGCACACACATCCAATATTACCCATTTTTAATAAAATAAATAAATAAACAAACAGACATCTTTCATGGGATTCCTGGTTTATAAGAGAATAATTTCTATTTGGAGTCCCATTTTAACACCTTCTTTCAAAATAATTATGTTCTGGTAGCTTAGAATAGCATCAGAGTTGAAGGTTATATTAGTAATGTACTCCTACATACACCTATTTTCTAGAATTTTATTTATGGTATATCATTTATTAAGCTAACTAAATCATTTAGTATGAATTTTCTTTTAATCTCAAATCTCTTAATAATTGAATACATGCATGTATATAAATTGAGCAATTTTTCAATGTACATAGAACACGGCCAGGTTTTGTTCCATAAAAGTGAGAAATATATCAATCTTATAGTACACTCTTACTATATATAACACGTAAAATGATACACCACGTGACTTGTGTTCTCTCCTCTCTCCCTCTGGGATTTCCTAAGAATTTCTCTTAATTTCCTTGGTTCTTTTCATCACTGTTAACTATATTTCAGTACTATATATACTAGTGTGTTCCTTAGCTACTAAATAAAACGTCAATTAGGGAAACACTTAGAAGGGTCTAATTTGTTCAGGCACAACAACAGAACTCAATCATGTCCGAGAAGGGTTTGCTCCATACCCTTGTTTTGTTAACTTTTTTGGTGTTAATCTTCAATGTTCAAGTAGGAGATTGCAAGAGGAAGGCCAATCGTCGTGGTTCTACTTTCGCTCGAACACAAGGAACCCGTTTTGTTATGAATAGGAAACCGTTTTACATAAACGGGTTCAATGCATATTGGATGATGTACATGGCATCTGACCCATCTACAAGGGCCAAGGTCACTTCTGCACTCCAACAAGCCTCCAAGTATGGCATGAATGTTGCTAGGGTTTGGGCTTTCAGTGACGGCGGTAACGATAGACCCCTTCAGCCTTCTCCTGGTTCCTACAACGAGGACACGTTCAAGGTACATAGTGAAATGTTGTTTGAATGTATAGTTTATATTAAAATTGATAACTTAATATAAAGATATTCTTTGGGGTTTTCTTTGGCGATGAATAAAAACATTTGTTTTAAACTTCTATTTTTTATTTTTATGTGGTAGGGATTGGACTTTGTGATATCAGAAGCTAAAAGATATGGAGTATATGTAATACTGAGCTTTGTGAACAACTTTGACGATTATGGGGGTAGAAAGCAATATGTGCAGTGGGCAAGAGAGCATGGCCAATCCATCAGCAGTGACGACGACTTTTATACTAATTCTATCGTCAAAGGATACTATAAGGATCATATCAAGGTATAGATATAGCCGCTTAACATATCGACTCAATTTATTCTCATTAATTATCGATTAATTCTTTAATTAGATTCCCAGTTTTTTTTTTTCCAATCTGTTTCATTAATTAGAAAAATTACTAATGACATTATGACAAGTAAAAAAAAAAATGCACTTGTAAGTTGTAATGAACAGTTATACATACTCGTTTTTCTAATGTTTGAAAGCTTTTTTTTTCTTCCCATTCTTGTATCAATAATTCTATTTGTATACACGACTTAACTGATACACTTGCTGACATACTCCAATAAAAGCAAGTGTTTTAGTTTGGTGTATATTTCATTTTCCCAACACTGCATCTCGTTAATGACATACCCTTTTATTTAAAAGAAATGAAGGTAATATTATTTAGGCACACAAAGCTAACACCACTCCCTAATACAGGTCACAAAATAACTAACACCATTGCTAATACAGTAAAACCTCGATAAATTAATACTCTTGGGACTGAAAAAAATTATTATTTTAACGAGATTATTAATTTATCGATAAATGAATAATTTATTAATTTATCGATAAATTAATATTTTATTAATTTATAAAAGATTTTCTATTTTCAAAGAAAAACTGTTTTCGACATTGCAAGATTCGGTCACATGAAGATATGGATTCTCAACCACAAGTTGGTGAAGATGAAGGCATCAATTTATTACAGCAAGCCATTTCTGGTCTACGCTATAGAAATGCGATGGATGTTGAGGACATTTTGAATTATCCTACTGAAAATAATGCAGTGATGGAATCGCCAACTGATGAAGAGATCATTGATGCAATAATGAATACGACTACCAATGAGGACCATGAAGATCCAAATGATAGTTGTGATCTACCAATTGTTTCTCCAAAAGAGGCCTTTCAAGTAATAGTAACATTGAATAACTACTTACTACAAAATGAAAAAGATATACCAAATGTGGTGTCTACATTGCAAAAAATTAAGGATGAGGTTCAGTTCAATTTAGGTGCAAAGAAAAAACAAGTGACTTTAGAAGCATTTTTTGAGAAAAATTGAAATTGTTTGGTAAAAAGTCTATCATATGCATTATGAATTGTTATGTACTATATTTTTATGTATTTTAATGAATTATTAATTTATATATCCAATGGGCCTTAAGGAAAGTTAGAAAAAATTATTATCTTATGCATTAAGCGAAATTCTTATTTTAGTACACAGGCCCGAGTCGGGACTGGAGTTTTTATTATTTAAACGAGGTTATTATTTTATCGAATATTAATTTATCGATGTTTTACTGTATCTCTAATATAGGTGAACTTCACATATAATTGCAAGTCCACATGTATTAGAAAGTGTGTCAATGATGTGTGAGTTTTATGAGTCTAAAGAATATTATTGAAGAAACAATTGGGGATGAAATTAATGGTTACATAATTAGTTAAAAGGAAAGTGAATTGATATAGTAAAACCCTAGCTAGTCAGTAATAAAATTGATTTATCTTCTTACATCGCAACCTTAATTGTCATGCATGCACATTTGGGATGCAGACTCTGCTCACAAGAAAGAATTCCATAACAAAGGTGGCTTACAAAAAAGATCCAACCATCTTTGCGTGGGAACTAATGAATGAACCTCGTTACCAATCTGATGTCTCTGGATCCATTCTTCACGTATATATCTCTCTCTACTTTTTTTCCCTTAATTATTTGTTTTTTTTTCTATTTTTTTCGTATATATATGGTTTAATGGAATCTGAACACCTTAACTGTACAGCAATGGGTGAAAGAAATGGCTGCACACGTTAAGTCCATAGATAATAAGCATTTACTAGAGATAGGGCTTGAAGGATTTTATGGCAAAACAACGCCGGACAAGAAGCAGTTCAATCCTGGTAACCTAGAATATGGTTCTGATTTCATTGCCAGCAACTTGCTTCCCCACATCGATTTCGCCACTATACATATATACGCTGAGCAATGGTACGTACTTAAAAAATCATCTATCTGTTATGTATATAATTTCCCCTATGTATATTTGTTTTTGGTTATTAGAATAATAAGATGCTTTATTCAAATACCATAAAATAGTACAAGGATATATACACAATTTTTCCCTTTATCTAAGAAGTACGTGTCACTCACAAGAGCGGACAAACCACTTTTTTAAGAAATACACGTGATCAAACTACTTCGACATTGTAGAGCACGTTAATCTGCGCAATGTAGTTCAATGATTTAGAGGTGTTTATAGTTTGTATCCTAAAACTTGGGTCCGACTCCGGATCATTAATTGGTCCGGAGAAATAGAAGGTCGAGATTCAATGGTCCGGACATCTTTTAAATCTCAAACTTTTAATTTTCCGGACCATTTAATAGTCCGGAGCATGGAATATTTATAATTTTCTTACTAAAAGAATAGTTATAATCAAGCTCCATACATCCATATAATACTTTTTTGCAAAAATATACGCCATATAATACTTTTGTATGAAACAGGTTACCGGGGACAAGCGAAGAGGGTCAAGCCGATTTTGTGGACAAATGGGTGCAACAACACATTCAAGACTGCAATACAGTGGTTAAGAAACCACTGGTTTTGGGAGAGTTTGGTAAGTCTTCTAGGTTACCAGGGTACAGCTTAAAAAAGAGGAATGCCTACTTTGCCAAACTATACAATGACATATGCAGCAGTGCCAGCACTGGGGGTTCATTCGTAGGTGGAATTTTCTGGCAGCTGATGGCACAAGGAATGGACACCTTCAGAGATGGATACGAAGTCGTTTTGGAGGAAAGCCCTACTACTGCCAATGTCATTGCTCGCCAGTCTAGGAAGCTTGGTAGGTTAAAGACTAGTCTATCAATTGTTAATGTCACATACACTACTTAAGATACAATTTATAGATTGCCTAAAGAAGCTAGAATTTAACTGTGGCTGGTTACTCATCAGTCATCAATATTACTCACCAATATACAATTGTTTCTTGGATTACTTTGTAAATAAAAGCATCTGATATGATTCCTAATTTTTAAGTATTGGATTACGAATTTTAAGAGAAAATCCATACTTTTTTGATTCCATGTGTTAGTATAAATATGGGAGCTAGCTTAGGAATGAATTGAAATGATTATTAATTAACCCAGAGAACTCAAGAATCATAATGATTTCCATTTTCATTTAGTAAGAAAATATGCCAAGAGTGTGCTAATTAAGAAATGGTATCAACACATAAAACTCTCGAGAAATATTGCCGCGAAATTCAAAAAAAGAAAATCTGAGTATTATGTGTACAATTAATCAGGTTGTTTTGATTGGAAACAGTTGAGTAAATTATGTTGAGGATTAATGCTAACCATATTGTTTATAGGATAATACTTGCGCTCCCCACGTGAGGGAATGCACATATTTCACAATTTTTGAATAATATATCTTCACCATATAAACTTCATAATTGGAATTATTCAATTTATTAATTTTTATTTGAAGATCATCCTTAAAAAAAAATCATTCGAATTGGAGATCGTTTAGTCATTCAAATTCATAGAACATACTAATTCATGATCATGAACGGGAGAGCTTCTTGTTTCAATTTACCAAGATCAATTCAAAGTTTGAAACAATTTTCTAGTCTGGCCCTTCAAGCCAGACTGTCTTAATTATTACAAATTTACAAGCTACAAAGTGAAAATTAACAAACCAGATATTGTATCAATTGAGCTTAAAAAAGAATTATAACAAATATTTCAGGTTATCAATCTGCTGCCACATTGTCTATAATTGGCAAAGGCGACCACAATAAATAGACACTTTCTCAATCACATAACCATCACCTCCTCACCAATTCTCCAAGTCTACACCAATACAAGATCTCTATATTTTATTAATCTGTAATTTGTTTTGAAGAAGAAATGGCCGTGTCCAAGACATTTACAGTTTGCATTGTTGCTCTCTTGGGGTGCTCAGTCTGCATTCAAGCGACGAATGCCGATTCCAATAAACCGATGACGGCGCCTAACCAACCGTCTCCTTGCAAGGAGGCAAACTGCATGCAGCCTCCACCATCCAGTCCTCCACCTCCGGTTGTTTATAACAAAAATTGTCAGATGGTGAATGTGTACTGCACGGGTGGTCGTAAATTGAAGTAAGTCTTCGGAAGGGCCACCAAGTTATGGAGCTTACAACAATGAAACAATATAATGATATTATATTTACTATATAGTAGTTCTTTTATCAAACCATATTGTAAACATGATGTCACACATAAAACAATTGTTTCATTCATTAAAGGCAATTCATTGTTCTATCTTAGACTGCAACATGATCGTCTTCTCTTTGTTGATTTTTTTATTTTTGAAGCAGTATGATATTCGTTAATGGAAAGAAGAATATGTACACAGAGGATAAGGTGCCAAAAATGAGGCCTCATTTGAATATTGTCGAGGCTTTCAACCCGATCGAAGGAAAATATCATACACCAAAAGATTACACATTAATACTATCTTCTAAAAACAGATCAACAAATGCATCACGGGATTCCTCAAACCAAAAGTTAGCTCTCGGTCCAAAAATTACCATATTGTGCGAGTCTATGCGCCACTTTGTTCGATGAGTTGGAGAAATTTTATATCTTTTCTTATAAGAGTTTTCCGATGCACCCTTCATTCGATATTAATTACCTGAGTCCAATGGCAATGGAGAAGTTTTATATCATTTCTTATAATAAAGTTTTCCATTCATTTTGTTTGTGGAAACGGAGCCTTGGCGTGAAGGGTAGGTAGGGGAAGATAAAATTTGAGCTTGAGGCTAGTACTGCTTATGACAAATTGACATGTGTGAAAGTTAAAACACATGTCACTATATTATTTGTGACGCATCAACGTGTGTAAAAGTTAATTTTGCTAGAAGACTTTCCATTAGTTTTATATCTCTTCTTATAAGAATTATCCATTAATTTTGTTAGTGATGTCCTCAACTTATTACGAACATGTGTTAAAGTTAAAACACATTGCACTATATTATTTGCCTTAGAGGTAAAGATGGGCCGAGAGGTGCTCTACTTGAACTTGAGGCTAATATTGTTTTTGAAAAAGACAATATTTGGCTCCTCTCTTTCGAAGTAGGCATTTATACATTTAAGCTCATCACAGTTTGACTTGTGTAAAGAAATTTTAATTTTGTGTTAGTAATGAGTTATTTATGCATACATATCATTGTAGTCCGTAGAAATAAAGAATGTCTCCTTACCTAGAAAAAGCCAAACAATGTCTTTCGAAAGATACACACTTCTAACGAAGGCCCATAACTCAAGATATCTCTTTCGACTCAAGAAAATAATAAGTTTTTTTTTTTGACAAGCAACGGTAGAAGTAGTTTATCAACACGAACCAAATAAATACAAGAGGTGCTGAATAGGTACATATTCTCACAGCAACCAATTTCTTGATCTGGAGAGAAATTTGCAGAAACAACAAATCAGATAAAAATCCTACATAGCTACCACACAAGAATTAGGAGCAAACAATATAAATCTGTCACAAAAACGATAGATGAGACAAATCAGGCACCTAATGCCCACATAAACCACCAGTAAAATAGCAAGACCACATCACACCATCACTGGAATAGTGAGGCCATAACAACTCGAGGAACACATCACAAAAACAAGCCCGCTAAGCAGGACAACACAAAACATTAAAAAAAAACAAAATTACTAAATAATCCGAGAAGGGAACCACCAATCAACTCTACTCTATGGCAACAACTACACCACTTCTAAGAGATCCATAGCATCCACCGGAAGAGCCGCCACAAATCTCTAGGTAAGGCGGCTCAACCACGGGTCGACCGAGAAACGCATAACCACCATGGAAAACGAGTTGTAGGAGGTGGATCCAACCCACCACAACCACGAATCTTGCCCAAACCTACGTTGCACGGATACGTCAATTTGGTGCCGTATCCCGTATCCCATGCAGTATCGGATACGATTCTTGCTGGATACGGTCAGATATGCTTCGGATACGTATCCCAGTCAAGAAATACGGTCAACGTCGATGGATACGCGTATCTACACTTTGAGATACGGGTATCCTGTTTTCCGGATACGTTTGAACTTCGAAATGGAAAATTAAACCAAAAATTAAGAGGAAAAGCTCGAAATTATTTGGAATTCGTAGAGACGTCCAGTGCTTCTGCTGCGAAAAGCCCGAAATTAAATCAAAAGACGTCCCTTAGCCTTCTTTTGTTTTCGTAGAGACGTCCAGCTTCTCCTGTTTTCCGTAAAGACGTCCAGACTCCAGTGCTTCTGCTGCGAAAATTAAACCAAAAATTAAGACGTCCAGACTCCAGACGTTCAGATACGGGTGTTGGTGCTTGCTGCTTGCTTCTTACTTCTTGCTGTTTGCTTCTGCTTGTGGGTAAGTTCTGGTCCTAAATTCACGATCTTGCTGGTTCTTGCTTCTTTCTGCTTTTCTTTGTGTTTTTCTTTCTGCTTTTCTTCTGCTGCTCACCAAACAATATGCCAAAAGTCTTGTTTTTCTTTCTGCTGCTCACCAAACAATGTGCCAAAAGTCTTTGACAAGACAACACCCATGCTTTTCTTTCTGCTTAATCCAACAATATAATAATAAAAAATATTTTTCTTTATGCTTGCTTTTCTTTCACACTCATTCTTTCTGCTTGCTTTTACGGGAATGGCTTACTTTTCTTTTTGTGGGTAAGTTATGGTCTTTATTTTTTTGCTTGCTTTTACTTTTAAATTGGATGTTATTTTTAAATTTTTGGAGTTTGAGTGGTATGAATTTGAATATTTCTTAATTTTAATGCTTATGTTATTTAATATTTCTTTTTACTTATATATATATTGTTAATATTAATTAACGTATTCATGCCGTATCGTATTCTAATTTTTACAAATTTGTCGTATTGCCGTATCGTATCGTATCGTATCGCCGTATCCGTATCCGTATCCGTGCTACATAGGCCCAAACCCACGGATCTAGCCCAAACCATAATAAGTTATGGAAGCACAAATACGAAACCACGAAAGGATTGCTCGTAACAGATAATAAGGAGAAGGATTTCTGTTTCGGAAACAATATTAGAGCGCTTGCCCATTTTAAACCTCTCCTAAAACAGCTAAGAACAAGAGAGAGCATACAAGTTTACAATTCTTTTCTAAAAATTCAAGTTTACAATTTCTCTATTTTCTTCACATAATTAATGAAATAGTTATCTATAAAACAGTCACTTTTTTCAGTTTCAAATTACAAACCATCACTTGTTTTTCAATTCCAATAAAGCATCAATATAACCACTTATTTTCTTCATTTATAAGTGAGAGATCTTATATTTGACTACTAACACCACTTGTAATGCTTATATGTGATATATTTTTAAAAAGAAATCCTAAGTGCTTTGATTGGTACATTTTATTAAATAAGCTATAGCCAAAATCTTATAGGAAGAGAGCTTGTTATGGTATATCATTACAAAAGAAGCTAACCAAATCTCTAAGTATGGTATAGCATCCCCAATTATAGTTACCATTATTTCACTTCTCCTCTTTCCGTCCTCCTTCTCTTCCTAAGCTTTTCCAAATCTACTCTCTTAAATTCCATTCATTCTTCATTAGTTATATTTCAGTCCTCTAGTCTAGGACTCTAGTCTCAATACTTCAAATTAAGTTTCTGTATCAGGGCATAACAGTACTCAATCATGTCCGACAAGGGTTTGTTCTATACCTTTGTTTCATTAATTTTTTTGGTGTTAATCTTCAATATTCAACATGGAGATTGCAAGGGTGAAGCCAATCTTGGCTCTAGTACTTTTGCTCAAACAGAGGGGACCCGTTTTGTTATGAATGGGAAACCGTTTTACATAAACGGTTTCAATGCTTATTGGATGATGTACATGGCATCTGACCCATCTTCAAGGGACAAGGTCACTTGTGCCTTCCAACAAGCCTCCAAATATGGCATGAATGTTTCTAGAACTTGGGGTTTTAGCGATGGCGGTATTGACAGACCCCTTCAGTCTTCTCCTGGTTCCTATAACGAGGACACTTTTAAGGTACGTGATACAGTCTCACATGTTATGTCGCTAAAGTACTGACGTATTTATTAGGTGAAGTATTATTTGATTCTATGTTTTGTATGGTTCATATTCAGTTTCTGATAACTTAACATGCTAGATATGTATATTGCCCTCGTCAGGGTTTTGTTTTATGATTAATTGAGTTTTATTCCTTTTCCTTAGACATTCTTCAATCTTGGGGTATGATGGATCTTATACATGATGGAGCTAGCTAGTGATTAATTTTATTTTTGTTTTGTGGTAGGGTTTAGACTTTGTGATATCAGAAGCTAAAAATTCAGAGTATATGTGATACTGAGCTTCGTGAACAACTACAGCGACTTTGGGGGCAGAAAGCAATATGTGCAGTGGGCAAGTGAGCGTGGTCAATCCATCAGCAGTGACGACGACTTCTATACCAATACTTGTCGTCAAAGGATACTATAAGGATCATATCAAGGTAGGTGCTTAACAAAAACATATAGCTATTTTGTTCACAACTAATTAATTATACCCATTAAGTATTTGCCTAATTGATCAATTATATGTTGTTTTTCTAATTATTCAAGACAATAGAAGGATATCTCCTTGTATGGAATAGTTAAAAGATTACTCTTTGTTAAACTTTGTAGGTTGAACTTATACTTATTAACTAAAACACCATAGATAATTTTTCCCTATTTTGGTTGCTATATGTTATAGATTCGCAGCCACTATTAGTCTATTACTACAACTTAGTTAGTGATATTATCTCTGTATACGTGAGGTCTTAGGTTCCGGCTCCCCTATGTAGCATGTTCAATACCAAATGCTCTTAACCTAAATACCACCCTAATTGTATCTCAAAAGAAAGAAAATAGATTCACATGTATGTTATAATTATGTTGGTGGATTTGAAATTTAATATAAATCGTTGTTTCAAATATTATTTCTCATAATTTTTCAATGTCATTAAAGGTCAAAGACTCAAAGATGCACTAAGAGTTGATATACATGGGACTGGCTACAGTGCTCGCAAGCATTAAATGCTCACACCAATCTCACCCTCCTTTGCCCCCTCTCTCCTCTCTCCTCCCTCATTTTAATGGTGAGATTGGTGTAAGCATTCAATACTTGCGAGCATTGTAGCCTACTCCGATATACATATATACAAATCACATATAGAAGGCTCGAGTACAGTGTCTTTTCTTTTTCCTTTTAATGTGGATTCAGATTTCTTGTTTTTGGTGTGTTGGCTAATATAAAAGTATTTTTTGTAAATATCCTGTACAGACTGCTCACGAGAATCAACTTGATAACGAACGTGGCTTACAAAGATGATCCAACCATCTTTGCGTGGGAACTAATAAATGAACCTCGTTGCCAATCTGATGTCTCCGGAGCCCTTCTTCAAGTATATATTTCTCTCCATTTTTTTTATGCATATGTTTTGTTTTTCATAATTTTGATGTGAAAATTAACTTGACACACAAATTAAACCCTATTGTTGACAATTGTAGTAAAGATGCAAGTAGGGATCGTTCTGGACCGGGGATTAACTAGGGATGCTAATCAACTAAAATAAGACTCAAAAACACTAAACTAGACTCTATAGACTCAAAACTAACTTAAGACACTAAAAACAGCAAGAAACAATCACAAAGACTCAAATCTATACCTAACAATTGGTTTTGACGAAAATAAAACTTAAAAGACTCAAAAGACTAAAAGAAAACAGATTTTGACGAAAATAAACAAGACTTAAGAACATGGGGATTTGTTTTGACGAAATTAAAATTTAAAACATAAACTTTAGAAAACAACTTTATAGAAAACGAATTTTAGTGAATTGAATGGGTAAATGGCTAGTTAGAGGGCCATTCTCCACACATGACACATATGCAACATAAATCAATCTCCAGTTATTCTTTCAATAAACCACGAATCTCAACACCCCAAGTTAATTAGGTACGCTTAAACTAACCTTCAGATTTTCCTAGATTCATTGAATTGGACGTAGTGCCACAACCAAATTATTCTTATCAAGTTCCCTATATGACAGCATACTAGAGATACATCTTAAAGATCATTAAGTTCTATGAAAATCATAAGCGTTGACAAGGTATTTATGACTATGATAGCATGACACTCCTACCAGGAATTCACTTAACACGATCGTGACCAGCAACCTCCACTACTTGTGAATATAAGTTTCTAACTATTAGGTGAAAGTCCCTTATACTCTAGCATCAAACTCATGCATGCAAATTAAGTGTGCACCCTCAACCCACATACACGAATAAGTTTTGATAACTCAGTTAAGCAAATTGCATTCACGATTTATGAAATAATAACTGGATGTAATCAATTCATATCACATATATGTTCATGACTTTGAATTCCCCTCTAACTAAAAAGAAATTAGTTACTCATAATTACAATGAAACAAAAACTAAAACTAAACATAGATAGAATACACCTAAAACCTCCAGAGCTTCGGCACTAATCTTCAATCTCTGACTTCTCGCCCTTCTTACTCCAAAAACTGATCTCTTCTTTTATTCTGTGCATTCAAAATTAATTGCATCACCAAAGGACTCTAAAGCACGGTTTTTTAGAGAGTTAAGACCTCATTAGAACTCCTACATCCATCTGAATTAAGTCCAAAAGCACGCACAAACAGATGTCACAGTATCTTCCTTGAAACCAAATCCGAGTAGGACTCTTTTTCCTGTTTCGACCTTCAGTCACCAAAACAGCTATAAAATCTGCAATACGTATCCGAATGACAATCTGTAAAATACTATGGAAACTAGACATCCAGAGCTTTCCAACCGTATATGGCACGACACTTAATTCTTTCTAACGAAATCTGGGTGCTCTGTCGAAGTTGGCAGTTATGCGCAGCACTGTCCAATTTTCACTCGGATTCTACTTTTGCAATATCCTTGTCTTCCAAACTTCTATAATCACTCTTTAGGATGAATTGAAGTCCTCAAACAGTCAGATTATCAAATGTCTTCATCTGAAAATAAATCTCCCTTGCAGCTAGACTTAGGTAGAAAATGGATGGTGATAAGGTTAGGATAAGATAAGGATAAGATAAGGATAATGTTCCAGATAAAGTTCCATGTTTTCTGCCCTTCCCTTATCTTCTTTGTCTTAAACTTATTTCTTCATCTTCAAAAAAGATTCCTAGCCTCAATTAAGCTCCCAACTCGTCCATTGACTGTACTCCATATTCATGCACTCCATTTAAGCTCCATTTTGCTCTAAAATGCACCAAAATGCACTTTCTTGCTTCACTTGCCATTTAAACCTACAAACACACGAAAATAGCTTAAATCACTATAATAAACAATAACTAACTACGTAAATGCAAGAAAACAAGCTAACTAAGTCGCCTAAATATGCTCCTATCAAATTTTAGTTGTAAATATAAAATATGGTTTAATGGGATCTGAAAACCTTAACTAAGTACTAATATTTTGGCCGGTACAAGGAATATTGGAGCAAACACAATTTATGTTGCTGAAGCTCTAGCTTTACATGATGCTCTGAAGGTTGCAAAAAACAAAGAATTTGAAAAGATCTGCGTGGAGGGGGACTCAAAACTTGTTATTGATGCAGTACTAAATATTTGCAAGCCCCCTTGACGACTGAGGACTATCGTACATGAGATCAAATGGCTGGCATCATCTTTACAGTCTATCTCTTGGAAACATATCTATCGGGAAGCAAACTTTTTAGCAGACGTTGTCACTAATGTGGGTCTTAATATTAGATATACTTTTATTTGGGATCACACTCTTCCAGTGAGTGCTGGACATGCTCTTGTATTTGATTTAGCTGGATTGGGTTGTACTGGGGCTTCTCCATCTAATATATTTTATTTCTGTTTAAAAAAAAAACTAGTTCCACCACCACCCCCTTCCCCCGTCTCTCTCTTTCTCTCTCTCTATACATTTATTTCAATTTTCACATTTATATAATCAAGATGAATATCTTCACAATTTTTGTGACAAAAGCATGTCAAATAGAAGAAAAATTCATAACCCAAAAAATCTAATTTGAAAAACACCTAATTCAACAAAATTGTTATCAACAAGTTTTTAATGAAAAATACTTCATGAAATTTTATTCATGAAAAACACTTCATTGTTTGTTAACTTTTTTTTTTAATAGTAAAATTTCTTAAATTATTTTTCTGAAATAATGATCACCGTTTCTCGAAATAGTGTCACTGTTTTTAGAATTAGTGTAACCGTTTTTAGAAATAGTGTTACCATTTTTCGAAATAGTGCCACCGTTTTTAGAAACAGTGTGACCGTTTCTAGAAATAATGTTACTATTTTTTCAAAATAGTGGTCATCGTTTGTAGAAATAGTGTCACCATTTACGGACATAGTGTCACAGTTTCTAAAAACAGTGGTCATTGTTTATAAAAGTAGTGTCACTGTTTCTTGCAATTAATTGTTCTGTATCAGAGAAGCGATGATCATAAGAATAAGAATTATTAGAGGGTAACTCATGTTTTCTCTTCACCCCACGTCTAATGTTACATAAACTTAATATAAGTCGTCGATATTTTGTTAGTTATATATGGTTTATATAATTAAAAAAAAGAAATTATAGTGCAAAATAGTTTGGTACCTATCTGACGTAATCAATTAGTGGATAATGTATAGATGCAGGCACGGGCCTGAGCCTGGCTCAGGTGGGCTTCAGCCCATCCCAGTTTTGAACTTCCTAGCTACTAAGTACCTATATTAGCCCTAGTAGCCCACCCCATAATTCTATAGCTCAATACCACATCTTTCTTGTTGCTTATTATAGGTTTTGTTTGTGTACAATTGTACAATTATGCATTTTGAGGGGTAAGGCTCATTATGCCCCCTAACTAAGTGTATCTCTTTTTTCTTATCAATGAAATTCACTCGTACCGTCGAGTTTTGTTTATAAAATGTTATTTATACATGTTATACTTGAAGTCATTAACATGTTTTATAACATTTGATGAATGTCAAAAAAATAAATGAGATCTTGCCGAAATTTTGAAAAAAACATTCCAATAATGAAATTTGGCTTCAAAGTTTAGCCCACCCGAAATTTGAATCCTGAATCCGTGCCTGTATAGATGACATGCAATTCCCATATGCAAAAGAAAAAACAAGTGTCAAAGAACACGACCTAAACCCCTCATACACACTGCCCACAATTGGCTAATTTTCTGAAACAAGAAATTTAGGTATTATGCATGCCTCACTCCCATCAATTAAATAATGAATGTGAAAAACATTAGAGCAATTCCAGCCGTGCTGGTTGGGCAAAGCCAGGGGCAGGTATTATGCCCTTCAGTCCAAAAAACTGCTTCCAGCGGTCCAATTGAAGGAGGGCAAACAGTGGGCCTACGCATGCCACACCAGAAGTCCGAGCAAAACTTGTCTTCTCTGAGAGCAAGTCCAATGGGGTGAATTGCTTGGGCAATGTGGGAGTAATTGATGGGGGGATTGGATTGCATGGGCTGGAGAAGGAAATTGCTGGGGGGAAGGTGGGCACTCGAGCAATAGGCCCGTGGAAAGTTGACAGCCCAAGCCACCGAGGTGGCTGACGTCAGCGTGACGTCAGCCACGCTGTTTGAATTTTTTTTGCGCGTGGCGCGTGCAATGCACGCTCGCTGGAGGCGGGTCTCCGACAGCGCGGCAGACGCTGGGGCCTGCTGTCGGCCACTTCGATTCCGACCGTTGGGGGAAGCCACGTGGCTTCCCCTGGACCGTGCGATCTCAACGGCTATTTAATTTCAGCCGTTGGATCTCCAACGGTAATAAAAAAAAAAGGATTTAATCTCAACCGTTGGATCTCAGATCAACGGTTGAGATTAATTCCTTTAAAAATAAAAAAAAAATTGTTTTAAAATTCAGAAAAGTCCACGTTGTGACACGTGGCACAATCTGGAGCGTTTAAATTCAAATTTTTTTAAATCCAACGGCAGAGATTAATTAGGTGAATAAAAAATTTAAAAAAATTGTAAAAAATCTGTAAAAATCGGGAAAATTTTTTAAAAAAATTTGTACATTTTTTTTTTAAACTTTTGTATAAAAACCTTGGCAATATCATCTACCTTACACCACAATTCCATAATTGACAACACATTTTTATTCAAAACACCAAATAAAAATTACATCAACACACCAAACAAAAATACTTAAACACACCAAATAAAAATGACATCAACACACCAAATGAACTTAAGCATCTTCAACACCCATGTGCGCCCACTGGTGCTCTATCAAGTCAAGTTGGCGGGCATTGTGCATATATGGTCGTTGAAGTGCAGTATATCGTTGAATGATCATGCCATTGTAACGTCCATCTCTTTGTAATGGGTCGTGTTGCACAGGTTCTTCGGTAGCGTCATGAGCACAATATATTTGTGTTCTAGAATTGTTCATCGGGTCTGGCTCATATTCATCAACGGCATCATAATCGTACTCATCTTCCACAATCATGTTGTGAAGAATGATGCACGTCATCATGATGGATCGAAGCGCCTCTACATCAAACATTCTTGCAGCACCCCTAACAATAGCCCAGCGAGCTTGGAGTATACCAAAACAACGCTCCACATCCTTCCTGCATCCTTCTTGACATCTTGCAAAGTATTTTTCCTTTGCAGATCGTGGACGTGGCACTGTTTTGACGAACGATCCCCACCTTGGGTAAATGCCGTCTGCTAGATAGTATGCCCCGTCGTACTGACGTCCGTTGACCCAGTATGTGACTTTCGGTGCCTTTCCTTGCAGGACGTCGTTGAACACTGGGGATTGGGCAAGGACATTGAGATCATTTTGAGCACCAGGAACTCCGAAAAAGGCGTGCCAGATCCATGTATCAAAAGATGCCACTGCCTCCAAAATGATACTTTTTGCTCCTTTTCTGTCCCCATAAGTGCCTTGCCATGCACTTGGACAGTTTTTCCAAGTCCAGTGCATACAATCAATGCTTCCAATCATCCCTGGAAAACCTCGCATCTCACCGTTCTTCAGAAGCCTTTGCAAGTCATCAGGAGTAGGCCTACGGAGGTACTCTGCAGTGTAAATAGATTCGATTGCCGAGCAAAATCTCATCAGGGACTCAAGAATGGTTGATTTTCCCATCCTCGTTAGCTCGTCCACTTGGTCTGCAGCTGCTCCATATGCAAGCATCCGCAAGGGAGCAGTAATTTTTTGCTCAGGCAGGAGACCCATAACACCAAAAGCATCTGCCTTTTGCACAAAGTAAGAATCATGGTTGCAAACAGCGCCCATGATTTTGTTGAACAAATGTCGTTCCATTCTAAAACGACGTCGGAAGTACGTATCAGGGAATGCACTGTTACGAACAAAATAATCGTTCAACAGCTCCTGACCTCGTCGTTGCCTGTTTCTTTCAATCTTGATAGCACGGTTGGGCCTGGAGGTGTGAGCCACAGCTTGGATGACTCGACGGGAATGTGAACCTCTTGCCATTCTTGATTCTTCATCTCTCCGTCTACGCTCGTCATCCTCTTCCATCAGATTTTCGGCCCAATCCTCGCAATTGAACGTTGCTTCTGATTGGTTAAACAATTCTTCCTCTGCTTGATCGATTTCCCACATCATATTTGAAGAAGAAGAAGAAGACATTGTAAAAGAAGGAAGCAGAAACTATGAATAATGATAGGGATTTTGGTGAAGAAGGAAGCAGAAACTATGAATGGTGGTGTGTGTTGGAATGTTCAACTACTTCTTAAATAGAATAAATGAATTGTTTGTCGTTGGTAGGATGTGTGGTGTGGATGTGTTGAGAGTGTTGTTGGTAGGATGTATGGTGTAGATGTGTTCAGAGTGTTGTTGGTAGGATGTATGGTGTAGATGTGTTGAGAGTGTTGTTGGTAGGATGTATGGTGTAGATGTGTTCAGAGTGTTGTTGGTAGGATGTATTATGACACGTGGCGCAACGAGAACGATTAAAAATTTTATCCGATATAACAAATAAAATTATTTTGAATTATTTTATAAATAAATAAAAAAATACAAATATTTTATTGTTATTGGTTTTTCGGATAATGACACGTGGTGCAACGAGAACGATTAAAAATCTTATCCGAAATTACAAATAAAATTATTATGTATTATTTTATAAATATAAAAAATATTAATATTTTATTGTCAATTGCCAGGGCAATTTAATTGTAGGGGTGGAGATGTAAAAAGCAATTGACAGGGGAATACACTGTTCATTAGGGCAATTACTGTTCATTGGGGTGGATTGAATAGTGATTGCCTGGGGGGAGGTGGGCAACACTGGACTTGCTCTGATGCCTTCAGGCCTGGCTGGCGTCAGCACGTAGAATTTTTTTTTACAGCTAGCGCGTGCATCACATGCGCGGAAGTGGAGCATGGAGCCCATTGCACTGACAACATGGGGCCCACTGCAGCAGAAACGAAAGCAGAGCCCAATGGGCGAATGACGTGACGAATTTAGGACCGTTGGATTTCCAACGATCAAATAATCTAGATTGTTGGATTTTCAACGGTAAAAAAAAAAAATAAAAATGTTACCATTGTGCCACATGGCACAATTTGGTGCATCAGATTCAACTAAAAAAAATCAACGGTCAGGATTAATCCGACCGTTACAAATGGAAAAAAAAAATTAAATTTTTTTTTCTATAAATACCCACCCATCATCTTTTTTCATTCCTCACACCACAACTCAATATTTATTTTTCATACAATCCCCTATATTTGTTTTCCACTTTCCAAGTCTTTTTGTTTACACAAAAAAAAAAAAGAAAAAAGAAAAAGAGTGAGAAGACACTGTGGTCGATTGCCGAAGATATTGCATTGTTGGAGGCTTGTGTGCGTGTTAGTCAAGATCCGATCAACAGAAACGAGTTGAGGGTGGACAAACTATGGAAGGGTATTCATGCGTTGTTTGTCGAGAAGATGCAAGGCACGTCCTGGACCAAGCAATCTTTGTCTAGTAGGTATTGAAATCTACATAAGGAGTTGAAATCTTGGAAAGAATCCATCACAAAAGTGGATACTTTTCACTGAAGTGGCGATAATCTAGCCAATGAGGTAATAACATTTTATTATTGTTAAATTTCGAATGTAATTAACGTGCTATTATTTACCTTTATTTCATTAAAATTAATCATTTGATTATGTAATTTATTATTTCGTTTCACAATTCTATTTTTTTTTTCCAGGAACTACAAGCACAAATGTGGTTCCATCTTGCTAATCACAACAGATCATTCAGAAAGCACGATTTATGGGACATTGTCAAGCATACTCCGAAATAAAAAATTGTGCTTGTTGGTCCAGACGTTGTCTTAAACGAGACTCCCCTGCACAAATCAACTATAGAAGAGTCGCCATTGGGGATGCCATTGGAGTAACTAATTGAATCAGTAGCACATTCCCAAGATTCCTCGAGGCCTATTGGTAAGAAAGCTGGTAAGAAAAGAGCTGCAAGAGGTAGCTCTTCAACTCCTGATTATTCAAATTTAATTAATGAATTGGGTCGCCAACACGCACTGAATATGGAGCACGACCGGTTCGTGTATGAGCAAGACGAGGCTAGAGATGAAGCAAATGCAAGAGAAAGATAGCTAAAGATCGGGATACTATGTCCAGGCGCCCCGAAGAAATGACTCCTAATTCAAAACGTTTTTGGACAAAAGAATGAGCGGCTGTCATGAGAAGATACTTTCCCGAGGAAGACAAGCAAGTTCCATACGTTCTAAGAGAAGATGGACCTAGCACCACCAATTGGATACCCGAGTAAGACGAAGAATAGTATTGTTTTAATGTCGTACTTGGTTATATTAGTATCCTAGGATTCGCCTTTTATTTTGTTATTAATTAAGATTATTGTAGTGTTGTACTTTGCTTTGTATTTGAAATTAAATTAATCGAATTAGACAATCGCTTTATTTTCAAAGAACAAACTTACAAAGTTCACACTTAAATAAAGTTCAACATACTTACATATAACACACTTATGCATGCTTAAACATAGAATACACCAAAAAACATTAAACACACCAAAAAATAGAACACACTTACAAAGCATACTTGCCAAGTATCTTTGCCATTTATTGAAAACAAAAAAACGAGATTCATTCATTGCAAGTATGTTTCAAAGCCCAGAAGTGCTCCATCAAGTCACGTTGACGTTCTTTGTGCATAAAAGATGAATGGTTTGTATGGTAACGTTGAATGATCATAGTGTGGTAATGTCGATCCCTTTCTATTGGGTCGTGATGGGCGGGCTCGTCAGTGTTGTCATGAGCACTATAAATTCTAGTTCTTGAATTGTTCAGTGTGTCATGCTCCAAGACTTCTTCGGTCTCGTAATCGTACTTATCTTTTACAATCATGTTGTGCAGGATGATGCACGTCATCATGATGCTTTGAAGTGCCTTATCATCAAACAAGAGAGCAACCCTTCTAGCAATAGCCTAACAAGCTTGGAGGATATCAAAATAGCTCTCCACATCCTTCCTGTACCTATCTTGCTTTGCTGCAAAGTATTTTTCCTTGTGTGTGTGTCGATTTGGCGTTGTTTTGACAAATGTGGTCCACGCTGGATAAATTCCATCAGCTAGATAATATGCTCCTGAGTACATTCTACCGTTGATGTCGTATGTAATTTATGGCGAAACTCCTCTTAACACGTTGTCCAAAACAGAAGATTGACCAAGAACGTTTAGGTCATTTTGAGCTCCCAGTACACCGAAGAATGCATACCAAATCCATGTATCAAATGATGCCATCGCCTCTAAAATGATAATTTTTGTACCTTTTCGATTTCTGTAACCTCCTTGCCATGCACTTGGGCAAATTTTCCAGTACCAATGCAAACAGTCAATGCTTCCAATCATGCTAAGAAAACCTCGTCTCTCAGTTTTTTGAATAAGCCTTATGAGGTCCGCTGTGGTGGGTTGGCAAAGATACTTCGCGGTGTAGAGCTCTTCGATTCCCTTGCAGAACCTTTCAAGGGACTCCAGTACAGTGGATGTCCACATCTTGCAAATCTCATCAACCAAGTCTGCAGATGCTCTATAAGCAAGCATCCGCAAAGTTGTCGTCATTTTTTACTCAGGATGAAGACCTAAAACATTGGCAGCATTCTTCTTCTGAACAAAGTAATTTTCATGGTTACAAATAGCAAGCATGATTTTTTTGAACAAATGTGGTTGCATCTTAAATTTTCTTCGAAAATAACCTTCTGGGTATAAAGAATTTGGGATAAAGTAATTTTCTAGGAGGTGCTCACCTCGGCCTTCCTTGCATCGGTCGAGGTTGCTGCCACAACTTGCACCACTTAACTGGTTGATGCATCTCTCCGCCTTTGGTGTTGGGCATGTCTCTTTCTTCGTGCTTCATCTTCTCGCTCCATTTCTTCATCTTGACTCTCTTGCAACCTCTTGAGGTTATTCATAGATTTTTAGAACTTTCTTTTCTAAAAATCTATGAATTGAGATGAGTAGGGAGGATAGAGGTGATTAGTGTGAGTAGATCTGGTGGTCTGGAGGATTTTTATGGACAAAACTGAAGAATTTAAAAGATTGGATAATGACACATGGTATTACGTGAATAATAAAAAATCTTACCAAAAATCTGATTTGAGATTTTTAATGGATAATGACACGTGTCGTGACAAGAGTGGTTGAAAATCTCATCGGAAATCTAAGGGGATAATGACACGTGGCACTACATTACTCTTCGAGATTTTTATAATAAATTTGAGCGGATATTATTAATGGATAATGACACATGTCGTGATGAGAGTGGTTGAAAATCTCATCAGAAATCTAAGAGAATAATGACACGAGGCGGATGAGGACACCAAAGCATAAAAAAAAATATAGTAATATATTTTTCATTGCCCTTACTCAACGGGTAAAGGTGGACAAAGGCAAGTACTGTTTTAGAGTGGCAATCCCTTGTCCTTGCCCTTGCCCTTGCCCTTGCCCTTCCTAACGGGTGTAAATGGTCTTAGAATCCCAAGAACTCTTTGGGTAGTAGGGAAGATTAATGCACACAGAGAGTTATAGGTGGGTACAGGAAGATTAGAGAGGAGAGGGAAAGAAAGAGAGAGCTGGGACCCGCGTGTGGGAGTAATGGGTAAAGAGTGATGCGCGTCAGGAGCAGGGATGATGGGACCCGAGCGCGTTTTTTTTTGTTTAATATTTTATTATTTTTACCATTGAATAAAGTTATTAAGATAGTTTTGGTTAAAATTCAAAAATTTTATGTTCTTTCTATTAATTTTCCTTTTAACCAATATGCATGCAATTCTCAATTTTCATTTTTTACGATTTTTAATAATTCTCAAAAGATTTATTTTGTGCTAATACAATTTATTGGCAAAACCATTGGGTTTGGCTGGCTCGACGAGGCCTACATGTGGCACCAAACCTCTTCAACACATAAATCGTGAACATTATTATTCATATAACCAGACCCTATTCTATTTGAATAATGGATCTGACCAACAATAAGCTTAAAAGCATAAGCAACATTAATTCTAAGTCCTTCACGTCGAGCTTGGTTTCTCAAGTACCATATACACCACAAAGTAGAAACGAAAGCTGCCAACCACAAATCCCGTAATTGGGAACACTTATTCAAGGCCAACCCATGGTGAAAACGTTCTAATAAGGAGTCTTGATGAAGTGCACCCAAACCAAAAGCATCCCAAATAAGCTGCCAAACTGACATGGTAAAAGTGCATGTAACAAAAACATGTTCAAAAGATTTCACATATGCAAACAACATAAAACACATCTAGATGCCACAGAAATTCCGCGTCTTTGCAGCATGTCCTCAGTCAAAACACGACCAAATAAAACTTTCCATGCCAATGTAGACATTCTTGGAGGAATAAATTTAGACCAAATCAATCTCCCCCAACTAACAACCAGCAAACGAGGCCTTAAGAAATGATATGCATCGCAAGCAGAAGCTTACTTGAAAGAGGGCTCCCAAATTACCGCATCAGATCCTTGGTCAGTCATGGAAATAGGAACATATATATTTCTGAAGAAACTCGCAAATAACAGGGAAGTGCAATATTTGAAACATTAGAGGAAAAGACCAAACACCCTCCTGAATAAAATCTGCCACCTTATCCTCAAGACTATCAACATCCTCCCTTCTAACACCAAAAAGATCAACCAACGGTGATCCAACAAAATTATCTCTCCAAAAAGAAATCTTTGCACCAGAATTAGGGTTTCTTAGGTTTGGTCTATAAATATAGCTCTTGTAGTTTAGTATGAATAATATATCAGTCAAAATGTAGCCTTTGGTTTGTAGCCATCTTAGCATTTGTTTCTTTGTTTTTTCATTAATAAAATAATCTTCGTAGTTTGTTCATATGTTCGTTAGCGTACTCTGATTTTCAACTCAGGGGATAGTTTCTACATAATATGTCATTCCATATGTTATACATTACAGGTGGGCAACATAGTTAACTTAAAGCGTATTAATAAAAACTAATACTTATACATATTATTATGTGAGTACAATAGTAACACCACGTAATCGTGTTCTCCGTATATCAAAATTTTTTTTGCATATACCTGGATGCATATGTGAGGATCAATGTGACCATTTTGTGTGGATTTGGCGTATCTGGATGCATATTTTATTTGTTTCAATTATTAAGAATTAATCAGTTCAAAATTTATACAATTTTTCTATTTGATTTGGCGCCCTTCAAGGCCAGACTGTTTTGCACGCTTAACCCTAAATTGTCACACGAACGTTGCCTAAAATTGGCAAAGACCACCACAATATATAGACACTTTCTCAGTCCTATGATCATCACCTCGATTAATCCTATCTGATCTCCCACAGTCCTCCTCTCCTCATTATCTGACTACTCTATAGAGACCAAGTAGAGCCATTTGCAAATGGCCATGTCCAAGACATTTACACTTTGCGTTGTTGCTCTCTTGGTGTGCTCACTCTGCATCGAAACAACGAATGCCAATTACATTAGTAATCCAGTGATGGGGCACGACCAGCCGTTTGGTTGCAGGGGTCACGATGCATGCCTCCGCCATCCAATCCTTATAACAGAGGTTGTGAGAAGGAGAGCCGGTGCAAGCGGTGGTCGTAAATTAAAATAAGTGTCTTCAGATTAGGGCCACCAAGTTATATATGGACCAAGTTATTATGTAGTATAGTTCATTATATGTCTACCCGGCCATGTTGTAAACATGGTGTAATAAATACGAACAATTCTTTGGTTCTTTGATTTATTAATGACAATTCATTGTTCTAAACTCTTATATATGGACTTCTGGGACTGTTTGTCTAAAAAGCACTTCTGCACGTATTAATTTGGTAGAACTGCTTTTATTAGATACTTGTTGAAATTTTTAGTATAGATCCAAGTGCGTCTTGCAAAAGCATATGGCAATTGTATCTAAGAAAAGGGCTTTTCTTCGATAAATCCCAAATGTAACATTATAGCTTTCTCTTTTTAAATTCTCTTTCATTCTTCGCAATTCTAAAAATCTGTTCTTCATATATGAATAACTAATATACTTCTATGATCCAAAAACTCTTTTAAAATTTTGTGTCAAACAAAGTTAGAAGCACTGTTGAGAGTATGAATCTCACATCGGAAAAAGAAGGGACCTTGCATGTGCTTACAAATAATTAGGCTACTCTCTATATTGCCAATTGGTTTTTTGATGGAACCTCAACTTTCTTCATGGTATCAGAGCAAGTTGTCCCATGTGTGAACCCCAACTACCACACGTGCCACATCACCTGATTTGTGTTGTCTACATGTTAGGCTTCAAAATTCGCCACACGTGAGGGGGTATGATGTGAGTATAAATCTCACATTGGTAAAAGAAGGGACATTCCTCGTATTTCCAATTGATTTTATGGTAGAACCTCAACTTTCTTGCACTGTCATAAACATTTTAAAACTTCAATTTGAACAATCTCAAACAGACTCACTCGTCTTCTTTGTTAATTACTACCAACAAATTCTCCTTTTGTTTTCTGTCAAGTTGAGTCAATCAAGTGAGTTTTTTCTTAAATTTTCCTTAAGACAAATATTTAAACATTAGCGGATAATGCTTGTGTTTCCCCAGGGGCAACTTGCTTGTTGTTTCACTTATGATTAATGTATCTTCACCGTACGAACATCATAATTGGAACCGTTCATTTTCTTCATCATCATCTAAAGATCATATATGCAAAAAAATAATTCGATCTGAAAATTGTTTAGCCATTCATACATGTCAAATCAATCAATGGTTTTGGTAACAAGTAGCATCCTTAAGATGAACCGTCCATTTGTTTGATGCATATGAATGGCTTAAAGATCTCTAAATTGAATGATTTTTTACAAATATGATCTTTAGATGATGATATATAAAGAGAATGAACGGTTTCGATTATGATGTTCGTATGGTGAAGATGCGTTAATCATAAGTGGGAGGACAAGTAGGTTCCCATAAGGAGAGCACAATCATTATTCTTAACTTAATATAATCAATAACCTTATCCGTGTGAATAACTTGGTAAAGAATGTAATTTGTACTGTAGTTAAAATGCAAGAAAAGGCCTCCAGTACTAAATGTTTTATGTGAGAGATCATTAAGTATTCATAATGATTGAGAAACTAAATATATCCATTTATTTAACATATACATTAAAGATGAAAGAACAAAACAACTATAAGTACATTGATGAAATTTTTTATTAATGTGTGTGTATGTGTAACCTGTTCAGTCATAAACCCTAAACCCTCCATCAAAAGCCATGACGACTAAGGAAGTACATTCCATGCAAGCATACTTCTTTATTACATATCACAAGAAATAATGAAATTCACGTCCCATGCACCCTTGACCCTGGCTTAATTCTGGACGACTCCATGTATCATCCATAGACAAAAGCGAGAAAAAGTGATCGGAAGGACTAGTAGTTTCCCGAATCATCTGATTGGTTCGAACCTCAACATTGTGTTTCAATTTGTACAAGGCTTCCCTGTACTCTTCCAACTCCTCCAAACTACTCATCATCCCAATCGGCCTCTCCCACCACCCATAAGAACAACCGCCTTCTCCTCCATCTCCTCCATTATTATTACTATTATTTTTCTTCCCACCCTTCAATATTTTAGCTTCCTTCAAGCGTCTCGAAGCTTCCACATAATCCTCTATTTGTATCTTACTATTACTCATTATATCAGCATCCGTAGAATTAGTAGAACCATGAATATTGTTGAGGAGATGATGATTATCTGGTTGACCTGCAGACAATAAGGAGGCATTGTGGCCAAGGTAGCGGTCGATGACGGTGTCAGGAGAGGGGCTGCCGAAGCAGAACACCTTGCCATTGTTTGAAACGACGATTGCTGTCGTCTCAACACCGGTCAAAATGCTGAGCTCCGCTGTTTTGTTGAAGAGACCCCTTTTCCGCTTGGAGAAGGTCACGTGACGCTTGTTCTTGTCTTCAATTTTCTTGATTCCAACCCTTCTTCGAGCTTTGCTCTCCTTTTCTCCATTAGCAGTATTTTTGTTTGTGATCTTACTATCCGGAGTCATGGTAGTATATGTATATTACTTCTGATATTAATGTCAAACCCCAGAGGGAAGGAAAACTAATGGCAAACCCTAGAGGGAAGAAAACTAGCGGCGAACCCTAGAGGGAAGGAAACTAATGGCAAACCCTAGAATATTGTTAAGGAATCTTGGAGATAATATGGTAAGCTATCTAGATTTTGGTATGTCATGTTGTGAATAAGGTAATTAGTAATGGTAAGAACCAGTGACCTGCTTCCGAAGCATAAGATTAAGAGATGTGATTTTAGGTCGGTAATCTCTAAAGTTTAGGCTAAAAACACGGATACGAGATACTATAGATATCTACTTACCTTTTTAATTATGTGATATTTACCTATTTTTATGTCATTCTATTGATCCTAGTCCTTTTCCAATAATATTACTGAATTCTCTAGCCCACTACCCTAATCCTAATCCGTTTCCTATAAAGACTACTCTTCTTGCCATATCTAATCATAATCCTTTTTCGATCAATAGTACCCGCATCAATTAAACTAATCTTACATTCATGTAAACAAAAGAGGTCTAGTGTTACGTCAGAGAAATAGCACTTAAGTTGGAGGGGTCAATGATGCAAAAGTGTGTAAGTACGCCCCAAACCACAAATTAATATGGAGAATGTTAATTGACCCAACAACCCGACTGTAGAAAGAAAAACTGAATATAGAGTATATAAAGAAAAACTGAATATAGAGTATATAGGGAGAGCAAAAATTTACGTGCAATGTATGAAGGAATATCGAGTATAGAGAGAGAGAGCAAAAACTTACATGCAATGTGTGAAAAAAGTTGGGGACTGGCTACAGTGCTCACAAGTATTGGATGCTTACACCGATCTCACCCTCATTTCCCCCCCCTCTCTCCTCCCTCCTCCCTCTTTTTAACGGCGAGATCGGTGACAATATTCAATGCTTGCGAGCACCGTAGCCTACTCCAAAAAGTTGAGGTTCTAAGATAAAATTAATAGGCAATATATAGAGAGTATGAAAAATTCTTATAAGCATTTTGCCAAAAAAAAAAAAAAACATTCTTATAAGCACATGTAAGGCCATATGATTCTTCGATATGGAATTTACACTAGCAATCAAGGGAAACTTGTATGTCAAAAGTAGTGAATTCATTCTTTACAAACTATCTGGTGTTCCATATTCTTTTGGTAAATACGTACATAATTAGTTGCACAGATCGTTACTCTATAGTATTTATTTGCATAGCCTTCTTATTGTCTCATGTGGTGGTTATTGATAATACATATATAGCTAGCTAGCCCCAATATTTAGTACTTTTCAACTTAAGATATGTACCTCAAAGGGCGAAGTTTTCATTCAGTACAAATAAGGTTCTTTCTTGTACTTGGTCATGGTGACTATGTTAATAAATTTAAATTAAAGGAAACAGACTCAATTGTTTTATATACATGATTAGACATCTTGGAAGATTATTAGCCTAGCTTTCGGAACTTATAGATTGAGGGTCGGCGTTGAATTAATTACTCATCATATTATTGTTGACTTGTTTACAGGTTGCAGGTAAACCTCAATAACAAAGACAAAATATATTCTAATATGGTAGATTCAAGATGAATATATGTGGCAATTACAGAGAAAAATAACAGTAGCCGGAGAGATATAACTATTAAAACTATCTTCGACTTTGTACTCACGGCATATCTTGCCTCCTCATAAGACAATGAACTCAACTTTGACCAATTTATTAATATATTCCATATGCATGCCACAATCATCAACTTATGACCAAAAAAGATGTTTAATCAATGTCTACTCAGGTCGTAATATTGCAGCAATGATGCGGAGTACGACGGCCTTAAATTTGTACTCCTATATATAGGGAGTGTACCATTATATATTTGAAATTGAATGAAGTAGTAATCACAACCAAAAACGAAAATTGAAGTCCAGAACTCAAGATGAAGAGAGTTCTTTGCTATTTGCTAATGGGAGTGAGAAGCAGCAAGTTTTTGAGCCAGTTGATTAGAGCTCAAGGAGTGAAAAGATTGAAAAGCCCTCCTTTGATGACACCAAAAGGTTATGTGCTAGTTTGTGTTGGTGTTATAAAATCGTATGTATGAATGTATTTTTGTATATATCATAGCAGCTCGCCATACTGATTTCTTGGAGCTGTATAAGTCAGAGGAGGAATTTGATTTTTGCAATGATGTGGCTTTGAGGACTCTATTTCAGGCCAAGGATTTGAGGAGTACTGGATTATCAAAAGGTCAAACCCAAGATTTACAAAGTTGAATCCAGTTTAATTTAGTGTTGGGTTTTCATCATCAGTACATTGATTGGATGTAATTTCATTTTTTTGGTCGATGATTGATGGAGTTACTTATGAAAAATGATTTTATACATTAGTTATATATTTTCATCGTTAGCTGGGATTACTATGTTAGTCAATTTGCACTGTACTTTCTGGCTTGTGAAATGAAATTATGTGCATCTTTTTTATTTATACGTGTAAGGTTTATTTGAATTCTGTTTGCAAGTTAAAAATTAATTAGCGGGAGCGAATTCCTTTTGGGCGCTTTGGAAGAAGGTCACATGACGCTTGTCTTTTTTTCATTCTTCTTTGATTTTATTGAAGATCGTTAGGTTAAGGTTGTAATTACAACCTATTACATGTTATAGGTTGAGATAATACCCCCAACACTCCAACACTCGCCACACTTGCACCGCAGCAAACAATTCAATTTGTCATAGGTTTTAGGGACTATGTCTTGTAAATTTTGATCAATAGTTAGCCCTTATTTTTAGTATTACTTAAGAGTGTTATGTCAATGACTCGAGGTGTTTCATCCTCCACCGTTGCCTCACTCTTCCTTTTTATATATTTAGAAAGTCTCTATATAATCTGAAATTATAATGGAAAGATTTCTTCCTATCAATTTCAACATGGTATCGCAGTATTGCACCCAAGCGGGCCCGTTTCTCGTTGTTATCTTGTACTGGCTTCATGGCAGAAGAGACTGTTGGGATGGAGACTGAGAGTTCCCCGCATACTTCCTGTTTTTTTTTTTTTAATCAAGCAAATCCAAATCAACGGCTTTGCTTCTAATATTACATTAAATGAATTTTAATTATCTCTCATGGTCCGTGAGCAATTTCACTTGCACTTGGAGGAAGGAAGTATCGAGACTCTCTAGAAGTCGATTCTAATTACGAAGCATGGTTCTGGCATGATTCATTGGTTATGTCTTGGCTTTCTCAACTCCATGGAGCCAAAACTCTCTCAACTCTTCGGGCTTACTCAAGTTCTTCTTACAATCTTTGAAGATCACAGGATATGTATGGAAATCAAAATAATGCCGCCGAAGCTAACTCAAGAAGAACCTGGCAAACCGCGTTAGCGAGATCAATCTTTTGTCCAACATCCGGGAAGCATGAAAAATGTGGAATGAGCTTGATATGCACGCCCTCACACCACAGACTACTGCCCTTTTGAAAAGGTCTCGATGAAGATAAGGTATTTCAACTCTCGCAAGCTTAGAATCAATATGAAGACTTCATAAGCCACCTACTCATGAACCCCCGAGTTCCCCACCTTCTCGGAAGTGCATGTAACACAATCCGCAGGGAAGAAACAAGGAGAAAATGATGAGCATGGAATCTAAACCTAGCTAAACTTAGAGGCAAGAGCTGCCACTAAGTCACAAGTCAACTCGGAGAAAAAGTTTATAAAGGAAGCGACCGATCCGAAATGCTTGCATTGTAATGTTGTTGGCCACTTGAGGGATATGTGTTGACTTACATCTAGAGCTAAAACCCAAATTCACAAGAGGAAAGATGTCGCAAGAGATCACAAGAGTCCATACCGCCAAGAGCAAACCATGTATCAATGGGAACTTAATTACACGGATCGATGGACTTCACATCAAACCCTAGCACTAAAGTTTGCAAATTATATCTCCAAAGCAAGAAGGGAACTTGAATGCTACAAACTTGTACTGTATGACACATCGCTTCTTTGGGAAATTTGCGTTTTTTGGCAAATCAAGCCATGTTATCAAAGAAGCGACGATCTCAAGTATCATGTATGCCCTTTCTAATACTTTCTACATGTCGATTCATTACATGATTTTTTGGTTATAGATTCAGAGCCACCACCACATGACCAATAACTCTACAAAATTACATGATTTTGAAAATTTTTTAAAACCTTCACTCGTGTCAGCTATTACCGGGAGAGGAATAATTTAGGAAAGGAAAAGTCAAGTTACTTAGCAATCAAGTATAGTCGTGATGCCTTGCTTGTTCCTTCCTTCCCTTTCCAACAGTTGTCACCGAAGAATCACAAATTCATTAGATTGTCTTGCCATATTCTCTCCTCACAATGTCATTTTCTTCCGAGCACCAAGAAGAAGACAAGGAGGGTCTCTACTTGAATGGACTGTATTATCTATTTAAGAAATCTCAGCATTCAAAACCTTTGAAGCCAATCTAAGCTTAGCACAAGAACATCATATGTGGCACAAGTCGCTTAGCTCATCCTACGATCGAAAGTGTTGTCATCCTTCTTTCCTAGTTTTCCAGTAAAATTCCAAGTAAATGTGAGACATGTCAATTGTCGAAAGCCACTAGACTTCCCTTTGTCTTTGTCTAGGGCTATCAATTTGTTTGAACTTGTCCACTAAGATATTCAGGGTCCACTTCGAGTCATTTGATGGCTATAAGTAATTATGTAATCTTTTGTTGATGACTATTCAAGAGCCACTGGTTGTACCTTTTGAAACACAAGAGTGAAATGTTTGATGTTTTCAAAAATTTCAATAATATGGTCATGACTCAATATTCTATCAAGATCCAAACTTTACGGTCAATCCAAATCATATCTATTAGTTGACTATTTTATTTCCTCTAACAGGTGTAGATGGTGATACGAAGCGTTTCATGGTTCGTCCCACATTCCTTCGCCATACTGATTTCTTGGAGCTGCTGTATAAGTCAGAGGAGGAATTTGATTTTTGCAATGATGTGGTTTTGAGGACTCTATTTCAGGCCAAGGATTTGAGGAGTACTGGATTATCAAAAGGTCAAAACCCAAGATTTACAAAGTTGAACCAGTTTAATTAGTGTTGGGGTTTTCATCATCAGTACATTGATTGATGTAATTACTTTTTTTTTGGTCGATGATTGATGGAGTTACTTAGAAAAATGATTTTATACATTAGTTATATATTTTTCATCGTTAGCTGGGGATTACTATGCTGGTGTCAATTTGCACTGTACTTTCTGGCTTGTGAAATGAAATTATGTGCATCTTTTTTATTTATACGTGTAAGGTTTATTTGAATTTCTGTTTTGTGTTAAAAAATTAATTAGCGGGAGCGACCCCTTTTGCGCTTGAAGAAGGTCACATGACGCTTGTTCTTTTTTTCGATTCTCTTGATTTTATTGGAAGACTGTTAGGGTTAAGGTTGTAATCACAACCTATTACACATGTTATAGGTTGAGATTACCACCTCAAACACTCCAACACTGCCTACACCGAGACTTGCAGCAGCCAATTCAATTTGTCATAGGTTTTAGGGACTATGTCTTGTAAATTTTGATCAATAGTTAGGCCCTTATTTTAGGGCATGATTTAAGGAGTGTTGTTGTCAATGACTGAGGTGTTTCATCCTCCAGTCCGTTGCCTCACTCTTCTTCCTTTATATATTTGTATTCTATACAATCTTGAAATTATAATGGAAAATACTTCTTCCCTTATCAATTTCAACATGGTATCAGAGCATTGCACCTAAGGGGCCTGTCTCTATTGCTATCTTGTACCTGCTCTTCATGGCAGAAGAGATTTCTGTTGGGATGGAGACTGAGAGTTCCTCAGTATTACTTCCTGTTTTTTTTTTTTAATCTGAAGCAAATCCAAATCAACGGCTTTGCTCAGTATTGTTAAATGAATTTAATTATCTCTCATGGTCCAGAGCAATTTCACTTGCACTTGGAGGAAGGAAGTATTGAGACTCTAGAAGTCGATTCTCCTAATTACGAAGCATGGTTCTGCAAGGATTCATTGGTTATGTCTTGGCTTCTCAACTCCATGGAGCCAAAACTCTCTGAACTCTTCAGTTACTCAAGTTCTTCTTACAATCTTTGGAAGACTGTCAAGGATATGTATGGAAATCAAAATAATGCTGCTCGAGTTTTTGAACTCAAGAAGAACCTGGCAAGTCTGCAGCAAGGAGATCAATCTTTGGTCCAACATCTGGGAAGCATGAAAAAAATGTGGAATGAGCTTGATATGTATCGCCCTCACACCACAGATTCCGCTGTCCTTTTGAAAAGGTCTGATGAAGATAAGGTATTTCAACTCTTGGCAAGCTTAGAATCTGAATATGAAGACTTGCGAAGCCACCTACTCATGAACCCTGAGTTCCCCACCTTCGGAAGTGCATGTAACACAATCCAGAGGGAAGAAACAAGGAGAAAAATGATGAGCATGGAATCTAAACCTAGCTCAAACTTAGAGGCAAGAGCGTTCGCCTCAAGTCACAAGTCAACTGGAGAAAAAGTTTATAAAGGGAAGCGACCTGATCTGAAATGCTTGCATTGTAATGTTGTTGGCCACTTGAGGGATATGTGTTGGACTTTACATCTAGAGCTAAAACCCAAATTCGACAAGGAGGGAAAGATGCTGCGAAGAGATCACAAGAGTCCATACCGGCCAAGAGCAAACCATGTATCAATCAGGGAACTTAATTACACAAGGACTGATGGACTTCACATCAAACCCTAGGGCACTAAAGTTTGCACCATATCTCCAAAGCAAGAAGGGAAACTTTGAATGCTACAAATCCACAGAAGGATACTTCACTGCTTTTCTTGGGAAATTTGCAGGTTTTTTGGCAAACTGAAGCCATGTTATCAAAGAAGACATCTCAAGTATCATGTATGCCCTTTCTACTACTCTACATGTCGATTCATTACATGATTTTTTGGTTATAGATTCAGGAGCGACTGACCACATGACCAATAACTCTACAAAATTACATGATTTTGAAAATTTTTTAAAACCTTCACTCGTGTCAGTTGCCAATGGGAGAGGGGTGCCAATTTTAGGGAAAGGAAAAGTCAAGTTACTTAGCAATCAAGTATAGTCAGATGCCTTGTTTGTTCCTTCCTTCCCTTTCCAATTATTGTCAGCTGGAAGAATCACAAATTCATTAGATTGTCTTGCCATATTCTCTCCTCACAATGTCATTTTTCAAGATCGGATAACCAAGAAGAAGATTGGTGAGGGTCTCTACTTGAATGGACTGTATTATCTATTTAAGAATCTCAGTACCTCAAAACCTTTTGAAGCCAATCTAAGCTTAGCACAAGAACATCATATGTGGCACAAGCGTTTAGCTCATCCGTCAGATCGAGTGTTGTCATCCTTCTTTCCTAGTTTGTGTAAAATTCCAAGTAAATGTGAGACATGTCAATTGTCGAAAGCCACTAGACTTCCTTTTGGTTTGTCTTTGTCTAGGGCTATCAATTTGTTTGAACTTGTCCACTAAGATATTTGGGGTCCAGCCCCTGAGTCATTTGATGGTTATAAGTATTATGTAATCTTTGTTGATGACTATTCAAGAGCCACTTGGTTGTACCTTTTGAAACACAAGAGTGAAATGTTTGATGTTTTCAAAAATTTCAATAATATGGTCATGACTCAATATTCTATCAAGATCCAAACTTTACGGTCCGATAATGGCACTGAGTATACCTCAAAAAACATGTTTGAATACTTGAGTACACATGGTATTATGCATCAAACTAGCTGTGTAGGTATGCCCCAACAAAATGGGATCTCTGAGAGAAAGCACAGAGACCTACTTGAAAAGACTAGATCACTCATGTTTCAGATGCATGTCTCAAAGAGATTTTGGTCTCAAGCCATTCTCACAGCAACCTACATAATCAACTGACTTCCTAGTAGCTTGTTGGACTCCAAATTCCCCTATGAACTCATCAAAGGGAGAGTTATTAATATTTCTCATCTCAGGATATTTGGATGCACATGTTTTGTGCACATTCAATCTCATCATCGAGATAAATTGGATCCCAAGGCTGTGAATAAATTGGATCCCAAGGCTATGAAAGGTGTGTTCATGGGATATTCTAGCTCTCAAAAGGGCAACAAGTGTTACATCCTAACCACATGAAAACTGGTGGTGTCATGAGACGTTTGATTTGATGAAACCCAACCCTGTTTTCACAAGGGGAGTTTTCTCTTGATTTATTTCCCTTACCAACATCTGGGGAAGACGTTGCAGGCTCACCTCTAGTGTTTGACGACCATGCATCCCAAGACACTCAAGGTGAACAAGCCACAAATGAGGAAATAAGCACTGAAGATGTTCCTCAAGTACAGGAAATGAATGTTGATCCTTCAGTTCCAAGAAGGAATCCAACACGAGTTCAAAATCCACCACCACGACTAAGAGACTTTGTGACGTACCTAGCAAAGTATCCTATTTTGAACTTTCTCACTTGTAAAAATTTATCTCCTTCACATGCATCATTCCTCATCCATATCTCAAATGAGAATGAGCCACAAAATTTTCAAGAAGCAGACACTCAGTCTGCCTGGAAAAAGGCCATGCAAGATGAGCTCAAAGCATTGCATAAAAATTAAACTTGGAGTGTTGTTCCTCTTCCCAAAGGCAGGAAAATTGTAAGGAGCATATGGATATACAAGACAAAGTTTAATTTTGACGGATCTATCGAACGACACAAGGCTAGGTTGGTGGCTCGTGGGTTCACTCAAACTTATGGGGTTGACTACAAGAAGACCTTTGCTCCAGTAGCCAAAATGAACACCGTTAGGGTTTTACTCCATTGCTGTGAATCACTCATGGCTCTTGTATCAAATGGACGTCAAAAACGACTTCTTGCATGGTGAACTTAAAGAAGAAGTTTACATGCAATTGCCGCCTGGTCATCCACAAGAATGTGAGCCCAACATGGTATGTAAGTTGCACAAAGCAATCTATGGACTCAAACAATCACCACAACCTTGGTATTCCAAACTGAGCTCAGTCCTTGAAGCATAAGGTTTTCAAAGAAGCAACGCAGACTCTTTCATGTTTGTTCGAAATGGTACAGTGGGAAAATTTGTGGTCCTAATCTACGTTGATGATATTATCATCACTTGTGATATTCGTGATGAAATTCAAGCTTTGAAGTCTTCACTTTATAAAACATTTGCAATAAAGGATTTGGGGATTTTAAAATATTTACTTGGGATAGAAGTAGCCACATCTCACAAAGGACTCTTCTTAAATCAACGCAAATTTGTGCTCAACTTGCAAGCCTGCACGGACTCCACTTGATAGCAAACTGAAATTAGATGTTGAGGGGGAGCTTCTCACTAATGTTAGTGCATATCAAAGACTTGTTGGTAAATTGATTTATCAAACTATTACCAGGCCAGATATTGCCTATGAAGAGTAAGCCAATTTATGCACTCACCCACTGGCAATCACTTACAGATTGTCAAGCGTCTTCTTCGCTACCTCAAAGGATCAATTGGTAGAGGAATTTTTCTGAAAAACAATGCCAATGCACAGATCATGCCATACACAGATGCGGATTGGGCAGGGAATGCCTTTCATAGAAAATCCACTACTGGATACTGCACATTTGTTGGTGGAAATCTTGTCACATGGAAGAGCAAGAAACAATCTGTTGTTGCTAGGTCAAGTGCAGAAGCGGAGTACCGAGCCATGACATCAACAACTTGAAAATTAATTTGGCTAAAAAGTCTTCTCTCAGACTTAGGGTTTTATCAACAACAACCAATGTCCATGTACTGTGATAATCAAGTTGCGATGCACATTGCCTCCAATCCAATTTTCCATGAGCGAACTAAACATATCGAGTTGATTGTCATTACGTGCGAGCTCAAGTTCAATCCAAAGTTATTGACATTGTGTACACCCCAAGTCATGACCAACTCGCAAATATCTTCACCAAAACACTTGCCACTTCTCAGTTTGACATGTTATTATCCAAGTTTGGATCAATTAATCCACTTGATCCAGCTTGAGGGGGAGTATTGGAAGACTGTTAGGGTTAAGGTTGTAATCACAACCTATTACACATGTTATAGATTGAGGTTACCACCTCAAACACTCCAACACTGCCTACACCGAGACCTGCAACAGCCAACTCAATTTGTCATAGGTTTTAAGGACTATATCTTGTAAATTGTGATCAATAGTTAGGCCCTTATTTTAGGGCATGATTTAAGGAGTGTTGTTGTCAGTGACTGAGGTGTTTTATTCTCCAGTCCGTTGTTTCACTCTTCTTCCTTTATATATTTGTATTCTGTACAATCTTAAAATTATAATGGAAAATACTTCTTCCCTTATCAATTTCAACATATTTCAATCCTTCTTCACTCTCATTTTTGCCCATTAGCAGTGTTTTAATTTATTTGTGATCTTACTGTCATGACTCTTAGCCATGGTTACTAATACTACTTCTAATATTAATGGAAAACCCTAGTGGGAAGGAAACTAATGGAAAACCCCCAGAGGGAAGGAAACTAATGGCAAACAGTAGAATATTGCTCAAGGATTTATCCATTAAGCTTTAAGATATGTCTGTCGGCCTTGCATGGTTCTCCTTGTTGAGAGTGAATCTCAAATCGAAAAAGAATGAACTTTGCATATGCTTATAAGGATTAAGGTTACTCCTCATATTACCAATTGATTTTATGATGGAACCTCAACTTCCTCCATGGTATCAAAGTCAAGTTGTCCTGTGTGTGAAGCTCAACCACATGTGCTCCTTGTGTGTCCACGTGTTGGGGGGGGGGGGTGGGCGTGGTGACAGTGAATATCCCACATCGAGAAAAGAAAAGACCTTACATGTGCTTTATAAAGAGTTGAGCGTGAAGTTAGAAATATACGAGCCGTGATAAAGAAGTAGCCTACTTGAGGTATTTCATCAAGCAAACTTTTGGTCAATTATAGTTTGACCTTTGGGTACAATTTCACCGACATTATTTTTGGTCTAGTCACTAGTGCTAGCTCTCTTCACTTACAAGGAAGAAGTCTTAGGTTTGACTCTCATGAATAGCAAGTTTGATAACTAATTATAGTTGGATTATTGTGTAACCCTAATCTCCATCTTCAATAATTAGCTAAAATAGACTAATTTTAAAAGTGTTTAGCCAAAATAGACATATAGACACCAACTACAATATAGACAGCGTATTAATAGGAAAAACGTTTAAATTGCCCTTTTATATGTAGCATATATATCATCACATTATTGTATTGAGGTGATGTAGATATTGTTGATACGACGTCTATAATGTGAGTACGTCGTCTTTATATCGTATATATATTCACGATATTGTTCATATTGTCATTTGTTTAGTTTGAAGAAAAGGAGCCGCTATCGATTTGAAAAGGAAAAAACCCGTTGTTAGTTTTTTTCTTTTTGTTGTCGGTGCCGCCCATAATCTGCATCACCATCACGCTGCACTGGTGCCCACCTGATCACCACGCCTAGATCATGCACCCACAAACCCCGACCCGCAATCTGCACTAGACCACCACCAGTCGCCATTGCCCCTCCTCGACCTATTGCTCATCCACCAAATTCATAGCATATTTGACAACTCAAGCCTCAAACAAGGCTGAGATGAACAAAACTACAACAATCGGTGGTTGATCCACCACATTAGCCCTGATCCCTGATCCCCACTGCCCCCACCCCCTCTCACTCCAATCCCAACCTTAACCACATCAGCCTCGATACAAATATCATTTATAGAATCTTATGGCCTATTTTCTATGAGAGTGGTGCTGGATTTAGGAGAACTAAAGGAGGGATTTCTGGGAGTTGAAGAGAGGGGGAAGAAAAAAGGAAGGGCCAAAGAATAGTATTTAAACATGTGTACTTTAGTCATTTCATGTCTTCCAACCCTATCATTCATATCATTCATGTTTTGTCTATTTCAACAACCCATTTTTGAAATTAGTTTATTTTAGCTAATTTCTTTTTTTTTTTAAGTTAAAAAAGTAGTGTACTGTATCCAATGTTTAATTATAAATTAGAAGAACATAAGTCTGATTCTCTCTTAACTCGACTCTCTCTCTCAAACTATCTCCTTCCAAAAAGTCCTAAATCTAAAAACCTGCAGTCGCCCTTTCCTTCTAGTCCTCCTCCCTGCAGTCTCTTCTTTCCCCTCCCACAGACAGCGCTGCCCTTCTCTCTCCCATCCTCTATCCCTGTGCCCCGCGCCCCGCCTCCCCTTCCTCTACCCCCTCCCTTGCCTTTCTCCCCCTCCTTTTCCTTACCTTGCCCCTCCCCCTTCCCTTCTCCATCTTCCATCATTTTGCACGCATATCTCTAGTTGATGGAATTCTTCCCAAGCCCGAGATATGCTCTTTTGGGCTAGATCCGTGGTTGTTGCAAAAGTTGTGGTTATAGTGAATCAGATCTACCTCCTACAACTCATACGTTTTTTGTGGTGGTTGCTTGTTCCTTGGCCAACCCGTGGCTGAGCTGCCTTACCATGTCAAACATGTGGCGCATCCTCCGTTGGATACTAGATTTCTCTAGAAGCGGTGTAGTTGTCTCTACCGAATTGAGTTGATTGGTGGTTCCCTTCTCAGATTAGTAGTTTTTTAATATTTTATGTTGTCCCGCTAGCGGGTTTGTTGTTGTGTTGTGTCGCTTTGACGAGTTGTTGTGGCCTCACTGTTCTAGCGATGTTGTGACGTGGCCTCGTTATTTTAACGGTGGTTTTATGTGTGCATCTAGTGCCAAATCTGTCGCGGCTATCGTGTTAGTGACAAATTTATGTCATTTGCTCCTAGTTTTTGTGGTAACTGTGTAGAGGTTTTATATCGTATGTTTATGCGAATTTCTCTTCAAATTAAAAAATTGGTCACTAAAGAATATGTACCTCTTGTATCTGTTTGATTATTGTTAAATCTCTATCATTGTTTCCATACTACGAACATTTTTTTGGTAAGTATGGATGTAATTCAGTTGCACAGATCTTACCTTAAAAATTCATTCTTGTACTTGGCCTTGGTGTATATTAACAAATTAAAGGAAAGAGACTAAAAAGTTTACATGCATGATTAGATACACCTCGGAAGATTATTAGCCTAGCGCTTCCAAAATTCTAGATTGAGGGTCGGCAAGGTTGAATTTTCCTTTCCAAATTACTCATCTTATATAAAACTTAGCCTCCAGAGAAAAACCTTAGAGCAAAATCCAAAGCCTCCATAGGGGGGAATGGGAGAGGAGGACTCCTCCCCTTCTCCTTTTCATCGTTTCTAGTTTTCATACTCAATCACCTTTGTTTTGCTCATCCCTCCTTCCCCAAGAACGCATTCTCTAACTTTATTTCTATCACCAATTTGAAGAACTTCGGTGTGATTTGCTCATTTATTTTTGTTCAACTTTGTCTGATGACGACTCGTAGTCGCTATTACGCGACTCTTTAATTTTCGCTATTATTCTCAGTTAGATCGTTGGAGATTAACTCTTCCCCATATTCTCCCTCTGTTCTATAGGTTCTTCATGGCCAGATGCAGTAGGTTCAATGGCAGTGCGGCTTCGATTAGTGGTGATAGTTATGATTTAGGGTTATAGATTCATTTAGGGTTTTGGTTGTTTTGGGATATGTGGGTTCGGATGTGGGTTATGTTAGATTTTGGTGTTATGCATTTTTTAATTGTTAGTTTAGCCATTTGTAGTGTTTTTATAATTATATTAAAATTTGTGTCTTGTACACGTCTTTGATGTACTATTAAAGTTGTTTTAATGAGTATCGTTTATTTCTTAAAAAAAAATAAAATATTCACCTTATTGACTTATTCACATGTTGGTACCAAACTGGCAAGGACACAAAATATTCTAATATGCTAGATTCAAGATACAAAGTAAAATAATAGTAGAGGAAGAAACAAAAATTATTAATTAAAACTATTTTCAACTTTGTACTCACAGTATGTTGCCTCCTCATAAGACAATGTCCCTCAAAACTTACCAATTTTTAAAATATTAATCACAGTCATCAAGTTAATGACAAAAAAAAATATCGTTAATCAACGTCGGGAAGTAAATAGTACGAGGATATTGTAGCAAGGACGTAGAGAACGCACGGCAACTTTGTATTAATTGGGAGTGTACCATTCTATATTTGAAATTAATTAAAGTACTAATCATAAGCAAAACAGAAAGTTTGAAGTACTTATCCAGAACTCAAGATGAAGAGAGTACTTTGCTATTTGCCTATGGGGACGAGAAGCAACAAGTTGTTGAGCCAGTTGATTGGAGCTCATGTTAGAACATGATCATGAGTATAAGTGTTAAGGCTGGCTATTTGTTTCAGATTGGTATAGAAAAGTCCTAATGCAAAGAGATATACTTAGTCCTTATTTATGAATGATCGAATGAAAGTATGTAAACTGATTTTAACACTTAGTATACAATAAGGTAACTTATTCAGTATTGAATAAAGATTCTAATTCGAGAACTATGTAGATTGATTGTGTATAAATAGTGGCCTAATGCAAAGAGATATACTAAGACCTATTGTTAGTTTGCGTACTTTTGGTTTTGACAGAGAGGAGAAGGGCTACTACTTCATTTGATCATGGCTTCATCTTCTTCGGCTGCTGCAGGTTAATTTTTCTTCTATGCTTGCTGTCGGTTTGATTGATTTGGTTATCTGTGGTTTAATTTATTAGCTAGACTATGATTTTGTAGAAGTTTCAATATTCATACATGTGGTATCAGAGCGAAAAGTTTTTGTTAATAAACTCAAATAGAACTTGAAAGTATCGAACCCAGGAGCCGTTAAGAAAAACGAAAGGCTTAATAATTTAATAAAACGTCACCTTTTTTGGAACTTCGCTTTTCTGTCAAAATCGAATTAGGGCTTTTGTTCAAATTGGGTTCCGTGAAAAACTGGTCTGGGTTTATATCTTTTGCGTGTTCTTATCACTTTTATTCGTGAAAACCAGTCCGGGTTTATAAATTGAAAATTGGTTCCATTGTTGCTCTTGATTTGAATCTGGATCTTTACAAGTATGTATTTTAATCTTGTTTATTGCGATCTCTATCAGTTCACATTCATTGTTAAATTACTTTATGTATATGAATCAATGAATCTGGGTTTCTTCTTTTGATGAACGTGTAAGAGATTTTGAAGCAATAAAACTTTGCAGATCACTTACTTGGTTTTCAATTAATATGCATATTTTTAATAAGATCTTGAAAGAAAAAAAAAGTTGAAATCTTAATTATCTAGTTTTAATTAAGATAACTTAAATTGTATCCAAACATCTCCAATAATTGATTGGTTTTGCTTGATGGGTCAAAAACTCTACAGTTCAATGTCGAGAATGTGTGCATGTTCTAGAAGCATATTTTGGTTTCTTGAAGATTGTGTAATATGTTATTCAAAGGAATTTGGCAAGTGTTCCAATTCTCACTAGTGGGAGTAACTTCAAGAAATGGAGACGTGAGATCAAGTTGTTGCTAACTCTCAATGAATTTGATGTTGCGCTTGACAATCCACAACCGCCATTGCTGACTGATAAGAGTTCTAAGGATGAGAAAGCAGAGCATGAGAGGTGGTGGAGATCAAACAAATTGGCATTGCCGATCTTGGACGCTGGCATGGCATATCATGTTAGAGGAGGTATCAAACAACTACATAAGCTTGCTGTTGATTACTTCAAGGCTATTGAGGAGAAGTTTCAGGAACCACAGAAGGCTGAAATTGGGCATTAGATGACACTTTTGACAACATTTAAGTGTGAGGGTAATGGCTCAGCTACAGATCACATTCTGAAGCTCTCAGATGCTGCCGAGAAACTCAACTCAATAGATGTGCATATTTCAGAGACACAATTGGTGTTTATGGTGCTTCAAGCACTCCCTGCTAAGTATTGTCAACTGAAAGTCTCATACAACACTCAAGGGAATCTCTGGACACTTGATGAGCTCATTGCTCAATATGTTCAAGAAGAGAAGAGATTGAAGTCAGACAAGGGCAAAGAAATTGAAGCAGAGAATCTGGTGCAAGCAACCAAAGGCAAGGGCAAGGGCAAGAAAGGTGGCGGCTTTACTTCACGTAAGAACTCTAAGCCTTCTTATAATGCCTTTAAATCTGATATGCCTACTAAAAATGCTGAATCCTCTAAGAAATCTGACAATCATAAAGTTAAAGCTAAAGATATAACTAAGGTTAAATGTTTCTTTTGCAAAACCAAAGGTCATTGTAGAAAATACTGTGAAGATTTTAAGGATTGGCTAATGAGTAAGGGTAATACTGATGTCTATATTTGTGAGGAGTCTAATTTGGTTGAAATTCCTACTAATTCTTGGTGGTTTGACACTGGTGCATCTGTTCATGTAACAAATTCATTGCATGTTTTGAAAAACAAAACCAAACTAATAAAATGAATTATAGTGTTTTTGTTGGGGAATGGACTAAGGATGCTGTAGAAGCTATAGGAAAAGTGAAACTGAAATTGTCTACTGGTTTTTTACTTGAACTGAAAGATGTGCTTTTTGTGCCTACAATGAGAAGAAATCTGATTTCTGCATCTAAATTGATTAAACAAAATTTTGTTTTTCTTGGTGATGATGAGGGCATCAAAATTTTTCAAAAGAATAATATGGATTCAATTTTGGGAAAAGCTTATTTACCTGAAAACCTTTGGCAATTGGATTGTTCTCTTGAAACTGAATCTCTGCATGTTTTAAATGTAAAAACGAAAAGAATGCATGATTTTGAAAACTCTTACATCTTGTTGGATAAAAGGCTGAGACATATTTCAAAAGAGAGAATTTTACAATTATCCAAATCCAATTTGATTCCCTCACTTGATTTTCAAACCAAAAGTGAATGTCTTGATTATTTAAAGGGATAACTAATAAAAAGAATATTGTTGTAGATAAAATATAACATGTGTTAAATGTGATTGTGTAAATCCTATCGTTAATCAACGTCGGGAAGTAAATAGTACGAGTGATGCTGCAGCAAGGACGAGAACGCACGGCAACTTTGTATTAATTGGGAGTACCATTCTATATTTGGAATTAATTAAAGTACTAATCATAAGCAAAACAGAAAGTTTGAAGTATTTATCCAGAACTCAAGATGAAGAGAGTACTTTGCTATTTGCCTATGGGGGACGAGAAGCAACAAGTTGTTGAGCCAGTTGATTGGAGCTCATGTTAGAACATGATCAAGCGAGTATAAGCGGTGTTAAGGGCTGGCTATTTGTTTCAGATTGGTATAGAAAAAGTCCTAATGCAAAGAGACGTAGTCCTTATTTATGAAATGATCGAAGGAAAGTATGTAAAACTGATTTTAAATACCTCTAGTATATTAATAAGGTAACTTATTCAGTATTGAATAAAGATTCTAATTGAGAACTATAGATTGATTGTGTATAAATAGTGGCCTAATGCAAAGAGATATACTAAGACCTATTGTTAGTTTGTGTACTTTGGTTTTGACAGAGAGGAGAAGGACTACTACTCATTTGATCATGGCTTCATCTTTCTTCGGCTGCTGCAGGTTAATTTTTCTTCTATGCTTGCTGTCGGTTTTATTTTGATTTGCTATCTGTGGTTTAATTCTATTAAAGCACTATGATTTTGTAGTTTCCAATATTCATACATGTGGTATCAGAGCGAAAAGTTTTTGTTAATAAATCAAATAGAACTTGAAAGTATCGAACCCAGGAGCCGTTAAGAAAAACGAAAGGCTTAATAATTTAATAAACGTCACCTTTTTTGGAATTTCGCTTTCTGTCAAAATCGAATTAGGGCTTCGTTCAAATTGGTTCCGTGAAAACTGGTCTGGGTTTATATCGTTTGCGTGTTCTTATCACTTTTATTCGTGAAAACCAGTCCGGGTTTATAAATTGAAAATTGGTTCCATTGTTGCTCTTGATTTGAATCTGGATCTTTACAAGTATGTATTTTAATCTTGTTTATTGCGATTCTATCAGTTCACATTCATTGTTAAATTACTTTATGTATAAGTGAATCACTTAAATCTGGGTTTCTTCTTTTGATGAACGTAAGAGATTTTGAAGCAATAAAATTCCTTTGCAGATCAATACTTGGTTTTCACTAATATGCATATTTTTAATAAAGATCTTGAAAGAAAAAAGTTGAAATCTTAATTATCTAGTTTTAATTAAGATACTCTCTAAATTGTATCCAAACATCTCCACAATAATTGATTGGTTTTGGTTGATGGGTCAAAACTCTACAGTTCAATGTCGAGAATGTGTGCATGTTCTAGAAGCATATTTGGTTCTTGGAAGATTGCATTATGTTATTCAAAGGAATTTGGCAAGTGTTCCAATTCTCACTAGTGGGAGTAACTTCAAGAAATGGAGACGTGAGATCAAGTTGTTGCTAACTCTCAATGAATTTGATGTTGCGCTTGACAATCCACAACCGCCATTGCCGACTGATGAGTTCTAAGGATGAGAAAGCAGAGCATGAGGTGGTGGAGATCAAACAAATTGGCATTGCCGATCTTGGACGCTGGCATGGCATATCATGTTAGAGGAGGTATCAAACAACTACATAAGCTTGCTGTTGATTACTTCAAGGCTATTGAGGAGAAGTTTCAGAACCACAGAAGGCTGAAATTGGGCATTAGATGACACTTTGACAACATTTAAGTGTGAGGGTAATGGCTCAGCTACAGATCATCTCCTGAAGCTCTGTGATGCTGCCGAGAAACTCAACTCAATAGATGTATTTCAGAGACAATTGGTGTTTATGGTGCTTCAAGCACTCCTCAAGGCATTATCAATCAAAAGTCTCATACAACACTCAAGGGAATCTCTGGACACTTGATGAGCTCATTGCTCAATATGTTCAAGAAGAGAAGAGATTGAAGTCAGACAAGGGCAAAGAAATTGAAGCAGAGAATCTGGTGCAAGCAACCAAAGGCAAGCGGCAAGGGCAAGAAAGGTGGCGGCTTTACCACGTAAGAACTCTAAGCCTTCTTATAATGCCTTTAAATCTGATATGCCTACTAAAAATGCTGAATCCCCTCTAAGAAATCTGACAATCATAAAGTTAAAGCTAAAGATATAACTAAGGCTAAATGTTTTCTTTTGCAAAACCAAAGGTCATCGTAGAAAATATTGTGAAGATTTTAAGGATTGGCTAATGAGTAAGGGTAATACTGATGTCTATATTTGTGAGGAGTCTAATTTGGTTGAAATTCCTATCAATTCTTGGTGGTTTGACACTGGTGCATCTGTTCATGTAACAAATTCATTGCATGTTTTGAAAACAAAACCAAACTAATAAAATGAATTTTGGTAGTGTTTTTGCTGGGGATTGGACTAAGGTTGCTGTAGAAGCTATAGGAAAAGTGAAACTGAAATTGTCTACTGGTCTTTTTTACTTGAACTGAAAGATGTGCTTTTTGTGCCTACAATGAGAAGAAATTCGATTTCTGCATCTAAATTGATTAAACAAAATTTTGTTTTTCTTCTTGGTGATGATGAGGGCATCAAAATTTTTCAAAAGAATAATATGGATTCAATTTGGGAAAGCTTATTTTACCTGAAAACCTTTGGCAATTGGATTGTTCTGAAACTGAATCTCTGCATGTTTTAAATGTAAAACGAAAGAATGCATGATTTTGAAAAACTCTACATCTTGTTGGATAAAAGGCTGAGACATATTTCAAAAGAGAGAATTTTTACAATTATCCAAATCCAATTTGATTCCCACTTGATTTTCTCTATTCTTCTCTTGCCGCACCCTTCACTAAAAACTGTCCACAACAAATATAAAAATTTTGAATCTTAACCAAAAACACCCAAATAACTTTTATTTAAGGGAACTTTAATGAAAAGGACAATTTTAAATATTTTATTAACCAAAAGCATCCTAATAAATTTTTTTAATGAAAAGAGCAAAATTTTTAATCAAAATGACAAACTTTATCACAACAGAACAAAAAACAAAAAGGTCCACATGTTGGAAGCAAAGCCCAACATGCAAGTTACAATTTTTCTTCCCAATCTACCCCTGACAAAATTCAAACTTTGTTAACCCAAATCTATCACTTTTTAATTACGAAAATGCCATTAAAACTTTTATTATTTTCAAATATGCAATTAACTTATTAATGTCCAAAGACCACAACGAAATTTTTTATTTTATTTTTTATAATCAGCCTAATGCTCATGATTATAACATTTTTTATTGGGCTCTTCAAAAAATACAAAAACAAGCTATAATTATTACTACTCTCTATTATTCATGTATCAAATAATTCATCCTAGTAATGAAGCAACATGAATAGCAAAATTTGAAAAATCTAACAATTCAACAACAAAACACAAACTGCATATCAAATTAAAATTACAAATAAAATCATTCAAATTACATAGTAGCAATATCCCATCCAATTAATTGTTTGTTATTTTTTTGTTAAAAATAATACAATTTCTTAAAAAAAATTTAGAAAAAGTGGTCACCATTTGTAGAAATAGAGTCACTTTTTTTAGAAATAGTGTCACTATTTCTAGAAATAGAGTCACCATTTCTAGAAAAAGTGCAGTTTCGCAAAATAGTGTCACTCTTTCTAGAAATAGTGTAACCGTTTCTAGAAATAGTGACACTATTTCTACAAATGGTGACCACTATTTTTATAAATAGTGTCACTGTTTCTAGAAATAGTGTCACCATTTCTAGAAAATAGTGACATTGTTTCTACAAATGGTGACCACTATTTCTATAAACAGTGTCACTGTTTCTAGAAATAGTGTCATCATTTCTAGAAATAGTGCAGTTTCTCAAAATAGTGTCACTGTTTATAGAAATAGTGTCACCGTTTCTCTAAATAGTGTCACCATTTGTAGAAATAGTGACACAATTTTTAGAAATAGCCATCCTCTAAATAGTATCACCGTTTTTAGAAATAGTGTCACCATTTTTAGAAATAGTGACACCATTTTGTAGAAATAGTGGCACAATTTCTAGAAAGTGGGTCTAATTCCATATTAACTTTCAAAAATTAAAATAAAAATTCAATAAATACACAACTATATATATATATATTACCGACTATTTCCAAAAGTATTTGCCGACTGTTTCTAAAAACTTCATATCCAAACCTCAAATGCAAATTACAATTTTTTTTCATTGTAATTTGGCTTAATATTATTATGTAGTTTGTTTTAAATAATGCATGGTTCTATTATTTCACTAAGATGACAGGACACAAACTCAAACAATTTGCCCAAACTAAAATTAAAATCACTGTTTCCAAATTAAAATAAGCACTGTTTCTAAAACTCGAAAGATAAATGTTTTTTCTTCATTTTGTTTTTTAGATTGTAATACTACTACTTAATTTGTTCTAAATGATGCATAGTTGTATTATTTAACTCAGATGACATGACACTATCTCAAAAAATTTGTCCAAACTAAAGTTAAAATCACTATTTCTAAATTAAAATAAACACTGTTTTTAAAACTCAAAAATAAAAGTTCTTCATTTTTTTTGGATTATAATATTATTACTTAGGTTGTAAATGATGCATGATTGTATAATTGAACTTAGATGACATGACACAAACTCAAATTAAAGTTATAATCATTGTTTCCAAATTAAAGTTAAAATTACTATTGCCTAAAATAAAGTTAAAATCACTGTTTTTAAATTAAAATTATTGTTGCCTATACTGTGCACCCTGGGCACATGAGCGTGGTGAAAGAATCAGTCCTCCCCGTTTGGGGCGACGTCATGCCCGTCGACTGGGTCGTCGATGACCTCCAGGGCCCTCCGGTCCCGCGGCCGAGGTCGGCAATCCGGGTGGCATTTTTGAAATTGAAGGAAAGTTTGGTGGAGGAGTTGAAATATGAGATTTTGGGGGTGATTAAAGGAATTAAAGGGAGTTTTGGGGAGATTAATCAGATTAGCGTGGGGGAAAACTTCTTGCCGGCGAGGGCGAAAGGGTATTCGATCGCGTCGCTGGCGGTGCTTCCGGGCGTGAAGGAGCTAGAGGGTTTGGATTCGAAGCAGGAGCTGACGAAGGCAGAGAAGGACAAGGTCAGGGAGCATTTGGAAAGCGTGATCATCGTTGATTATGTTGTTGGGTCGCCTCAATCTGCAAGTCTGTGAAAGGAGAAGAAGGGTCTAGGAAATTAGAAATGGAAGGTCTGATTGTTGGAAATAAAAACAATAACGGAGGGGGAAGGGTTGCCGTCAAGGGCAAAATAGGAAACTTGACCTATTATTTTGGTTGGGCCTGCTTTATTTGGGTTGGTTTGATGTTGAGTTTGTCTTAATCATTAAATAAAGGGAAAACTAATAAAAAGGACATAAAAATTTTGAATCTTAACCAAAAACACCCAAATAACTTTTATTTAATGATTAAGACAAATCCAACATCAAACCAACCCAAATAAAGCAAGCCCAAATAACTTTTATTCAATTACATAATATACAATAAACAATAATTACGAAGAAGAATCTGGAGCCAATAATTCTATTCTAGTATCATAATCAGTAATTATAATTCAAGTTTGTTCTGCTAATTGTAACAATTCTTCTAAACTCTTTGATCTATCTAATTGTAATAACTCTACTGGGGTTATCTCTTCTATGACTGGATATTCATGGTTAAATATTTCTCGATCAAAATCTTCTATATTATTATGCTCTGCATTTTTATTTCAATTTTCTAAATATTTGATCTTGACTATTAGATTTTTCTATGCTTATGCTCTTATATGACTCTAAAGTATTACTTTGGTCAGTTATAGTTATACCTCTCTTAAAAAATGTTATTGCAGGATTCATAAAAAAAAAAGGGAAAACTAATAAAAAGGACATAAAAATTTTGAATCTTAACCAAATACCAAATAACTTTTTATTTAATGATTAAGACAAATCTAACATCAAACCAACCCAAATAAAGCAGCTCCAAATAACTTTTATTCAATTACATAATATACAATAAACAATAATTACGAAGAAGAATATGGAGCCAATAATTCTATTCTAGTATCATAATCGCAATTATATATATAGAGCCTCGCCGGCTCCAATTAATACTTGTATGTTGAAGAATAGAAGCCATATCGTATATAACAAAATAACATATATGATATGGTGGAGGTTTATTATTAATATTATGAGGCAGAATTCAGTGTCTCAGTCCATTAGATTTTAAGGCTCTAATAAATTCATATGTTGAGTTTTCAAAAGATGTGCAAGCCTCGAGCTTAAGGGTACTAAACTCTTCTCTCCCCAACACATCTCTTGATCTTGTCCTGTTGTTTCCGTTGATTCAATACAATGACCGAGAACAAAGAGGGGTGTGTGAAAATTAGTACTCCTAGTAAATGCAATAATATTAGAGACAATATCGATGGTGAACCATGATGAACCTAAAAAGTTTATAATTGTCTACTCAGACTTTGTCCTAAAGAAATTTTCAGTACAAATAAAGTTGCTTCTGTACTTGGCCTTTGTGAACAAATTAAAAGGAAACATACTCACTTGTTTTATATGCACCCTTATAGTTAATTTGTCATATATTAATGATTAGAAACCTTGGAAGTATTAGCCAAGCTTTCGAAATTTCTAGATTGAGGGTCGGCGAGGTCGATTTAATATCTCATCTGATTGACTTGTTTACAGGTTGCCGGTCAACCCAAATGCAAAGACATAAAAATATTCTAATTTGGCAGATTCAAGGTGAATATATGTGGCAATTACAGAGTAAATTTACAAAAATATTTAATATTAGCTGGAAAACAAAATTAGTAAAGCTATTTCAACTTTGCATGTATGCCTCCTCATAAGACAATCCCTCAACATTTACCAATTTATTTAAGACTCTCTAGTCTCTACATTTAGCTCCACGCCGCATTTTGTTAAATATGACCCGGTATTATAATAATCAAAACCGCTTAAAACATTACACATCAGCAAGCTTTGTGTTTAAGTTTTCTTTTCACTAAAACTTTGATGTTACCGTCAGTCGTCTTTCTCCTTTTTTCTCTTGTGCTGGTCGACTGGTGCCCGGTGGCTTCACCGCTGTTCTTTCCTTTTAAGTATGGTTTATGGAAAATTGGCCAGAAGACAAGATTCTTCAAGTATGAGATAAAAATAATTTTCTTTATTTTTCTTCGATGCAAAGTTTGCCCTTCCACTTTCGAGAGAAAAGATGACTTTGTTTTGCTACAAATTTGTTTTCATAATTGTTGTCTTCATTGCTTTGGGTTGCTTTTATCAAAACCCAAATAATTTATCAATTACATGTTTAATTTGTCATCTTTTGAAATTTCTATTTTAAGTTTGTAATACATTAATAGACTGAATATACAATCAAATTTGAAATTTCTCATAATCGTTACTATTGGAAGAAAAATATCTGGAGAATTCGTCAGGATCTATTCATATTTCAACAAAAAATAAAAGGAAAAAGAGAACTTGTGAGAGAAAGAGAAGAAGGAATGGAGGATCCTTAGCTGCGAAGGGAGAGATAAAGATAATGGAGAACGCTAACATTAATTTAGAGAATTTTTTTATGAAAAATAAATATTATGCTAGGTGACGTGTCTTAACTTAAATCATTGGATCATTTAAATGTTCTAGATTTAACAAAATGCGGTGTAAAATACGTGAGCCTAAATGTAGAGACTGTGGAATTCTTTTATTTAATACTAATCAAGATGCTCAATCATCAAAATATTGACCAAAACAAATATGGTAAACCAACGCCTAATCCACACGTAAATAGTACTAGGATATATTGTAGAATGGGACTCAGAGTACGCACGGCCTTAAATTTGTACTGCTAGGGAGTATGCCATTATATGTTTGAAATGAATTAAAGTACTAATCACTACCAAAAAAAATAATTAAGTACTAATCCCAGAATTCAAGATGAAGGGATTACTTTGCAATTTGCTAATGGGAGTGAGAAGCAGCAAGTTTTGAGCCTGTTGATTGGAGCTGAAGGAGTGAAAAGACTGAAAAGTCCTCCCTTCAATGACACCAAAAAAGGTTATGTGCCTCGTTTACGTTGGTGTGGATGGTAATACGAAGCTTTCATGGTTCATACCACGTTGCTTCTCGCCTGCTACGAGTTCTTGAAGCTGCATGTATAAATCATCCGAGGAATATGGTTTTTGCAATGATGGGGTTTTGAGGATTCCATCCGAGGCCAACGATTTTGAGGAGTATTGATGACCAAAAGGTTAAAACCCAAGATTTACAAGGTTGAACCAGTTTAACTAGTCATTAGTTTTCAGTACTATTGTGTGATGCAAATTATTTAGATTTTTATTTATTAGTTACGTATTTCATTGATTATTCATATTAGCTGGGATTAGTATGTTGGTGTCAAATTGCATTGTACTCCCTCTGGTTTGTGAAAAGAAAATTATACCCATTTCTTTCAACTGTGTGACAACTATTTGCATTTTATTTTTGTCGTTAAAAATAACAAATCAGATATGAGAGGTTGGAGGTTATTTTAAGAATCCCTTGTTTAATTATCAGGTCTTGTGACAGTTGGATAACCATGTTTTGCTGCAATTGGCGTGTACCTGAATGTTCAAACAAATTTTTGTTTTTAATTAACATTGAGCTTAAACAGAATTAACAGTATTCAGGGTGTCAATCTGCACCCTCCTTCCCTAAAATTGGCAAAGACTAGCACAATAAATAGACAACTTTGTCAATCCCATGATCATAATCTCCTACAATCCTATCTGATCAGTCTATACAGACCAAGTAGATCCATTTGAATTTGTTTTGAAGATCAAAATGGCTATGTCCAAGGCATTTACACTTTGCATTGTTGCTCTTTTGGTCTGCACACTGTGCATCGAAACGACGAATGCCAATTCCATTGGCAAAGTCCAGTGATGCGGCATGACCAGCCGTTCCATTGCAGGGAGTCGCGATGGTGCCGCCACGATCCAGTTCTTATAACAGAGGTTGTGAGGAAGGAGAGCAGGTGCAGGGGTGGTCGTAAACTAAAATAAGTCTTCACAAGGCCGCAATGTTATGGAGCTTACAACAAAGAGACAATCATTTTTATGTATTTACTATATATATAGTTCATTATTTAACCACATTGCAATAAATACAATCTAATTCTTTAATTCATATAATTCGCTGCTATACGTATATGTGCAACCTCTTAGGCCTGTTTGCGATACTTTTTTTTTCACCCAAAAACTGCTTTACGTTCAAGTTAACCAATTGGTACAAATAAAATATAAGGTTTATTTTAAGAAAATGCTAAGAAGGCCATATTTTTGTACTACAATTGTGTATCATCTAACGTGATAAGTGATGTGTACATATTACACGCGAATGAATTTATTCCATTGAATATTGATTGTGTATACTTGTCACATAAGATGGTACACCATATAATAGTATAAATATATCGCCTCCTTATTAGCATTGCACTTATTTTAAAAGGAAATTACATCCAAACATCATTTAAAAAAAATAATCAGAGATTACTTTTTAAAGGCATGTAAATTGTTTTCAAAAGCAGCCATTTCTGCCTGTTTTCACGTTGCGTGTCTCCACCATCCAACACGCTTATAGCAAAGGTTGTGAAACATTTCCCGAGGTCGAAAGGTTAAAGGGGCACAACATTCACCGTGAGCTTATTCCAACGAAGAGATATTATCAACTTTTATATCTATTATAGAAAATGATAAACACACGTTTGTAGCCTAGTACACATTTTTATTTAATTATGCTCGTTGTTTTTGAGTTGATTTTTTCTCATCTGATGGGGCCAAAAATAAACATTTTTATTTAATTATGCTCGTTGTTTTCAAATTGAGTTTTTCTATCTGATGGCCAAAAACAAAAAAAAAAAAAATTGTGACAAGCTAAAGAGGTGCTAAAACTTTTCTTCGAGAGTCTTAATAAAAAGGACATTTTACCGTTCATCTTAATCTTAAGGACAATTTGTGTAAAATGTCCATAATTGGTCAACCTATTTTCTTTATTTACTCTTATGACATTATTCTATTCATCAGCCATGTATCCCACAACGATGTTTACATTTTTTGTTTGGTGCTTAAATTATTGTACATAGTTCTGCACGATGCTACTATAAGAGATTCTATACTTCGCTGCATTATTATGCTTCTTTTTATCTTTGCTTATCTCACCGACATTTGCTCTAGCTTCTATCATGTTGTCCATATTGTGTACTCTTTTCTTCTCGTCATATTATTCCAGAATCTTCATCTACTTGTTCTAATTCCTCTTGTTTGTCATGATCTTCTTTATTCTTAAATATTAAGTACTTCTACTTTTCCTATTTGGATATTGTGGTTTCAAGTGCCGATGGGGATTTTGTTCGCTATAAATATACATCTCATTGTCTTCTACTACTAATGACATATCATAATTAAAATCTTCAAATTATTCTAATGCTAATATCTCGACTCTCGATATCTTAGAATATGTTGTTTCGTAGAGTCCATTTGTAGTGTGACATAGGACCCTAATGATACTAAACAACATATGGACTCCTTGAATGGACTCCTACGAAACAACATATTAATCCATTTGCATATCCATATGGACTTCTAGTAATATGACAAATGTGAGATGCAAATTTGGACTTAAACACAAAGTCAGCTTCTTCAAACAAACATATGGAGGAAGAAACCAACCGAGAATCCTCATAAAGATGTATATCCATATGGACTTCTTAGTAATATGACAAAGCATCACCGGGAATTTTCCTAATGCATATGTTCAAGTTATTTTAAACTAATATCATCTAATGGCAAAGTTAATGGTTTGCTTTGTAATTTCTGCTTAAATATTTGAACTAATTTAATATCTAACTATTAAAATACTTTCCTGTTCATTTTAGTTTTACTATGTAATACTCGCTATTTTTCTCTTCCTAAATCAAGAATAAAATCTCTTGCATAATTTAATTAATAATCCTAAAATGCTTGTAATTACTTTTGTCTTTTAAACTTGTCTCGAAATTCTAAAACTTTCTTAGCTTTATGATCTTGTAATTGTATTGTTCTTGGATTTTATACACATTCCTAAAAGTTCTATATCTTGTTTTTCTAATGCCGTTTTTATTTTTGCTAATCACAATACCATTATCAATAAATTCTTGTAAAACTATCTCTAAATGCTTATGTTCATTTCTATTTTTACTATGTACTAAAAATATCATCTAAATATACACTACAAAACTATCATAGTCTTTAAAATTTGATCCATCTTCTTGAAAGATCGATGGTGCATTTTTCAATCCAAATGGCATGACAAGCCATTCAAATGTCCTTCGACAAGTGAATGTTGTACACTAATTTATTCTTCCGCTTAATTGTATTTGCCAAAATCCTTATTTACAATCAAACTTACTAAAATATTTACTTCCTCTTTGAATTTTGTTTATAAGTTTATCTTTATTTGTAATTTATAACTATCTTCATATGTATTATTATTTAATCTTTTATAATTATATACTATTCTAGTCTTTCCTCTCTTTAATTCTCGAATGTTTTCTTACTATGAAGGCCGCTGATATATGTCTAGACTTAGAAGGTCTAATTACATTTAAAAGCTCTTTTTATTTGTTGTTCAAACTCTTGTTTACCAAGTAAACTACAAGGCATGTCTCGCCGCCTTAATTGTTAAGTCCGGATTGGTAATATCTAAGTTTATTAATATTTTATTTTTACTCCAATGTAACCGAGAGTCTTCTCCTATAATTCAAGTTTGTTCTGCTAATTGTAACAATTCTTTAAACTCTTTGATCTATCTAATTGCAATAACTCTACCGGGGTTATCTCTTCTATGACCGGATATTCATGGTCAAATATTTATTCATCAAAATCTTCTATATTATTACGCTCGTATTTTTATTTCAATTTTCAAATATTTGATCTTGATCATTAGATTTTTCTATGCTTATGCTCTTATATGACTCTCTAAAGTATTACTTCTTGGCTCTATTATAGTTATACCTCTTAAAATGTTGTTGCAGATCTCATAAAAAAAACCTTGTAAACTTTTCAAAAAGTTTAAACCTAAAATAAATGGGCATGATCCAAGTGGTGAAATAAATGTTAATAGTAAATTAAATTGTTGTTGTTATATTTCTAATAGACTCCATTATTTATGCAATGTGTTCAATAAACAGTCTCATCAAACCGTGTTATTCTCACTCGTTCTTTATTAATTTGTGTCTATATTTTTCCGGTACTAACTCTTCTCTTTATGACACTCTTGTACTTCTTCAGATTCTATCATTGCTATTGTTTGTATTTTATAATCTTACTAATTCTATTTCACAATTTGTAGTAATTAATGAACTGCTTTTTTTGGGCTTTTCAATACTATGAACACTACTTTCTAATATTTCGCATTTTCTATCGATTCTCAATAATTAATCTCTAATGACTTATTATTATAACAAGGTTTATACAATATAGAGTATGTATTATAATACTTTTTCTGCTACTAACTTACTACAACTATGACATCTTTCCTCGGTCAACCTAAATTGACATATTTAAATTCTTCTTCATGTTCTTCTTCTATAAAGGTAATACATATATTCATCTATATCATTATGTTAAGTCTAGGCTGTATGCTTATTTGGCTTTCCTTGCCAAAAATTGTATTTTCTTTGTATTTCTAAATCACTCAAGCTCAAAGCTCAATTAGACTAAATGATTTTAGTTCTTAGGGATCTTATGCATCGTGAAGGTCATGGAAGTGTTTCATGGAGCCTTCATGATAGGTTTGTTACATACATATGCATTGAGTTTTTCTATGCATTCCTCCCGACTAAAGTTCTTGTCTAGTCAAAAACTGCATTTGATTTGGTATGTGAATCTGGCACACATGTTAATAAAACCCATGTGGGCTTGTTCCGACTCCTTTCATGAGTAGTTGAGTTTTTCACTTTTGATTTTTCGTAATAAAACGAGCATTCGACAAGTGTCTTTGTGTATTATACTTGGCCGATCCAAAGAAACATCATTTTGGCTTAATAAGGTTGGGTGGTCTTTATTTGCTTTGGGGGGTTCGCGATACCATCTTCAAGTGAGAGTGTTCTTTTTCTTTTCCCCATTCCAAAGATTTTCATGATAAAATTCTTCATTGAAAATCTATAAAGTATCCATGAAAATGCTTGCTTGGTTAAATCTTTGATTTCAAACTCATTGTTTTAGGGGTTGAAACATTATCAAAACTAAGAGAGTGTTTAATGTGTCCAAGACCTCTCCGTAGTCATCAACAAAACCCGTAGCTATAAACCATTTTTCAAAGAGAATGTTTGCATAGTGTGTTGATTCCAAGCAGGCTTTCCAAATCTTCATAAATCTTTGTGAGGGGATTTCTCCTCGCTGGTTTCTTCCTCCATATGTTTGCTTGAAGAAACTGACTTTGTGTGTTTTTAGAATCCAAATTTGCATCTCACATTGTCATATTACTAGAAGTCCAGTATGTGATATGCAAATGGATTAATATGTTGTTTCAGAGGAGTCCATTCATAGAGTCCATATGTTGTTTCGTATCATTAGGAGTCCTATATCACACTACAAATGGACTCACGAAACAACATATTCTAAGATATCGAGGAAGTCGATATTAGCATTAGAATAATTTGAAGATTTAATTATGATATGTCATTAGTAGTAGAAGACAATGAGATGTATATTTATAAGAACAAAATCCCCCATCGACCCCACTGGAAACCACAATATCCACAGGAGAAGTCATAACATATTTAAGAATAAAAAGAAGACTGTGACAAACAAGAGGAATTAGAAACAAGTAGATGAAGATTTCCGGAATAATATGACAAATAAGAAAAGCCGCACAATATGGACAACATAATAAGCCAGCAAATGTCACAACAGATAAGCAAAAGAGAAAAGAAGCATAATAATGCAGCAAGTATAGAATCTTCTTATAGTAGCATCATGCGTAACTATGTACAATAATTTAAGCACCAAACAAAATGTAAACATCATTGTGGGACCCGCCATGATGAATAGAATAATGTCATAAGAAAGTAAATAAAGAAAATAGGTTGACCCATTATGGACATTTTACACCAAATTGTCCTTAAGATTAAAGATGAATCGTAAATGTCCTTTTATTAAGACTCTCAAGAAAAGTTTTAAGCACCTCTTTAGCTTGGTCACAATTTTTTTTGTTTTTGGCCATCGATAGAAACTTAACCGAAAAACAACGAGCATAATTAAATAAAAATGTTTATTTTTGGCCATCGCATTTAAAAAATCAACTAAAAACAACGAGCATAATTAAATAAAAATGTGTACTAGGCTACAAACGTGTTTATCATTTTTCTATAATAGATATAAAAGTTGATAATATCTCTCGTTGGAACAAGCTCCTATGAATGTCAAGGCCCCTTTAACCTTTCGACCTCCGAAATGTTTCTACAACCTTTGCTATAAGCGTGTTGGATGGTGGAGACACGCAACGTGAAAACCTGGAACGAAATGGCCGTTTTCTTTGAAAACAATTTACATGCCTTTAAAAGTCACTACGATTATTTTTTTAAATGATGTTTGGATGTAATTTCCTTTTAAATAAAGTGCAATGTTAATAAGGAGACGATATATTTATACTATATGGTGTAATATCTTATGTGACAAGTGATATACACAATCAATATTCAATGGAATAAATTCATTAACCTGGAGCACATATTACGTACAATATCACTTATCACGTTAGGATGATACAATTGTAGTACAAAAATATGGCCTTCTTAGCATTTTCTTAAAATAAACCTTATATTTTATTTGTACCAATTGGTTAACTTGAACGTAAAAACAGTTTTTGGGTGAAAAAGTATCAAGCAGGCCTAAGAGGTTGCACATATACGTACATAGTAAGGAATTATATAATTAAAGAATTGATTGTATTATTGTAATGTGGTTAAATAATGAACTATACTATATATAGTAAATACATAAAATGATTGTCTCTTTGTTGTAAGCTCCATAAATATTGCGGCCCTTTGTGCTGACTTATTTTTTAGTTTACGACCACCCCTGCACCTGCTCTCCTTCTCACAACCTCTGTTATAAGAACTGGATCGTGGCGGCATGCATCGCGACTCCCTGCAATGAACGGCTGGTCATGCCGCATCACTGACTGCCAAATGGAATTGCATTCGTCAAGCTGATGCACAGTGTGCAGACCAAAAGAGCAACAATGCAAAGTGTAAATGTCTTTGGACATGGCCATTTTGATCTTCAAAACAAATTCCAAATGGATCTACTTGGTCTGTATAGACTGATCAGATAGGATTGTAGGAGATTATGATCAAGTGGGATTGACAAAGTTGTCTATTTATTGTGCTAGTCTTTGCCAATTTTAGGGAAGGAGGGTGCAGATTGACACCCTGAATACTGTTAATTCTGTTTAAGCTCAATGTTAATTAAAAACAAAAATTTGTTTGAACATTCAGGTACACGCCAAATTGCAACAAAACATGGTTATCCAACTGTCAGCTAAGACCTGATAATTAAACAAGGGATTCTTTAAAATAACCTCCAACCTCTCATATCTGATTTGTTATTTTTAACGACAAAAATAAATGCAAATAGTTGTCACACAGTTGAAAGAAATGGGTATAATTTTCTTTCACAAACCAGAGGGAGTACAATGCAATTTGACACCAGCATACTAATCCCAGCTAATATGAATAATCAATGAAATACGTAACTAATAAAATAAAATCTAAATAATTTGCATCACACAATGTACTGAAAACTAATGACTAGTTAAACTGGTTCAACCTTTGTAAATCTTGGGTTTTTAACCTTTGTCATCCAATACCCTCAAATCGTTGGCCTCGGATGGAATCAAACCCCATCATTGCAAAAACCATATTCCTCAGATGATTTATACATGCAGCTTCAAGAACCTCGTATTTTGGCGAAGCAACGTCGATGAACCACGAAACGCCGTATTACCATCCACACCAACGTAAATGTGCACATAACCTTTTGGTGTCATTGAAGGAAAGACTTTTCGTCTTTTCACCCTTCAGCTCCAATCAACGGGCTCAAAATTTGCTGCTTCTCACTCCCATTAAAGGCCTGCAAAGTAATCCCTTCATCTTGAATTCTGGGATTAGTACTTAAATTATTTTTTTTTGGTAGTGATTAGTACTTTAATTCATTTCAAACATATAATGGCATACTCCCTAGCAGTACAAATTTAAGGCCGCAAGTGTACTCTGAGTCATCCATATTTCTACAATATATCCTAGTACTATTTTACGGTGGATAGGACGTTGGTTTACTCCATATTTGTTTTGGTCAATATTTTGATGATTGAGCATCTTGATTAGTATTAAATAAGAATTTCCTGAAGTCTTCTACATTTCAGTTCACTTTACCTGCATTTTGTTAAATCTAGAACATTTAAATGATCCAATGGATTTAAGCAGACACGCTCACCTAGCATAATATTTATTTTTTCATAAAAATTCTCTAAATTAATGTTAACCTGCTTCCTCCATTATCTTTATCTCTCCTTCGCCTTCAAGTCCTCCATTCCCTTCTTCTCTTTCTCTCACAAGTTCTCTTTTTCCTTTATTTTTTGTTGAAATATGAATAGATCCTGACGAATTCTCCAGATATTTTTCTTCCAATAGTAACGATTATGAGAAATTTCAAATTTGATTGTATTCAGTCTATTAATGTATTACAAACTTAAAATAGAATTTCAAAAGATGACAAATTAAGAAGCATGTAATTGATAAGTATTGGGTTTTGATAAGCAACCCAAAGCAATGAAGACAACAATTATGAAAAACAAATTTGTAGCAAACAAAAAGTCATCTTTTCTCTCGAAAGTGGAAGGGTAAACTTTTGCATCGAAGAAAAATAGAAAATTATTTTTATCTCATACTTGAAGAATCTTGTCTTCTGGCCAATTTTGCTAAACCATACTTAAAAGGAAAGAACAGCAGTGAAGCTACCTCAGGCACCAGTCGACCAGCACAAGAGAAAAAAAGGAGAAAGACGACTGACGGTAACATCAAAAGTTTTAGTGAAAAGAAAACTTAAACACAAAGCTTGCTGATGTAATGTTTTAAACGGCTTGATTATTATAATGGGTCATATTTAACAAATGCATGGAGCCTAAAATGTAGAGACTAAATTCTTAAATAAATTGGTAAATGTTGAGGGATTGTTCATGGAGGAGGCATATGCAAAGTTGAAAATAGCTTACTAATTTTGTTTTTCCAGCTAATATTAAATATTTTTGTAAATTTACTCTGTAATTGCCACATATATTCACCTTGAATCTGCCAAATTAGAATATTTTATGTCTTTGCATTTGGGTTGACCGGCAACCTGTAAACAAGTCAAATCAGGATGTGAGATATTAAATCGACCTCGCCGACCCTCAATCTGTAATTTCTGAAAGCTTGGCTAATATTCTTCCAAGGTTTCTAATCGTGTATATGACAAATTAACTATAAGGGTGCATATAAACAAGTATATGTTTCTTTTTAATTTGTTCACAAAGGCCAAGTACAAGAAGCAATCTTTATTTGTACTGAAAAATAGGACAAAGTCTATAGACAATTATAAACTTTTTAGGTTCATCATGGTTCACCATCGATATTGTCTCTAATATTATTGCATTTTACTTAGAGTAATTAATTTTCACACACCTCTTGTTCTCATTATTGTATTGAATAAATCAAACGGAAACAATGACAAGATTCAAGAGAGATGTGTGTTGGGAGAAAGAGTTTAGTACCCTTTTAAGCTCGAGCTTGCACATCTTTTCGGAAACCTCAAACTTATGGAAAATTATTCGAGCATAGTAAATGGGGCCAAAGACACTCTGAAGCTCGATACCATGATATTAATAATGAACCTCCCACATATAAACTGTATTATTTGTTATATCTCCGACATGAAACTCTATTCTTCAACATACAAGTATTAATTGGAGCCAACAGCTCTATATATAATTACCGATTATGATACTAGAATAGAATTATTGGCTCCATATTCTTCTTCGTAATTATTGTTTATTGTATATTATGTAAATTGGAATGTTATTTTGGGCCTCGCTTATTTGGGTTGGTTTGATGTTAGATTTGTCTTAATCATTAAATAAAAAGTTATTTGAGTGTTTTTGGTTAAGATTCAAAATTTTTTATGTCCTTTTTATTAGTTTTCCTTTGTAATTAACATGTTAAACAGTCTCTAAGTTTGTCTAATTATGTTAGTTTAATCAACCAAGAATGAGTAGCTAATCAAGCATGCCCTAAGTATTAGATAGAAACTACCTCACAAGTGGTAAAACTATGTTTAATGGTTAGAAATTGAAAATTAGCACGGAAGTTATTGGTATGCTTTAATGTCTTTTTCTCCATGTTTCGAAGGAAAGATGTGTGCAAAGTATGTGATTATCTTTAGATTTTGGCCCTAAGTATTTATTTGAAGTTTAATCACATAGATTTTAAGTAGAGACCTAATCTCGAGCTTAAATATGTTTCTGAGAATCTTGCATGATCAAATGTCCTCTAAGGCTTTAATCATAGTCGTTTTAAGATAACTTGTTAGAGAGTATGGTATTGCATGATGAGTTTAAATTCGAATATGATAAGTATTTGCAATTTGTTTGAGGGCTAAATGTGTAGAGAATTGATCATTGTAAATATGTACATTGTGATATTTTTTGTTTTGTTTCAAAGTAGTTTAGAAAATCGAATCTTTAAAACCCCTTTTTAGTATTTTACTTAAAGTTTAAAGATACCCTACAATTCCTGACCAACGATCCTTTTGCTACCAATACTAACGATGATATTTTTGCAGGGTTAAAGGTGAGATCCTTTTTGGATGACATCAATGTCAGCCCTCCGTGAGCATGCTTGGAAGCCTCGCAAATAAGTAGAAGGAACAAAGTCGATAGAAGAGGAAATAGGATGCTGGTTGCCGAAGGCCTTGGTTTGAAGACCCCGTTTTGACCTAAGCATAGGATGAGTGTTGTGCACAGTGAGAAGAGACAACACGTGAAGGAGCAAGACGGGTGTCAACAAAGAAGGGAGCAATGGGTGTCAACGTAAGTAGCATGTGTTAAATGTGAGAGCACTCTGCCTAACAAGAGCATCACGTGAATAAGTATTGATAATACTGTGAGTGGGGAGATAATGATGACAAGTCAACATTTAGATTGTGTAGATTGGACACGCATCAGAAAGTGGGGTTGAGATCCTAAGAGTGGGAACAAGAACCGCAAACTCAATTAAGATACTGAGTAGATCGAGACGCAAATGAGGACGATAAGTGGACTCATGACAATGGTCGAGAGTGATGAAATGGAAAGGTAGATTCATCAAAACAACATGACGTAGAAATATATACTCGCGTGTCAATGGATCCAAGCATCTATATCCCTGGTGTTGAAGACTCAGAACCCAAGAACACACGTGACTTTACCGTCTAGCTTTGGATATAAGGCTTAGTTCATGGAAACAACCGCAACCAAATACTTTCGGGCCAATGCATCAAAGTTATATGAAACAATACTCCCAAGGTGACCGCATTAGACCGAGATTGGAAGGCGATTAATCAAAGTACATACAAAGGGAAAAGGCCTCACCAAAACACAGGCACCTTAAAAGCAACCAAGAGTGTTCGAAAGGCCTCAACAAGATGGCGATGTTTCCTTTCAAGTACATCCATTCCTGCTCGTGTGTGTGCGGACAACTAAATTGATGTATAATACCATGAGTTTTGAGAAAATACCGTAATGCAAGAACTAGTAAATTCACCCCTTGAATCGTAACGAAGAACCTTTATTTTATTGCCAAGAAGATTTTCTACATAACGCTTAACCAACAAATACGTATCACACTTCCGATTTTGTTTGTGGAAGGAAAGAACCAATTGTATTTGCTATAGTCATCCACAAGCAATGTATAGTACCTATAACCACTCAGCGTATATAATGAGCTGGACCTCAAGAGATCACAATGTACAAGTTCTAAAACAAGAAGAAGTAGAACCAACAACAAAACGATTAAGCTTGTGACTTTTGCAAGAGCACAGCTTGGAACAAAAAGAAATTCACCGAAGGTCTTCCCTGAAGAGCAAGTTGATTCGTGGAAAGAACACGCTTTGAAAATTGATGAAGAAGGATGGCCAAGTCGACTGTGCCAAACTGAGCCGGGCCGTGACACTTATTAGCAAAGGGTTGAATCACAGAGCGTGGAGGTGACTCGGGAGGAACACAAGGAATAAAACCATCCTTAACCGGTCCCCGCAAAAGCGCCTTCCTCGTAGAACGATCCTTAACAAAGGATCCACGAATTAAGTGTCAAAGAACAAGTACTATCCTTGAGAAACTCGATATGCGTAAAGTAAATTTTGCTTCATTTCATGGAACACAGTTAACATTTTGCAATTTAAATGTAGCAGTAGGAGTATGTAAAAAGGAAACCAAGGTGGCTAATTTTCAAACCTTTACCATCAAATTAAATGTAGAATCTTGTCTTCACCGCTATAAGGAGTAGGAGATGAAATGCGAGAAATGTCATTTGTAATATGTGAAGTAGCACCCGAATCAATAAGCCAAGATGGAGATGGCTTGATGAAAATGTGCACACGTAGCAAAATGAAGTCCTGGCCGAGGAATTTTGCCAAAAATATCCTGACCATTCGATCAAAATCACCAATAGCCTCAAGGATCAAGTTGATCTACGATTTGACAATTAAGACCACGAGAGCTACTGAGAGGTGCCACGAAAACCACTAAATTACTCGTAATTTATTTCACGACACACGAGCAATACTTCTATAGCTGCCACGATTATTGCTTCCTAATGTCCACGAGGAGACTGAGGAGCAAAGGCTTGGCAAGTGTGGTGGCAGGCAAGCAGAGGAGGCTAGAGTGACAAGAAAAAGCCCGAAAAGGCTCCTGGTGGAGCTTGGAGGACACACTCGCTCCGCCGAGACATCGACAATTCTTTTGCAAGCGCAGCCATGTAATTCATCCGTAGTTGTGGTGAGATACTAGTGTTAAGTGAATTTAAAGGATCTGAATCATTGTAAGCCACCCAGTTGTAGCCGCAATGAGATCACGACGGTGATGTGAGCACCAAAATGCCATTAAAGCATCGGGAATTTCCTTTGATTTGTTGAAGATAATCAAATTGACCGTGAACCTTCGAATTGACTGAGACGAGATCGTAACTGATGAATGTGAGCACGGAGACTCCTCCAAAGCGCCGCCAAGCTTTTTGAGCCATAAGTCCCGAGACGACGAGACACCAACCCGTGTAAGGAATCGCCTCCCTGCATGTGCAGTGTAGAAGTTCAACCAAATGAGAAGATTCTGATCTTTCTCATACCAAATCTCAAAAGCAGGATTAAGAGAGCGATCAGAAGAAGAGGCGATGGACAAACCCTCAAGACCCTCAATGATGCCAAGAAGCTATACCTACGTTGCACTGGGGCAATAATGCACGCCATGGGAGAATTGGAACGTTTGAGTTTGATTGGTACCATACTGCCGATGTTTTGGATCGTAAGAGAAGCATACGAATTCGAAGGCATCGCAGAATTGGAGAAATTAGGGTTTGGAGCTTGCACCGACTCCATGGGAGAAGACGAATCGGACGGTAACGCCATGACGAATGGTAGAGAAATACACCAAGAAACTGCACAGAAGTTGCAATCGAAGAAGAACAGGGAAGAATTACAACAAAAATTGGGAAGAAAGATCAGAAATCTGGAGCAGAAGTGAAGAAGATCGAGAGGATCGAGAGAGCCGTGAGGCAAGGAGGGCGAGATACCATATAGAAACTGAAGATTTTCCTTTCATTCAATTAAAATGTATAATTACAGCAGAATTGGTTATATATAGTATTGGGTATTCTAACAGTTTTCCCTTATACCCTTAACTACACAAACCATTTACAAAACAGAAATAACAAATTACAACCAATTCTTATCAACACTTTGATGACTCAATTTTAGCTTCTTTAGTCCTCACCCCCCCCAACAGCATAAAAACTGCTCCTTGGCTCTCAAATTCTTCATAGACAAGCTCCGGATGCCCGAACAGATCGACCAAGAGTGGGATCAGTTAGAAACCGTTTCTATAACACAGTCTGAGACCGAGAAGCGTTGTGCAGTGGCTCTCAACACTGTCAATTACCACAAAAACCGTTATGATAAATGTGTACCCTTGACGACAATAGGGTTGTTCTCAACTGTTGTGCGGCAGGGGCAGGGGAAGGGGAAGGGGAAGGGGTAGGGATAGGGGACTACATCAATGCCAGCTTCATGACAGCATCATCTTCCTCCTCTTGTTTTATTGCAACACAAGGTCCGCTTTCACATACCTTTGAGGCTCTCTGGGACATGGTCATCCAGTACCATTGCTCTCTCGTTGTCATGCTTACAGACTTGGATGGTAATAAATGTGGAAATTATTTTCGGGCTGATGACAACGACGGCCTTAGTGTTAGAGAATTTGGGAATGTATGTGTAGCCACTAAGTGGATCAGAAGAGCTAGTGAATTTGGAGATGGTAATTCTGATTCACTAGTATTGCGCCTTTTGGAGGTGGCGAAGAAGAAAAAGGAAGCAGAGTCGTCGGACTCAGAGGAACCTTCACCGCCCTTGTCTGTTTTGCATATTCAGTATCCTCAATGGCCCGACTGTGGAGTTCCCGAAAACACAATTGCTGTTCGTGAAATTTTGAAAAGAGTAATGTATCAAGTAGCACCCGAATCTGGGCCAATTGTGGTGCACTGCAGTGCAGGCGTCGGGAGAAGTGGAACATACTGCACCATTCAGGATACATTGCAGAGAATTCTTTCCGGGGACATGTCTGCTTTAGATTTAGTTAAAACAATAACCACATTCAGGTCTCAGAGAGATGGAATGGTCGAGAGACCGGAGCAATATCGTTTCTGTTATGATGTCATCGTCGACGAATTAGAAGACCTCATCCCGGATGGATTCCCAGTTGGCGGTTGAATATATAGCGAATTGAACCAAACTCCTCGAGTAGTTGCTTTTAATTTAGGAGTTCTTTTGCAGATTGTAATTTGAACTTCTGCTTTATTCTGTTCCATTGAACCTAAATGCCCTCATTCGACATGTATATCTTGTTCCGGTATCTATTAGATAGAGGAGGATATATACTGCTAAACTGTAACGAGTGTAAGAACTTAGCAACGTATTTTACCTGTTGGAACACATTCATGAGATGGTCGAAACGGCCGTGTCCAAGACAATTACAGTCTGCATCGTTGCTCTCTTGCTGTGTTCACGTTGCACCGCTGAGGTACGACCAGCCGGGTCGCTGCAGGTTTTCACGTTGCATGCCTCCACCATCTCGCACTTATCATACGCATCAAATAAATGAACAGTTCATTCTAAGGACGTGGATAGCTAAACAATGTCCAATTCGATTGATTTTGTGTTGAAATATATTTTTATGATAATAAAAAGCAATGAACAATTATGGTTACAATGTTCGTACGGTAAAAATATGTTAATCACAACTAGGCAAATAAGAAGGTGCACTCTTGGATACTTCTCCATAAATGATTGTACAAATAGTATGCAAAGAATTTCAGTCAAGAAATTGATGTGTTAAGTTAATAATTTGGTCTCAAACGCAATGAAAAGAGCTGTGATCTCAATTGCGATGGAAGAGAGCTTCGACAAAGATCCCATAGCCTTCGATCTCTTTCTTCATATTTTTTTATTTTTACTTAACTCAAATAAATCCAATAGAACTATTCCAAATCCAATTCTTTTCGGATACAGATAGACATGTTAAATCTAATAATCTGAATACGGCCCAAATTCAATAGTCCGACTAGTTAAATGGATCAAATATGAATTAGTTCGATTTACGAGCCTAATATGCACAAATTAGTACACAACCTGCTGATCGAGCAAAAAAATAAAAATAATAGAGACCTAAGCACAATTTTTCAACGGAAAATCAAAACATAAAAAACGAGTAAAACAATACAAATTTCAGTAAACCAACAAGCTTTTGGCAACAAAGTGGATTGGTGAGGATACTATTCAACTACAGTAACCATTGATCTGCATACAAAAGAATATCATTAAGCTGACTTTCAACTCTTGTAAACTTCCACTAAAAAGTAAAAAGTAAAAAGTAAAAATATTTTGTTCCTTTACAGCAATGTACACTGGTGACATTTCATTCCTCTTTTCATAAACTAGAACAAGCACGCATGGACAAAATCTGAATCTTCCACAAAGACAGCGGCAATATTCAGGAGGAGGCTTCCGTGATATAAAAACTTGGATGGATTCAACGTGCAACTTTCCGTAACGCTGTACATCTAATGACTCGATATAGCCGTGTACGGCAACAAAAGAGAAGATTTAAAAGCCTAGCTTCATACAAAGTACCACGGTTTCAAAGCTTGCAGCGATTTCACTCATCTGGCAGTGGCTGTCTTAGGGCAAGTACAATGGATACATAAAATGCTCCTCAATCTGTCAAAAAATGCGGGACTGAATTCGCAAGATCTCCTGAAAAAGGTAGAGCTATTGCTTTGAAGCTTGCTTCCCTGAAGTACAAACAAGCTTCTCAGATGACGGAAATTTCAATGTATAAACAATTAACAAGTCATTAACGTGTCAAGCACCAATCTGCATTATATTCATCTGTTACCTCTGATGCTAATTTCCCTTCTTTTTTCAGAATGGGCTCTTTTCAAGTACGGAGAAATTAAGGCATCTAATTTCACCAACCAAAGTGCAACTGCAGATGTTGTGTGCGGCATACATGCAAAGGACGCAATGAGTTCTTCAGTAAAATTACAAGAACCTTGCACAACATTGCACTCATACAGGCGGTCCTCATTGATGGCACCAACAAAATCCGCAAGAACCTGCACAAATAAACAATAAAGGAGCTGCTGGTTCATACTAAATAATAAACAAAGATAGATAATGTTGAAAAGTGAAAGGTACAAAACCTGCAAAAGCTCGGACAAAGATGAGGTACGTCTGAGCCGTTTCACCCATAAATTATGAGCAGATTTTTTCCAAGCACCCAACAAAGCATCTTCAGGCATGACTGACTGCACGAAGCAGAGGGAGGTGAAGATCAGCAAAGCACAAAAAAACTTTAAAAGATTTGGAGCGTATACAATGTCTTCGATATATGAAGTCTTATTTTCCTCCAGTCTATGAAATAGCTTAAAATCTTTTTAACTTGAGCACAATTTCATTTCTCTAATACAACAACCATATATCAGAAAACGCAAAGCTAAAATCCAAATGACAGGTTACCTCAATTGCATGCATTGCTGCTTTTAGTGATTGAATCTGTGATGAGAGGACCTTATGCTTGGGAAAAGTATCACTTGCTTCTTTCTCCTTACATGTGGCTACATGTATGGCATACCGTTCTTCCAGATCAAAATGAAGCTCAAATGTTGTATGGCAAATCCTACAGTGCTTCTCATCTCTCCAATACAAATCATGACAACTTTCACATCTATGAAGTGTATCAAAATATGATCGTTTACCAAGTTTAGCAGCATTAAGTTGTAGGTAAAAGAAATTCCATAACCATGAATCAAATGCTTGGATCCGTTTCCATTTCTGTTTCTGTTCTTCTCCCTTTTTCCTAACTTCAAGAACCACAGCTCCAGATGAAGGCAGAGAATCATTAGCAGTTCCAGATAAGTTGTCTACCTCAGATACTGGTGAATAAGTGTCTTCTCTAACATTATCTGGCTCAGATTGATCAGATTGCGCCAAGTTGTCAATTCTATCACTAGTTACCATTCTACTTGACATTGCCTGGCAGAGAAACGCTATTCGTTTCTCCACAGATTCGATAAGAAGAGCCTCTCGTTTACCCCTGTCATCCAAAACTGACAAGAAGGCACACAAAGCCTGCATTCGGTTTAAGCAAACGAAAGTAAACATTAGAACTTATACAAAGGTCAAGCAACATGTACTATAATCACATTGACCATATGACAAAAGTTGAGGAGAATACCTCTTCAGTATCAATAACCTCCCAGCGACCATCTTCTGAAGATTCAAAGTAAACCCTTCTATGGCCTGGGTCATGTGCATTACAAGGGCCCAAGAAAAGCCAGTACCTATTGTATCTACGATCAGAACCCAAAAACACAGATTGCATTGGGTGTAAGTCAAACCGCATATCTTTTTCTTTTCCATTCTTTCCTTCTGTAGAGAATCTCTCTTCAGAAAACTTTGAGCTTGTTGCTGAAGAATCTATCGGGTGAAACTTTAATGTATTATGTTCTTCTACACCACCCATATGTCCTGCATGGACCCAGGTTGACCTTGGATCACTAGCGGACAACCTCTTAATTTTTGCTCCTGAACCAGAATGAAGGCTGCTAGGAATGCATTCAGCAACAGCATTTGTAGGATCCTATAAAAGAATAAGCACACTATGGTTAGAACACTCGATTAGAAGAAAAATAAGAAGACATGTTTAATCTGTAGAAAACTACTTAAATACCCTGCATGGCCACATGAGTTGAAAACTATTGTTACAATTGAAGTATGTCTAAGAACACAGTAGGGAAACACATGATACATAACAATAGCAAAGACAACAAGAAGCTAACAATATATTTTCTTGTTTTATTGGGATAAGCCTAAGAAGCTAGCACTAATGCCCGTCAACATTTCATTAGGGTTACAGATTTTCAACCCAAAAGATGGATCCAATTTGAAGGCAAATACTAATAGGAATCAACATTAACGATGTAAACCACCACAAGTCTAAGGTAGTTTGCACCATCAGATAATATTATCTTACAAAGGACAGCACAAGTTTCATTTAATAGGGCAACTTCATTGCAGGGGGGAAGAAATGAAAACAAAGCAAAGATTTCAATGTCAATGACAACATTGCCAAGATTCTAGACATTACCTCCATCCTGAAACTGGATCCTGCATGAAGAAGATCAATTAAAGCCACAAGTGCGTTCAACTTTTCTTCAATGCTTAAATCTGAATATTCGCCTTCCATCAGTCCTAACAACCATATTTCACCTGGATGACTCTCATCAATTTCAGTGTGTACTGTCAACATGTTATCTTTACTTCTACCATTGTTCGTATAAGTCAGTTTCTTAATTCTGGAATTTCTTGAATTCCAGCCAGAATCATCATCACTGCTACATGTACCACTGTCACCAAGCTCATCATCAACTGCTCCAGAGTCCTCAGTATCTGATTGGGATTCCTCAACTTCCCTTTCTGAAGAATTAATACGGACACGATATGTGGATGATGAAATTTTCTCAAATAATGTAATATCACTTGAAAGAGTTGAACAAATCAAAGACTCTAGTTCCTCTATTCCGCTGGAAAGGTTCAATTCAGAAATCTTCAAAACAAAAACAAAGTCCGTCACCAATTCAAGTGGAATGATGTGCTTGCTTGTTATCAAGTAAAAGATTAAAACATGAGAGAGCTTAAGATAACATGTTTAACAAACTTACCTGTAATGACTTCGCCAACTCAGAAACTTTCAACCCATGAATTCCTTGCTCTAGCAGAACTCTAAACAATTCACCCTTCAAAGTACCAGGACGTAAACCATACTTCACCATAAGGCCCATTTCCTAGATAATAGAAGATTAAATTTCAAAATCATAACAGAAGATTTCAAAATCCAAATTTCAAATGTAAAGATAGATTTATGCAACAAAAAATAAAACTTATTAACAGTATAACATAAAACCACCACATGGAACAAAATAAAACCTCCATGGCATTTGTAAGCATTATAACAAATAATGCTGAAGACAAGAGGAGGCAAATAAAAAATCTGCTCAATGGATGTTATTAAGAAGCACACTATAAGAAACTATGTCCTTTAACATTGTCATATGTAAAACCTGAAATTTCTAATTTTGGTCATTCAGTATGACAATTGACTCTATCTAACTAGGGCTCTGGGTCAAGGTAAAAGGAGATTGTCTGAGGTAATAACAGATAATAAATGACTATTGCCACTATGGCTCTGAACCCTCAAGGTTTTTGGTAATTAATACATATTGTCGAGGATCCAGAGCACTTAACTTGTGAAATACATATGTGCTGACTTATTATTTAAATCAACAATGGTAGTTAAATAATTTTGAAAACCTTGCTAAGGGTGTCCCTTCGCATTGCACCTTGCTTTGAACCAAAACCAGCCGCAACTAGTACTTGACGCAGTATTTCTGTCCATGTTAAAGGGTTTAGAGATCTCTTCCAGAATTCAAGAGTGGATTCTTGGTTTTCCACCTGCCAAATCATTTGATAAAGATGCTAGTTGTTGAGTGCTTGCATTCGATTAACTTTGAAATAACAATTAATTTAAGAGATCTAAAGAGCTTGACAAAAATTATCTCTGATATACCACAAAGAGCAAGTGGATCTTCTAAAAGTGCATGTGGCTGGACTACTAATAGTTGATTATGATTTTGTTCAAAAATTTTTTATTTTTTAATAGGACGAATAAACGTCTACTGAAAAGGAAAAGTAAATTACAATCAAGGACAGACTAGAAGTCCATAACTATGCTTAAACATTCATACCAGAAAAATTACAAGAAAACCATTATCCTGCGGTCCTGCCCAATCATATAATAACTATCATGAAAAATTTCACAATGTTGGCATGCAGTGGCATGTATGTACCCAAATAAAATGATCATTATGTGCATATGACATTACCATAAATTAAATGATGTATCTGGAATCTGGACCACTATATACTGTTTCTTGTAACTCACCGAGTGAATAAATGCAAGAAAATTGCATGATTTGCTCAAATGAGGTATGGATCCACAGCAAAGCTCCGCTTCAACATTAGTTAGAAGAAGCTTCAGAAGGGCCACGTGAATTTTTCCAAGTAGCATGGAATCCTAAAAGGCATGGACGAAAGAAAGAAGTTGAGCAAGTGGAAGAAACAATATAAATCTGACGTTGGATCAAAGATCAGATATAACCTTGTCATGAAATGCTTGAGCAAACTCATCAATAGTGAAGGAGCTTATATCTACCATAACGGCATAAGTATAAAGGAAATGGATAACCTGCCCAAGAAATTCAATCCAGAATATATTTTAGTATAATAATTCAACAAAATCTAGTAAACTGAATTCATGGCCCCTGGACACGTCTACTAATAAACCCAACAAAAAACAACAGCAACGATCTAGAGTAGGGCTTTAACACTGCAGATCTTTTCATTCGCCAGTTTCCACAAAGAATAATAAATGAGCATATCTCCATAATTTAACACCAATTTTCTAGTCATGCTGATCAGTTGAGAGAAAAGCTAATTAACTGTACACTTTTAAGACGTCTTATTTCAAAGTGACTAGACTTGCAAATAGAAGTTACGAAAAGAATAGGAGTCATCCAAGAGGGATGTCTCTAAACAGAAGTTGAAAGACAAATCAACACTCGCTCCAACAAATAACAATGGCAGCTTAGTAACATTGTGTTATGAGCTGAATGAAGGTCAAGATGAAGAATAAATGCAACACTCTCTAATAACATTCTTACATCTTGGCAACCTATAAAGATGAGATGAAAGAGAAAGAATGCTTTGAGACCATATTTATTAGTATTTATCTCAAGCCAAAAGACCAATGAATCCAAAAAACTAAGGAATGGTTATGAGTTATCACAACTTCACTCCAAAGAATATAGGAGAGGTTGCTACTGACAAGTCAGAAAATTCTCTCCTTTCTCCCTACCCCAGCCCTTCACAAAGAAGTGTTCACAATAAGTTTTGTTCATTAGCACCATAACCAGTATCTAAAAGTCATGTACATCTAATCAATATAGACTAAACCTAATTCTCTGCAAGCATGATAAAATAAAAGGAAAATCATTTTGCAAAATGACTGAAGTGTTATTTAGAAATTGTAGAAAACAGGCCCCCTGAAACATCATTCTGAACTAGTCCTGCTTGAGTTACTTGAATTTGGTTCAGCTTTAGTTACTTGTAAAGTAGTCTTGCTTGAGAGGTCTTAGCTAGTTTTTCTAGTTGGTGGATTTCTTATCCACTTGTAATTCCTCCTATTGCTTTAATAAAATTCTATCGTTTCTTCTCAAAAAAAAAAAAAATCATTCTGAACAAAAAAAAGCAACTTAATTGTGACAACATACTATAAAATCCAACAGATGAAATGTATGACATCTTTCACATACAACGTATCCTGTATTTGCAAAAGGACTCAACAGAATCAAGTTGGAAGCAGTTTGCCTTTTACGTACCTTGAACAGTTTCTTGACAATCTCTGGAGAAGAATCCCAAGGTTGCATATCGAATGGTAGCTTCATCTTCACAGAATTTGGAGGAAACTTGGCCAGCAAATCTGAAATCACGGAAACTTCTTATTCACAGCTCAAAATACCATACACGCACACATATAAATAATACAGCATTCCATTTTAGAGTGGAAAATTTGTTCAATTTTTCCTTCAACCCAACCTTTGCAAAGTGAACATGCATGATCTCCATTAGTAAAATGATCAGAGCACCCCAGTGAATTTGGTCTTGCTTGTAATTCTCTTTGCTCCAGCTCTTCATCGTCCACAAGCATTGCAATCTTATCTGAATGTTCTTGGGAATCTGTTCCTTCCAAAGCAAGTTCACATGTTTCTTTGCCTGGAAACTTCTGATTCTCATTGTTAGCTTCCATCTGGCATTCAACAGAAAATTGAATGTTATCAAAGCTGCTCACTTGAACCACAGATTTGCAATAACAACCTTTTACTTGCCTCTCTTCTTTTGGCTAAACGCTTCTTCTTTTCTTGTAACTTATTTTGTACCCTTCCCTGTTTCTGAAAAGGCAACAAACTGTCAGACAACTTTCTAAAAGTAACCATTAAAATCGATCTTTAAGATGATCATCCCAAAATACTTGCTCAAATATCTGCAAGCAATGGACTACATGACTTACAGGAACACATTTTTTTTGTTGCAATCTTCTGTTCCGAGTTACTGGTTTTCGCGATACAGAAGTTCGAATTAGTGACACACTAGCAACTTCACCATTGGCCAAACCCATTTCAATAGGAAAATCTCTAGCATTAGGATTGGTTGCCCGCCAAACCGTCATCAAACCTTTCCCAACACCATGTTTTTGTACTGGAGCACTCTTGTTGCAATCCTTGATGATTCATTAGCAAACCTTTCCCAACAATTTTCATGTTTTTGTACTGGAGCACTCTTGTTGCAATCCTGATTATTCATCATAAAACCTTTCCCAACACCATGTTTTTTTCACTGGAGCATTATTGTTGCAATCCTGATGATTAATTACAGCATGCTCGGTAACCTAATAAAAGTTAAAAGGGTAAGAATATATGTGGGACCAGTTAAGGTGACTTAAATAGAAACAAGAAAATTATGAAAGATACTGGCAGCAAAACAATTTATACATTACCTTTCTCCTTTAGTTGCTCTGTGGTTCTCTTGGCAAGGAAGGAAAGTTTTGGGAATCTAAATGGAAATTACAATGTGAGTGAAACCTCTTAAAGTATGTATCACTGTAAGAGAAAACTCTACAATTAGGTAAATAACATCACAGGGAACATAGAGAAGAAAAAATTCAAATGGCTACTGCAACACCAATAAGAATTAACTCAGAGAATAACACAAGCAAAACTGCCAAAACAATCTTATTCAATGACATTACAAATTATTAAACAACCATATGTCAAAGAATGTTCATACCTGGAGAGGGAAGAGGGTCAAATTCCACACCAAGCGGAGGACCATCCTTGCGGAACACCTTCTTTAGAATGTAGTCTGGAGTTAACAATTCCTGAATATGATTCCATTTTCTTTCCTTCTTGTTACGCAAACTGTTTTCATGTATCTCGACGCAGGAAGGAGCTTTGTTTTTGAGGGGCCGTCTTTATCTGTCCTTTGTAGCACCAGCTCCCAACTCACTGGTTCTATTTCCTCGCTTCCTCCTCTTCTCCACAAACCAACCCCGAACCTGCTTGTAAGTCAATCCAAAAGCAGCAGCATGGCATTCCACTGCCGCTCAGACGGATACTTTCCTCTGTATAAAAATTAAAATATAAATAAACAAAATCATATGAAAAAATTACAAGTATTGGGTTTCATTCTTGTGGTAAACACCAACAGTTCGCTATCATCCCACAGAATCTATGGCACCAGACGCACAAACAATCCTAAATTGCTTCAATAATTGTACTGTGCAACTACTTCCGAACGGTTTCGAAAATCGACACAGGGAACAGAACGATTGACAGTTGTATGTTCCAAATTTGAAACTCCAAATCAATAAATGCAAGTCTAAAATGCTAATTTCACTAAACACCCAATTGCAACTCTGTTTTGAAACCCACAGAGAAACAAATGCACACAACAAAAGCAAGAGAGAGAGAGAGAGAGAGAGGAGGGTACCGGAGTAGAAGCTCTCGAGGGCTTCCAACCTGCAATCGCGTTTTCTCTTATCTTCTCCATCATCTTTCCCTTCCTCTCCAACTTCTCGAAATCGCAGAAAATCACAGAAATTTCGCCACCATTTTCCAGAAGCAGCTGAAATGCAGAAACCAAAAGCAGAAAATGGTTGGGAGTTGTGGCCAAGCTAGCAGAGTCAGAGTATAGCTGCCGCCGGCGATGTCGGAGCGAGCGGCGGTGCCGGAGACGCAGAGAAATGGAGTTCGGAGGAGAGTGAGCTCTGTAATCTGCATGCTTTGTCTGTAGACACCGCCCAATTTAGACGAGGGGAGAAGCAGCAGATAATGAAATGGGCAAACAACCACCAAGTAGGGTTTTGGGCTCGCCAAAATAAATAAATATCTTCATCAAATTTCTTGGGGAAAAGATTTAATTAATTAACTTAAATATTTATATCATCATCCTCTTTTTTTTAATCTTTTTTTAGTTTCACTTGTCATGGTTTGGCTAAAGGGAAGTGGGTGTGCATTTGGAGGTTTGGGTCAATGGCCCAACTTTCAACTTTGTTTCTTGTAGTTGTTGTAGCTCAAGCGCTCCAACCTGATTTATTTGGACTTCCTGCCCATTGTGTATAAGTGTTGTTTGGGCCATTGAATTGGACTAGGGTGTGTTTTGGGTCCGGCTTGGTTCACTTCACCCCAAAAGCGAAAAATCGAACCGAATAATATAACCAGTTTGATTCGGTTTTGTTCAGTTTGATGTATAGAGGGGGAAAGAGTGGAAGAGCCGGGGAAAGGGAAGATGGGAAAAGAGGTGGCGGGGAGCGAGAAGATAGGAAGAGGAGGAGAGAAAATAGGAGGAAAAGGCGGATGTGAGAGAGTGAGAGAAGAATGATGAAGAGCACTTATGACACAACACGGTTTAATGCGTATTTCTCTTCACTTATGTTGAGAGGTCCGAAGTTCTCGACTCACTAATGAGATGACGTATTATGTTTGTTTTGGAGTTCAATACCCATGCCTCACCTACTTATCAAAGACACAAACCCCAAACCGACAAATGACTTGTATTATTTCAAAATTCATGAGTAAGCTAAATTGTGTGATGGTATGTTCATTTTATTAAAAATGAGCCACATTTTGCATATGCAAGTTTATAACATGTCACTTCTTACAAAACGATATCAGAAGTAAATAGAGATTAATTAGGCCAATCAAGTTTTGCTAGTGAGATTAAAATTTAAGAATGGTACGATCAAAATTCACAAATCCGCTCAGAAAGGAGGCCAATGTTACATCCAGCTATATGAGAAGTTGTCAAGTTGTGCTATTCAAGTGGTACAAAGCCACGAGATGGTCTTTCACTTGAAACGCCCAAGAAAATAGGCTACACATGTGAAGGCACTAATTGGTGAACAAATACTGTGTGTAGCAACACAACAATCCCCAAGAAACCATTAGCTTTGTCTTGGAGTTTAAACTTTAAGCAAGATTACCTCTTTAAGTGATTAATTTTTCGTATCTCGAACACGCTCACGTGACGTTATTATTCAACTTAAATTATAACACGTAAATTTACTTTTTATTAATATACCATGTTTCGACATATCACTCTTATCGTCCAATCTCTTATTATAACACATAAAATACTATATCACGCGACTGCTCTTGGTACCTATAAAAAACCTTGGCAAGTTGCAAGTTGCGGTGCCTCTTTTTGCAACCCCTTGAACCCTTCCAAGTCAGTTTGTGGTGGTATATAAATATAAAGGCTCAAACCTTTCCCAACACCATGTTTTTGTACTGGAGCACTCTTGTTGCAATCCTGATTATTCATCATAAAACCTTTCCCAACACCATGTTTTTTCACTGGAGCATTATTGTTGCAATCCTGATGATTAATTACAGCATGCTCGGTAACCTAATAAAAGTTAAAAGGGTAAGAATATATGTGGGACCAGTTAAGGTGACTTAAATAGAAACAAGAAAATTATGAAAGATACTGGCAGCAAAACAATTTATACATTACCTTTCTCCTTTTAGTTGCTCTGTGGTTCTCTTGGCAAGGGGAAGGAAAGTTTTGGGAATCTAAATGGAAATTACAATGTGAGTGAAACCTTCTTAAAGTATGTATCACTGTAAGAGAAAAACTCTACAATTAGGTAAATAACATCACAGGGAACATAGAGAAGAAAAAATTCAAATGGCTACTGCAACACCAATAAGAATTAACTCAGGAGAATAACACAAGCAAACTGCCAAAACAATCTTATTCCGAATGACATTACAAATTATTAAACAACCATATGTCAAAGAATGTTCATACCTGGAGAGGGAAGAGGGTCAAATTCCACACCAAGCGGAGGACCATCCTTGCGGAACACCTTCTTTAGAATGTAGTCTGGAGTTAACAATTCCTGAATATGATTCCATTTCCTTCTTTCCTTCTTGTTACGCAAACTTGTTTTCATGTATCTCGACGAGGAAGGAGCTTTTGTTTTTGAGGGGCCGTCTTTATCTATCCTTGTAGCACCAGCTCCCAACTCACTGGTTCTATTTCCTCGCTTCTCTCTCCTCCTCTTCTCCACAAACCAACCCCGAACCTGCTTGTAAGTCAATCCAAAAGCAGCAGCATGGCATTCCATTGCCGTTCGTGACGGATACTTTTCCTCTGTATAAAAATTAAAATATAAATAAAACAAAATCATATGAAAAAAAATTACAAGTATTGGGTTTCATTCTCTTGTGGTAAACACCAACAGTTCGCTATCATCCCACAGAATCTATGGCACCAGACGCACAAACAATCCTAAATTGCTTCAATAATTGTACTGTGCAACTACTTCCTGAACGGTTTCGAAAATCGACACAGGGAACAGAACGATTGACAGTTGTATGTTCCAAATTTGAAACTCCAAATCAATAAATGCAAGTCTAAAATGCTAATTTCAATTAAACACCCAATTGGGTAACTCAGTTTTGAACCCAATAGAGAAACAGTGCAATAATAACAAAAGCAAGAGAGAGAGAGAGAGAGAGAGAGAGAGGAGGGTACCGGAGTAGAAGCTCTCGAGGGCTTCAACCTGCAATCGCGTTTTCTTCTTTATCTTCTCCATCATCTTTCCCTTCCTCTCCAACTTCTCGAAATCGCAGAAAATCACAGAAATTTCGCCACCATTTTCCAGAAGCAGCTGAAATGCAGAAACCAAAAGCAGAAAAATGGTTGGGAGTTGTACAAGCTAGCAGAGTCAGAGTGGGGCTGCCGCCGGCGATGTCGGAGCGAGAGCGGCGGTGCCGGAGACGCAGAGAAATGGAGTTCGGAGGAGAGTGAGCTCTGTAATCTGCATGCTTTGTCTGTAGACACCGTCTAATTTAGACGAGGGGAGAAGCAGCAGATAATGAAATGGGCAAACTAACCACCAAGTAGGGTTTTGGGTTTTGCCAAAATAAATAAATATCTTCATCAAATTTCTTGGGGAAAAGATTTAATTAATTAACTTAAATATTTATATCATCATCTTCTTTTTTTTAATCTTTTTTTTAGTTTCACTTGTCATGGTTTGGATAAAGGAAGTGGGTGTGCATTTGGAGGTTTGGGTCAATGGCCCAACTTTCAACTTTGTTTCTTGTAGTTGTTGTAGCCCAAGCTGCCCAACCCATTTATTTGGACTTCCTGCCCATTGTGTATAAGTGTGTTGTTTGGGCCATTGAATTGGACTAGGTGTACCTTGGGTCCGGCTTGGTTCACTTCACCCCAAAAGCGAAAATCGAACCGAATAATATAACCAGTTTGATTCGGTTTTGTTCAGTTTGAGGTATAGAGGGGGAAAGAGTGGAAGAGCCGGGAAAGGGAAGATGGGAAAAGAGGTGGCGGGGAGCGAGAAGATAGGAAGAGGAGGAGAGAAAAATAGAGGAAAAGGCGGGCGGGAGAGAGTGAGAGAAGAATGATGAAGAGCACTTATGACACAACACGGTTTAGTGGTATTTCTCTTCACTTATAAGTGAGAGGTCTGAAGTTTGACTCACTTGAATGAGATGACGTATTATGTTTGTTTTGAGTTCAATACCCATGCCTCACCTACTTATCAGCACACAAAACCCCAAAAACCGACAAATGACTTGTATTATTTCGAAAAATTCATGAGTAAGCTAAATTGTGTGATGGTATGTTCATTTTATTAAAAATGAGCCACATTTTGCATATGCAAGTTTATAACATGTCACTTCTTTACAAAACGATATCAGAAGTAAATAGAGATTAATTAGGCCAATCAAGTTTTGCTAGTGAGGATTAAAATTTAAGAATGGTACGATCAAAATTCACAAATCCGCTCAGAAAGGAGGCCAATGTTACATCCAACATATGAGAAGTTGTCAAGTTGTGTTATTCAAGTGGTACAAAAGCCACGAGATGGTCTTTCACTTGAAACGCCCAAGAAAATAGGCTACACATGTGAAGGCACTAATTGGTGAACAAATACTGTGTAGAGCAACACAACAATCCCCAAGAACCATTAGCTTTGTCTTGGAGTTTAAACTTTAAGCAAGATTACCTCTCTTTAAGTGATTAATTTTTCGTGTATCTGGAACACGTTCACGTGACGTTATTATTCAACTTAAATTATAACACGTAAATTTACTTTTTTTTATTAATATACCATAAAAGTGGGACATATCACTCTTATCGTCCACCCTTATTATAACACATAAAATACTATATCACGCGACTTGCGTTCTTGGTACCTATAAAAAACCTTGGCAAGTTGCAAGTTGCGGTGCCTCTTTTTTGCAACCCCTTTGAACCCTTCCAAGTCAGTTTGTGGTGGTATATAAATATAAAGAACCAAAACCCTAATCCATCAAAGATTGATATCTTAATTTTTTATTCAAGACCAAGAGTTTGATTCACATTATATCATGTATGTAATAATCAATTGGAAGTTGCGTTTGTTTAATAGTTGGATCACATTCATTTGGCTATGCTTAAGTTTGACAAATGCATTCTTTTAATATATTCCACTAGGCACTAGATTCTTATTGTTTCTTAATTATTTTATTTTTTATTTATTATTGATTTAATGCCTCCAATCCGGTGATTTACTTTATCTATTATAAAAAAAATGGTTTGTCTTCTACCATGAGAATGACTTATATGAAACAAGTTCACCGCCACGTGGGGTTCTGAAACTAATAATACATTGTCAAGAGTAAGTTTTCCTTCACGTGACAATGTATTATTGGATTGGGACGTCACGTGGTGGTGAACCCATTTCATGTAAGTTGCTCTTCTCCTAACATATTTTTTTAATTTTCCTCTAAAAAAAATATTCTTTAATTAAATATTTAGGGCAATGCAGATCATCAAAAGTGGACTTTGCACGTAAAAGTGTGAGTAGTGCGCACTGATCATAAGATAATGTGAATTGATTATCAAAAATTGGACAAGATTGATATTCATCTTTAAAAAAAAAAAAAAAAATGCTTTGGCACCACAAAAAGAAAGTTCAAAGATGCAAAGTGTTCCTCCCTACTCTGCAGTCATGAAGTTATCAAAGGTTCATTTTGCTTGGGTAGGTATGCTCGACTCTTTGCATTTAAGTTAAATCACTTTTTTTATAAATTAGAGTAGTTTAAAACATTGTATCGTAAAAAACGAAAAATATCATCCTTCAAAGTTCAAACACACAAAAAATCCATTCCCACAATCTATTAGTTTCAAGGCCAGAAAAAGTAAACGCGAATAAAATCTTTGTTTATGGGGTAATATGTAGTTTTTTATCTAAGGAATTCTGCACACTTTTTTTGTTTTCACACTCAACATTCAACTGTATTTTTTTGTTCTGTTTGTTTTTGGCTATATATGCTCCTTGACTCGATGTTAGTCTCACTTTTTCTTTAGAACTCAAATCGTTCCACTTAACCCCTCTAGAACTCGATTTTCATCCCACGTTGCTTGAATTTTGTCAACTCCATGAAGTAGGCCTATTTGTTGATGTACGAGAAAAATTGACTCCCATTTTTCAGAGTAACATAATTCATGTAGTGTGGTATTAAAATCGAATTTTAAAGAGTTAAGTAAAACAATTTGAGTTGTAGAAAGAAAAATGAGACTAAAATAGAATTTTAAGGGCATAACAAAAAAAAAATTCATTTATAACATTGAAAATACTCATATTTGTATAGCAAATTGCTCCCTTTTTTCAACAACTATCGCTATCGATATTAGTTTGAGTCCAACACCCGTGCTAGCGTTCTTTTCCCAGCATTGGTGCTGACATTAGTGCTTGTTGTTTGCAATTTTATATTATTTAACATTAAATAGTAATAAAAATCTTCATTTAAAAAGCCTAATCTAGCTCAGCTGGTTGAGTTGGGAAATTTGGAAAATTAGGCAAAATTTGGGCCATGAATAGAATTGTAGTTAAATTTTTTTCATTTGATAATTTTAACCAAAATTTAACTTAAAAGTACTAAACACCCTTGTTGACTATAAATTGCTAAGCTAAATTCTATAACATTTTTTTATCTAGTCCTAATCATTTTTCTCTGGTGAGCCCCACTCACACTTTTTCTTAACAAGTTCATGATCAATGAAGGACCAACATAGAAGAACAAAGGAAGGAAGACGATACATATTTTATAAGAAATAGTTTTTGTAATTATTTTAGTTAATAAAATGTATTGTGGTATTTTTATATCAAGTTTTGGTTAGAATTTTAAAAATCTAAAATGGTTGGCTAAAATTCTATACAAGGTTCAAATTTGGGCTGTTTTTCTAAATTTTCCGGTTGAGCTCTTCCCGTTTATGATATGGTCACGTTTCCATTCCAATTCGAGGACCCCCATTTGAAAATAAAGGTAAATTCATATTAGATACCAAGTTGAGTATAGGTTTTAAGGAAAAATACCAAGCCACAAAATTTATTGCAAGTGATCCTATGACTAAATAAAATATATGAGAGATTACCATATTATCCTCAAGTTTATTTCTTTTAGAATTTTATAAGGTCTTTAGAGCTTGGGTTTAACTTTGAGGGTTTAGGGTATTAAAAGGTCGGTCAAGGTTTGGGGTTGATCATTTTGGGTTTAGGGTTTTAGAATGTCCTTGGGAGGAGCTTAAACTAGACCCTACGCCCTAAGCGATTAACGTAATAAAAAAAAATTTCTTCTAAAAAAATTCGTACTCATGCTTGTTAGTTACAATTCATTGGGAATGTTAATGGCTATGACTTTGTGATGGTAGGGTTGGACATTATTGTCATTTTAACTAGCAAATTAGTTTGACTTTTCAACTAATACTTAAACTAAAAATATATGGTATTTTAACTTAAAGTTATTTTGAATTTGGTATTTAAACTAAAAACTCCCTTGAAATAATTTATTTTCCTTTGTTTCTTAAAAGTTAAAATTGGTTTAGTAAAAACACTTTTACTATGACAGAAGATGACTGTTAATTCTAAGAAGGTTTATTAGTCAATATAGTTTTGATTGGCCAAACTCTTCAGTTTGGTCTTTAATAATAAAAATTGATAAATGTAGTCTCTAGCATTGACCACCGCAAATCAATAAGGTCATTCTGTTAGAAATTCGTTAAATTTTATGTTAATATGCTGATGTGGCACATGAATGGTCCCACCAGTCTAATCATATGGCGGCACGAGGCAAAATGATTTTAAACTATAAAAAAGTGTTTTAAAATCATAAAAAAAACTAAAAAAAAATTGATTAAAATAAAAAATTCAAAAACTAAAATTAGAACAGCAAACCCAGCTAACCTCCCCACCCACGCCTCCTTGCCCTCAGCGTTCCTCCACCTTTCCACCCCATTCCAACCCAAATAAATTCCAAATCCCCCGCCTGCCTTAGTCCCTTATCCCCACTCATTTCTCTCTTAACTAATCACTAAAATGGCTTGGAATTTGGAGTTTAAACAAAAGCTAAATTTTAAAAAAAACGAAATTTGATGGCAGATTGGGGGTGTGCGGTGATTATGTCTGGGCATTCCATCGAAGGGGATGCGCTGGATCGCAGAGAGGGATTAAAATACAAACTAAATTGGGCATTTTAAGAAAAAGTATAAACTAAATTGCGCATCCTGCATTAAATCTAAAGTACCCTCAAGCAAAAAGACTCAAAAATAAAAAATAATATCAACTTGGCCAATCTAATAGCCACCATATCAGCTGATCTTTAGATGTGACAAGCATAAGAACACATCCAGCACTCCAGAGCCAAAAGAATTTCAATCTCGGCAACTAGGCAACTAGAAATTCAATCACTTCATAATCTGCCTCATAGGAGACTCTGCACACAAAATTGCCAACAAAATCGGTAAGAGAATACTCTTTGCATACAAGCAACGCCGATTCCGAAGAGGAACTGCAAAAAAAACAAATAGTGATCGCTACAATAGGGAGTTTGAGGACAAAACCACCAATAAAGCTACCGGTTGCATCAGGATAAACCGCACCAACGCCACCATGAGACATAAACAAAAGACACAAGCCCAAAAGAGCAAATCTAGACAAAAGCCGCACTATAATCTAGAAAACCCACATCACAAAAATTCAGCTCAATCTCTTGTCAAAACCATACTACCCAAAAAAACCTAAGAGGGAGTATTCAGGGAGAAGGATTGGATTGAAAAAGGACAAAAATAAGTGATTGATAACTCAAATCTAAGCAAACTTAGACACATACTTAATACCTACAAAGGGGACTGTAAACACGAAAATTCATGCAACAAATAACATAAGAACACATGTACAAAATAAATTTGTATTAATAAATGTTTAGGGTTACAATCTCTATGGTTTATTCTTTTACAAGAATGTTCCTCTGATTGAGCACTTGATCTTGAATCGGGGTTGAAGTTTTTTCAAGGGTCGTCGAGGCTTGATCTTGAACGAAATGGGAACATGAGGAGTTTCACATGGTGGGTGGTTTTCGACTTTGGTAGCGGATGAACCGGCACATGTGTTTGTTGTGCTTGTTGATTCTCCACACGAGCTTGAGGAAGAACATGAGTTTTTGGGTGTTTCGTGCTTGCTTTGGTCAGAGAGCTTTCTAGTTTTCTCCAAAGGCTTGGACTTGCTTCGTTTCTTTGAAGTCCCTCTCCTTGAAAATGAGTCTACTATTTATAGCGCGAGCGATTGAGTATTAGTTTAGAATCCCCAATTTGAACCCAGTAATTTGTGGGATTGATTTTCTTATTTGATTTAAATTGAGCTAATTATTTAATTTAGCTCTTAATTAAATCAGAATCTTTAATTTGAGAAATTAAGCTCTAATTGATATAATTTGATCAAATTAGGTTTAATTTGTCCTCTTTTGTACTTGATTTGGTTTGGTTGACAGAGATTTCAGAGATGACACGTGTCACTCTTAACAACTCATCCAATTTTGATGAGTCATGTCCCATGTGTCCAATTTATGGGATCCATGGTGTGTGTCACGTAAGCCCTAACATGTCAAAATTTAATTTTTTGATGAACATTTATTTCACTGAAATTTACATGTCTACAAGGACTATTATTAACCACAATAGAATAGACAAATGAAAAGAGAGAGCGAAGCGGAGGGAAGGAGGAAAAACATAAGTGCTTCTCCTTTCTCCTCCCCCTATGACGACTTTTACTAAGTTTTATGTGGAGGCTAGGGTTTTTCCCATAAGGCTTGATCATACAAGACAATATGTTTAGAGAAAATATTTTTGGGTTCCAAAAGCACTTGAAGTGCTTCTTGTAAGAAGCATTAGTTATGTGCTTCTTGTCGGAAGCACTTCAAGTGTTTTTCTACGATTCACTTGTATTTTTACTAAGAATTTGTTTCAAAAATATTTTCACCAACAACGCCTTCAACCATTTTAAAAACACTTCCAAACGAGCTTATAAACTAGCAAAATCAACAAATACAATTAAGGGAGAAATTAAAGTATTAACCAAATAAGAAAATAAAAGGTTTTGATGAAGGTGATTGGTGGAAATAATTGGGGCATGATTGACGAAGGCGGTAAATGATAGTTTAACAATGGCAACCTTGGTGCTTATTTGGGATGAATGCTCTTTTTTTTTTTAATTAGACGCATATAAAATTGGATGTTTTAAACTGCATCAAATAGCACTTCCACAAATCAAATTGTGAAAATAACATGAACGCGGTAGTATTGACACCGTTGACAAAATAGGATGAAAGTTCATTGAAGAGCAGTGATTTCAGCACTCATTTCCAGCACTTCTACAATACATATTTGAGAAAATAACCCTGATACCATATTAACAGGATATTTATACCATTGACAAAGGCAAAAAGTCTAAAATACTCCCACTTAAATACCTCTTTTGTTGTTAGTATTGTCACAACATAGATACAAAATTGATATCGTATAGATGTTGATATGGTGTCAACCTATTTCCTAGCTCACATCAGTCCCTACAAGTGGGAACGTCAGGACAATACAGTGTGTTGACTTCAGACTTTTGTCAATGATAAAATTACTCTCTAATTACCGGCCAGTCGAAGATAAATTGGGTATTTAAGTTAGAGTATTTTATCAACGGTGTCAATACTACTGCGTTCATGTTATTTCCACAATTTGATTTGTGAAAGTACTATTTGATGCAGTTTAAAACATCCAATTTTATATGCATCTTGTTTACACTCAAAATTGTCATGTTTACCCCTATTTTGGTCTAAAGCCAAATTATGGCATTATGCGGGGGTTATTGTGAAATTAGGCCAAACTTACACAAAGATATTTTGGGTATCTGCAAGTTGTGCAAGTGGAATTAGGTTGAGGTGCGTGCATCAAGTTGAGTTGCTTTCACATTGGTTTTGCTCTCTATATATAGGAAGCAAAGGCAGAGAAAAGAGGACACTCAACCAATCAAACAAAATTCAGAACATACATGTTCTAAGGAAAGCCAACCTTTCAAACACCAAAGAGGAAAACATCTCTCTTGAAAGCCAAGAAGTGACATTCATCAGTTCATACAACCCAGAAACAAGCTTTCATAAGCCTACATAAGGCTTTAAGCAACCATTCACAAAGCTTCGACAACTTGTGTTAAAGCTTTTAGATCAGGAAATCCCCAATCTTAGAATTAGCTCTGCCACTTCTCTCTGTGGTATCGATTAAGCCTGGGAAAGAATCTCCTTTAGGCTATTCTCTTCTTCCCAAAGAGTCGATGGGCATAAAAGCCAACCCGGTGACTTTGTCGATGGCTTTGTCTTCAATCCGATGGGCATAAAAGCCAACCCGATGGCTTTGTCGATGGCTTTGTCTTCAATCCGATGGGCATAAAAGCCAACCCGATGGCTTTGTCGATGGCTTTGTCCTCAATCCGATGGGCATAAAAGCCAACCCGATGGCTTTGTCGATGGCTTTGTCACCAATCCGATGGGCATAAAAGCCAATTCGATGGCTTTATATGCAATCCAACCACACTTTAGTTGATGTTTACAGCTTTGTTTACTTATTGTATTTACTTATTCGTAAACTTTCAATTCAGTTTATATATGTTTACTTTGATGCAAACTGTATTTTCTTTATTTACTGCTTACTGTCTTTATTATTAAAGCATTCGGATTGAATATAACCAGTTTATATCCAATCTATATTTCAAACATATAAGCCTTGTTATATATATCTACATAACAATTAAAGTCCTTAACAGGCAAGGCAAATAAAGAACCTAAGTTGAGCCTCTCACTTAAAGGCACAATCTTTTGGTTATAAGTTAAATAGCGCAATCTCAAATCACACACATACACCGTCTGCTAGCGGTACCTAGTAGTGGCACGCTCACAATCTCCCAATCAGTGTTCATATAAATCACTAGGCCTACAACTAAGCGCCGTGTGAATTTATTTGTCGAACACATCTAATTGAAAAAAAAAATTGAATGTTAAAATTGGTATCGTCATTTGATTTGTGTTTGATAGGAAGCTCCAAGTGGCAACCTTGACTCTCTCTCTCTCTCTCACAATCTGAAACATCCAAAATTTTCAAAAAACCTATCGTTTACCGAATTGACCAACCAACCCCAATCTCCAATCTGGCACCCACGACTGACCCGACTCCAAACCCATTTGCTGGGCTGCTTCATCGTCTCCTCCGTGTTCCCAAATTAATAGTTTTCGTCGAGCAAATCAAGAACAAGAAGAAAGCACAGCAGTGCCCCATTTTTCCTTTTTCTTTTCTCTTTCCGGGAAAAAAAGGGAATTTTCCGAGAAAAAAGAAAAACGGATGGGCAAGGCAAGTGTTAAAACGAATATTTGAAAAAAAAGCTATAGGCTTTGATGTATATGTGAAATCGTGAATATCCTAATCCTACTACACGCTAGCCTGTCTCTCTTCCTTCCTTCTTGTGGTGGTGGTGAAAGAAAGAGGATCACCATCATCATCCCCATCATCACCATCATCATGATTACAAGATTAGAAAATGTCCAACAGCACCAACAACACCAACAGCCACTACCAGCCGCCCACAAAGTAAACGCTTCTTCCCTCCCTTTTTTTTATTTATTATTATCGTCTCCCCCATGTCAACGTCACTTGTCTTCACATGCCCATTGCCCTCTCTCTCTCTCTCCCTTCTCCATCTCCTCTCTCTCTGGGTCAATTGCCCAGTTGGGTTTTCTTCCTTCGTTTTTCTGCGATCCCCAAAAACCCAATTCCTCCCTCTGCACCAGGTACCTATAGCTAGCTAGCTAGCTCTCTCTGTCCTCTCTCAGGCATTTCTTCAAGCACCTGGTGGGCGTTCTAGATTGGTACTGTTCCTGCTGCTGCTTCTACTATGATTCCAATAGATTGATGGTGATATGATTGAGTGAGAGAGAGTTTTCGTGTCTTCTTCCCTTGTTCCGATGAAACACGACAAGGAGAAGGTGAAGGTCCCAACAATACCAACACCACCAACCTTTCGTCTTCTCTGCTATTTGGGTCAATGGGTTTTCGTCCTTCTTCTTCTTCCTTGCTCTGCCTCTGCTGCCTGCGACCAGCTCGATCGCGACGCTCTTTTGTCCTTGCCCTTCAAGGTACCGTTGAATTGGTCTGCTTCCACTGACTGCTGCCTTTGGGATGGAATCACCTGTGACCAGGATGAGCACCGCCGCGTCGTAAAGCTGTGGCTGCCGAGGAGAGGCTTATCCGGCGTCGTCTCTCCGGCCATCACTAACCTCACCCGTCTCACCCACCTCGACCTTTCCCACAATTCCCTCTTGGGTTCTCTCCCAGACGACTTGCTTTCTTCCCTCCCAAGTCTTCAGGCCATTGACTTGAGCTTCAATCGTCTCATCGGCCGCTTTCCACAATCCTCCAATGAAAGCAGCCACCTGCAGATTATAAACTTGTCCAGCAACTTCTTCAATGGAACAATCCCGGCTTCGATCCTCGTCCCATCAGTGTCCGTTTTCAATGTCAGCAACAACAGCTTTTCCGGGTCGATACCGATCAGCAATGGCGGGAATCACACTTCCCTTACCTTATTGGACTTGTCCTTCAATGAATTTACTGACCCAATTCCCCCTGGAATCGGATTATGTTCGAAGCTCCAAACTTTTCGAGCAGGCTTCAATGCCCTCAATGGTTCTCTCCCTGATGAAATTTTTATGCTTGCTGATCTCCAACAGCTCTCTCTGCCTGTCAATAGTCTCTCTGGACCCCTCAGTGATGGCATCAAGAACCTCACCAATCTCAGGATCCTCGAGCTTTTTTCGAACCAGTTATTGGGGCAAATCCCCGGCGATATTGGTAACCTTTTCAGGTTGGAACAGCTGCTCCTCCATATCAACAACTTCACAGGTGCCTTGCCTCCGTCTCTTGCCAACTGCACAAATCTATCCACCTTGAATTTGCGGGTCAACAACTTGACTGGAGAGCTCTCTGCCTTCAATTTTTCGACACTCCAACGCCTCACTACTCTGGACCTTGGGGACAACAACTTCATTGGTGAGTTACCTCAAAGCCTCTACTCTTGCAAGTCCTTAACAGCTATTAGATTTGCCAGCAATCAGCTCACAGGCGAGATATCACCTGAAATAGTCGCATTAGAATCGTTGTCTTTCCTGTCCATTTCTACCAACAGCCTGACAAATGCCTTGGGGGCTTTTAGGATTCTGAAGGGTTGCAAGAATCTGACCACTCTGGTCTTGTCCAAGAATTTTTGGAACGAGTCTTTGCCAGATGATAAAAGCCTTGGAGATCCAGTTGGATTCCAAAGTCTTCAGGTTTTTGCTATTGGGGGTTGCCAATTCACAGGTGCAGTACCCACCTGGCTAGCCAAGGTTACAACTCTTGAAGTCTTGGATTTGTCGTTTAATTTTATAACCGGTTCTATCCCCGGTTGGATGGGGAGTCTTCCCAACCTTTTCTACGTAGATTTGTCTAATAACCTCCTTAAAGGAGGATTTCCTATTGAGTTCTGTGAGATGCCAGTTTTGACCTCGAAAGAGGCCAGTGATAAGGTGGACAGAAGTTATCTAGAGTTGCCAGTCTTTGTGAAGCCCAACAGTGCTACTAATCAGCAGTACAATCAGCTGTCCAACCTCCCCCCAGCTATATATTTGGGTAACAACAGCCTTACTGGCAGTATCCCTATTGAGATTGGTCGATTGAAGTATATTCATGTGTTGGACCTTAGTCATAATAACTTCACTGGCGGCATCCCGGAACAGATTTCTAACCTCACCAACTTAGAGAAATTGGACCTCTCCTATAATCATCTATCTGGTGGAATCCCTGCTTCTCTCAAAGGTCTGCATTTCTTGTCTTCCTTCAGTGTGGCATACAATGATCTTCAGGGACTTGTACCATCTGGAGGTCAGTTTGATACTTTTACCAACTCCAGCTTTGAAGGGAACGCTGGGCTATGCGGCCCTCCAACTGCGCACAGCACTTGCCCTCAACCATTATTATCGGCTGGTCGAAAATCTAACAGAAACCTTCTTATTGGACTCACCTCCGGGATCTGTTTTGGCATTGCATTTATTGTTGTCATGCTAGTACTGTGGATGTTGTCTAAGAGAAGAATCATCCCCGGAGGAGATACTGACAAGATGGACTTCGAGACCATGTCTAGCCAATCTACTGCTGTTGCTCCTGAGCTTGACAAGGATACCAGCTTAGTCATAGTGTTCCCAGCCAACACCAATGAAATCAAGGATCTTAGTATAACTGAAATCTTGAAGGCGACTGACAATTTCAATCAAGCAAACATCATCGGCTGTGGAGGTTTTGGTCTGGTTTACAGAGCAACATTGGCGAATGGGACCAGGCTAGCTGTTAAGAAACTCTCAGGAGACTTGGGTCTGATGGAAAGGGAATTCAAAGCAGAAGTTGAAGCGCTGTCCACTGCCCAACACGAGAATCTGGTTTCCCTGCAAGGTTATTGCGTGCATGATGGTGTTCGCCTGTTAATGTATTCGTATATGGAGAATGGAAGTCTGGATTACTGGTTACATGAGAAAGCGGATGGTCCTTCCCAATTAGATTGGCCAATTCGACTGAAAATTTTGCGAGGAGCAGGCTGTGGGTTGGCTTACATGCACCAAATATGTGAGCCGCACATTGTGCATCGTGATATCAAGTCGAGCAACATCCTCCTGGACGATAAATTTCAAGCACACGTTGCTGATTTTGGATTGTCCCGGTTGATTCTTCCTTACCAGACTCATGTTACAACCGAGCTTGTCGGTACCCTTGGTTACATTCCGCCAGAGTATGGACAAGCATGGGTGGCGACTTTGAGAGGAGATATGTACAGTTTTGGGGTTGTCATGCTTGAGCTGCTAACCGGAAAAAGGCCTTTTGAGGTATGCAAGCCAAGGGCGTCGAGAGAGTTGGTTGGCTGGGTGCAGCAAATGAGGAGAGAGGGCAAACCGGAGGAAGTTTTCGATCCTCTCCTGAGAGGGAAAGGCTTTGAAGAAGAGATGGTGCAGGTTCTTGATGTGGCTTGCTTGTGTGTCAACCAGAACCCTCTGAAGAGACCGACGATCAAGGAAGTTGTCAATTGGCTGAAAGATGTAGGGACATCCCAGCAGCACCAAGATAAAGACTAGTAAATTTTTTTTACGTTTGACACTTGATAAGAAAGTATTTATATGTATACTTGCACATAAATATTTTGGGGTTTTTACTTGTGTAAATGATATTGCTTTAAAGATGTACGAGGCAGCTATAGTTTTGTGTAAACCTCGAAGGCCCAGCATTTCCAGCTCTTTTATTACAGAAAGCACGCGTCTTTCTATCGTAGACTTTCACCCCTTCTCTGAACTGGAATCGCAGCATTTCCAGCTCTTGTATTAGAAAACATGTGTCATGATTGATACTGATGTTCAAGTACGGTCACGATCAGAATCGCCAAGGAGAACATCCTGGATTAAGTCTTGGATTTCGATTTGAAAACGGAAAAGCTCGCTCGTAAGAGTGATGTCTGCATAATTTCCACCTTCATGAGGTAGACCTCACTAGGAGTGTGGAGTGTGGAGTGTGGAGGTTGAAACATTCTTGGCGCACAACTTTTGCGGGAAATTGCTTTGGCGAGTCATCGATTCTGCATAAAATATGCAATTTTTTCTGCAGATTTGACAGCATAATGTAATAACACAGGTGCAGCTTCATGTTTGGTTTCTGTAATTTTATAATTTCTCCAACTTTAATGTGGCTACAACAAAACAAAACAAACCAAACCAAACCAAACCAGCTTTTGCATGCCATATCAGTAGCTTGCTGAAGAGGCTTCCATATTTCAGAAAAAGCAAATTACCGGTGTAGAAAAAGTTGCACTCATCGTTTTTTTTCTTCTAGTTTTTTTATTGAATAGATCAAAGCAAAATCAATCAACTATTAAAACAAAGGGAGGAGTGCCCAAGGAAACAACTGGGAATGGGACAAATGGATTTTGATTGAGTTATAATTTGTATCTGAACACAGTTTTAGCAGTTTGGGTGATCTGATAAATAAGAAATTGGTACTAAGGATTCGTAGCTCAAGTAATTAAAAATGCTTGCCTTGCACTTCACGAATCCTATGTTCGATTATCTGTATACAATATTGATTAAAGAAAATGATACTAAAACATTACCATTTGTTATGGCCGTCTTGAGCTAATTCCTCATTGTTTTCGCGCATTAAGCTTATGATACATTTATTTGCTGATATACGATGGACGGTCATGTTTAATCTTTTTTCAAGTGTATCCCCTGGATATCCCAAAAACGAATTCTAACACAAACACTACAGAAAAAAGGTTGTAGAAGAAAATAATTGCTCCAGTGTCATCTATGTTGTATTTCATCCCTTACTTTGGATTTAAGTATTCATGCATCAATGAAATTATCGCAAGTGTGCTAGCGATATTCATGACTATTCAAAGTTTTTTCTTGCTGAATTCTAAATTTTTTTTTATCAAAAAATATCGAAGGATGCTTTTATTTATAGGCGTTACCCTTTTTGCCATTAGTAAGATGCATTGTCTTGGTTCCGTAACATAGAGCATTTTAAATTTAGCTTTTCATGAAAATTAAAGTTATGCACCGACCTTAGTATAACTAAATTAACGAAAAAAATGTGTTAATCTTCTACACTCAAGTTTGATATTCTCTTTCTCGTAATTCAAATTAAATTAGAACATCACTGAAATCAGTATAAAGTTTTTTTTCTGATCATTTCGAATTATTGTTTCGTTTCGTTTTTTTGTTTACATGAAGGTTTGACTTTCTTCACTTCATTGATTAAATTTTTTGGGTCAATTCTTGTAATTTGCACTATTCAGCGTATAGATCGGAATCTAAAACCCCGAAAACAGAAGTGACTGAATCTTCTTCTACGACCGAAATCTGAAAAAGACCCGTAAAAACAGGACAGAAAAATGAGTCAATAAGCTAAACAGTCCACACCGGAGAAAGAGATGAAGCAGGCGGAGCTTACCGCGCTGCTCTGCCTGATATGGGCGGCGACACTCCTCTACGGCGAGATGTTCGCCTACTGGAGGCCCTCTCTCTCGTCCTGTTCATGGCCACACCTCAATCGCACTTCTTCCCCCACAGCCAACCCCGATTACGTCAAAGTGGCGGTCATCACCGACCCGCAGCTGATGGACCGGACCTCCCTACCTCTCCCGCCCAGATCACTCGCTCTCGAATTGGTCCAGTTCTTCACCGACCTGTACATGCGCAGAGCGTTTCACCAATCTGTACTTCCTCTCCGGCCCGATGTTATTTTCTTTTTGGGTGATTATTTCGACGGCGGTCCTTATCTATCGGATGAAGAGTAAGTAAGCCCCCAGCAAATTTGAGCTTTTGAATGCAAAATCTAGCTTGGGTTTTTGCTGTTTCAGTGAAATGTGCTAGCTTTGATAATGTTTTAGTAGATTTGATTGCTTCAGCTGATGATTTGATATCGAAATTAGGTTGGAATTGTTCGGTTTTCTTTAAAAATTGTTGTTTGACTTGCTAAAGTTAGGTTCTTTCTTGTTCTAATGTTGGATTGGGAGTTTTTTGATGCAATGTGATTGCTGTCTTCTGTGAAATGGCGTTGACTTTGTTTGCTTGATTTTAGGTGGTATGAATCGTTGAGCCGTCTCAGACATATTTTTTCGCTGAATGTGCGAGATAGATATTTAAATATCCCAGTTTACTACCTTCCTGGAAACCATGACATTGGCTATGGAAATCTCCACTCTCGTAGGGCAGGGGTATGTTATGTTTGTTATGTTGCCATTGAATGATACCCTGAGTTTTTGTTCTAGAACTACTCTGAGAGTTATTTGTTTGTCTTGTGCATTGCTTAAAAACATTTATGTATTGTGTCCGTGTATTCGCAAATAAAGTATTACGCACACATACTATTGAAAAGAAGATTTAGAAAGGGAGAAGAAGACCATATGCCCCTGCTCTAAGTGAGTAATTTGCATAGTGTTCTAGAGAAACCATATACGAAAGATCAACGAACATTCCTAGAAACTAACCCTCAGAGTTCATAATGGATCAATCAGTAGCCCTAGAAATAATCAATCCTACAGTCAGTAGCCCTGTGAAATCAGCTCAATCAGTTCTAAAGATCACCCCTACAGATAAGCTAACAAGCATGTTTACAATTTATACAAATGAGCTGGAGAGTAGATATCAGCAAGTAGAATCCAAACCATGTAGCTGGTTGATTACTTTTTGAGTTTTATGTATTTCTTTTGTAAATTTGGTGTAAAATCTTGTCATGGACCTAATTGTTATGGACATCCATTCTGCAGTTTTATCATCTTTTAGTCATATTTACATGCTTTCTAGTTAAGTAGTTTCTTATATGGTTGTACCAGGCAATCAAACGATATGAAAAGGAATTTGGAAGCAGAAACTATCGATTTACAGTTGGAAAAGTGGAGTTTATTGCCATTGATGCTCAAACTATTGATGGTATGCATGGAAACAATATTCTGTAGTTATTTTATTTATAATTTTATCCTTTTGCTGTTTTGTTCCTGTTAATTCGTGTATACATACAATATTTTCTTAGCACCAATTGTGCATGTGGAAAAAGAAATTGAAAGTAAAACTAAAACAAGGAACCAATTAGAAGACCACATAATTACCATATCATCCTTGTTTCTTAAATTTTGATTAAAATCACTTGGGATAATAGGGGGTGTATTTGAAACGGACTATATGACCAATGACAGAGTCCTTTTATAGCAGCATAGGTGATACTAGGATGTTTTCTTGAAGAAATTTTCTTGTCATACGGACTCATAAGTTATTTAACTAAAACTGTGAGATAAATAATTTTGTTTCTCTTAACTGACCAATTTGGTTGACTGGATTGGTAAATGAATCATTATCATTATATAGTTGAATGTGATTGGTATCTGTGTGAGAATGTATTTAGTGCATATGTCTATCTGTAGTTATGCTCTTAGAAACAGAAAGTCAAGATCATGCTGGATTTAGTGGAATTTTAAATCTCCAACAGAGAATTGCACTCTGCAACTGCAACTTCTTTTTTTAGACGAGTTCATATTGATATTTACTACTGTCCATTTAGCACAATAAATCTCATGTATGTTTCATGCAGGAAATCCTCAAGGAGTTCTGGCTTCCTCTACTCGTGATTTTATCAAGAATGTCTCCATGGGTATATGATATATCCTCATTCTATGTTGTTAACTTTACACTTAAATATGTTGAATTAATTCATCTAATTATTTACATTGTTGTAGATGTTCAAGCGTATCCAAGGGTTTTATTGACCCATATTCCATTGTATCGACGAGATTGGACAGATTGTGGCCCCAACCGCAATTCACAAATTGTCAACCAGGTATTGTTTTATTGAGGTAAAACTTAAGCAAAGTATATTGTTGTACATTTATTATTGGCATTATACTTTATAGTGCATTTCACTATATTGTAGTGTTTTTTCGGTTGTTGAGTGTCCTCAGTATATAAACTCACGAGGTTTTTTATTTTTTATTTCAAATGTTTAGCGGATTTTGCGGTCTGCTGATGGTCAAGAAGTAGTGTAAGCTTTTTCTCATCTTGTGTTTTGGGCAATTGAAATCATAAAACTATATGAACTTGCAAGTTTGGTTGGTGGCAGCCAAGGATTTAGTTTGACAGTTAATACAATTTTTACAGGTATCAGAATTACATTACAGAGGAATCATCAAACTACTTATTGGATTCAATTAAACCGGTTAGTACTCTTTCCTCTCCATGATGCATCTTGTCCATGAGAGCCCTATTAAGAGCCCTATTAATTGATTCAGACATGGGACGAAGATTGGAAACATTATGGATATGTGGACACCTTTATAATGATTGATAATGCCCCAATCCTTGTCCATTTTGGGAAAAAGTAACATAAAGCTCATATACCATACTATCACATAGTTTGTAGGATAACTTGATATTCTACAATGTGCCACGCTTTGCTGAACTGTGAAGCGGCTGACCCACATGCACTTTGGTGGTCAGATGTATCCTTGCAAGACCACATGTACCAAAGTTTAAGGTTAGTCTAAGAAGCCAATGTGCACCTTGGTGGTCAATTATTGACCACTTTACCACTCCAGATAAACTAATTCGACCTAGTCATGACTCTGATACCCAGGCTATTGGGAAGTGACACCATCAGGCTCATATTGTTTGTATCTTATGTTGAGTCGTAGGTTGTGAGGGATGTGTGTTTCTAGTTTCTACACCTCTGCTTGGCTTATGCATCTTTGGCCATTGACTGTTCACTGCATATTCAAACTGTAGGATCTACCTTTTACTTGCAATAATAACTTTTAAGTGGTTTTTGTAGGTACTTGTTTTGTCCGGTCATGATCATGATCAGTGCCATGTGATCCATAAGTCGAAAAAGGGGCCTGTGGGGGAGGTAAGCACCCTATGCGTTGGCATGTATAATTCTTACCAGGGCATGATATATTATTGATAATCCCTTTCAGTACACTGTAGGGACAGTGAGTTGGCAGCAGGGAAACTTGTACCCGTCTTTCATGTTATTGTCTACTAGTAATTTTGTACCTTCAAATCCATCCAGTTCTGAAGAGGCAATTTTAACTCATCTGTGCTTTCTTCCTATGCAAACACACATTTATTTATGGTAACTCTTCATGTTGATGTGTTGATTTATGTGACTAAGCGTTTCAGTTGGCTTTGTTTCTGCCTCTTACCCATCTTTTCTCAAATGTCCAGGTATCTCTCGCTATTTGTTTTTACCCTGGTTTCCCTCCTGCTTTGGCCATCTAGTGGTGTGAGTGTTTGGCATCATTGTCGTGATTTGATGGGGATTGTAAAACAAGTAATCAGTAGCATCAGAAGTAGAACAAAAGAGAAAATTGAAGATCTAAACTGTGAATATGAGATGATTTGGGATGCAGAAGGATCAATGCATCTTGTCAAGAAAGCCTTGGGCACTCCTATTGCACGTTCAAGTGAGAAAAACTCAGTTGAAAGGTTTGTTTCTGTGCTACATTTTCATACCCTATTTCTATTTGTATGCTGCTGTGTATGTAGTATGTATATATCGAGTCCCGCGTCTGTATTTAGTTAATGCGAGTTGTATAAGCTATTATGGATCTACTTTTACTAGGGATCTATTTTTTCCACAATTAGACTCTGGCAGTTATTTATATTACCGTTATATATCCATTGTTATATTATTACGTGTGCTTTACATTCTTTTCTTTTCTAGCAGAGGTAATGCTGTGATGCGGCCCACAGCTAGAAAGAATATGTCCCAGGACATAGAGGTTTCTGTGAATGGAGACACTGATGCGGATTCTGTGGTTGATCCTATGGCAAAATTACTGCCTAGAGCAAGCAGATCATGGACAAAGACGGTGATCAGAAGATTGGTGCGGACATTACGAATGGTCATGATCATCGCTGCAGTAAATGTACCCCTTTATGTGATGTTACTTTTCAAGGATTGGATTGACCAATGACATCCAATTTGCACATATATAGCTCGCATAATACCAAAAAGGAATACCATGTCGACATATAGCTTGCATATGGAAGTTCATCAGGTGAATCCTATCGCTTTGATCTGAAAACATCCATGATATGATCCCATCATGCTTTTTTACTTTGAGTAGCAGCTGTAAGTGTTCCATTATTGAGTGAAAGGGATGTAAACTGGATCAGGATCTTATTTTTCATCATTTTATATAGAGAACCTCAGTCACTTTTATCATCGTATCCTTTTGAACAATTATAGCAAATTTTGGCTGATGGCATGTGGAAATATTAAAACAGTCGCGGGCTACGGAAACAGTAGATTAAGCACAAGATTAGTTACACCGTTGTTGGTTTTAAGACACGATTAATCAATCGTTTAAGTTTGAAAACATGATTGGTGGTAAAGATTTAGATTATACGGCAGGACAGGGAAATCCTTGTTTAGATTTTCTCTATATATTGTCAGGCATTGTTTGGTCATTCATTTGATGAATCTACAAACTTCCCCAAACTTGACAGCATATCCAATATCCATGGTGAGTGGATCACAAGATTGGATGTGGAATTTGCTGTTTGTAGTGGAATTTTCACACCTTGTGTGTTAAAGTGGGGTGCAGGAACGATGTAGAACCTACTGTTTGTAGTTTCTTACTTTCTGTTTTAGGAGAGCGACTTGCCTGCAACAGGTTTATCGCCCTCTTTGCATCTCTCATCACATGATTAGTCATGTTATGAGAAATATTGAGAGAAACATAGAGGCTTATAAACGGGTTTCATCACCCTCTTTGTATCTTTGATCACATGATCAATCACGTTAACAGAGCGGGCTAAACACTCGTTGTAGGTAAGTTTTACGCTTGTTTAGAGTGGTGGAATCTTTCCTAATCCAGACAATCACAAAGTTGGATTGGGAGTGTTGAGTCAACTTATCTAATTATGGTCACATTTGAATCCAAATGACAATCATTGCACAACCTATAATTACAAACTTTTAATCTTTTTTGGCCAATCCAAGATCTTGGCAACTAGAAATTATTACATAGCAAGTGCTCCATTACTCTTTCAACATCCCCTACAAACCCATGATTACAAGCTTTATATTCTCCAACATTGACAAGGAGGGTGAAAACATTTTCTCCCCTAAAACTCCAAAGAAATTAGGGGAAAAGGAAAAAGGGAGAAAAAAACAGAAAATTCAAAACAAACAAAAAGGAAAAAAGAAAAAGCATACACCAGTTGCAGTAGTAAATATTGACTCTTGAAGCATCAATGAGTCAATCAAACAGGCCTTTCAGATACAGAGACTCCTCCATGTCAGCTACATTAGTGTCCCTGCTTTGAAGGTCCGGCTAGTTAAAAACAAGTGTGTGGGCATAAATTTTAACCTCTCCTGTGCTCCAAAAACCTAAAATTGGGTTGCTCTAAAATTAGGTCAAAAAACTTAGTAGTGGCACTCCAGAGCAAGAAGAAGATAACCCACACAACAATTTAAACCAAACCAGACCAGCAGAAACAAGCATCTTCCATGGAGTAGTGTAGTGTAGGTACAAGGAAAAAAAGTTAAATAAGACCGGACGGTGAGGTTTAGTGAGTACTGAGCCCGTCATACATGTGTGACCTTTTTCTCTGACAACATGCATGCAAGTCCCATCATATGACAGTGATGGATCTCATAAACATGTTGTTAGAGGAAGAGTCAGGTATGACGGGCTCAAACAATAAGTTTTGTTGGATAAGAAAAAGAAGAGAAGGAAACTAGCTAGTCATCTCCTTGAATGTACCAGCAAAGGAGCATGGTGGCGCAGCGGCGTAGGATGTAAATACGGGCACGTTGCTCCTTCACCAAGGCAGCGCATTTCCGACTAAAACCGTTTCCAGTTCGCTTTGAGTGAGCCTTGGCTGTGGCTGATCCACCCTGGTTGCATTGTACTTGAACCATATCCATGACTGATGATGGCTAGGCTAGCTGAAAGATGATGTTTGAAAAGAAAAATAGAAAAAAAAAAGAAAAAAAAAAAAGAAACAAAGCTCAGGAGAGCTTGAGGAGTAGAGTGTAGGGTAAGATGGTTGGAAGTATATATACAATTTCAAAGCACGGAGTTGACTGAAGTTTGAAGCAAGGGAGTGAACATGGTCAGGCTCGGAAACTGAGGGATATGCAGCCTCGGCAGCATAGTTTTTTTATGAAGAAGGGGGAGTGAACGTGGGGTTCAATGTAATAAAAAAATTGGAATGAACTTGCATCCACCTTGTTGTTCCCTCAGATATAAATAATATATTTTAATCCGACAAATGTCATAATCTAAATAATTTATTTTCTTAATCATCATTTAAACATCATCTCTACAAACAAATTTATGTAAATAGAGATCGTTGGGTCCTTTGTATGTGTAAAATAGATCATGATTTTGGTAACAATTAACATTTTTATGACGAACTGTTTATTTGTTTGAGTATATGAATGTCTTAAAGATCATTGATTTGAATAATTTTTTTTTAGATATATCTTTAAATGATTATTAAGAAAATTGACGGTTCTGATTATAACAGTTGTACAATTAAAGTACATCAATCACAAGTGGATAAGAAAGTGCAACCGTGAAGTGGGTATTTCCTAAGAAATTTATACATGGACTCGATTTACTGAAAAAAAAGGGGGTTACTAGCGAACATCTCGCTCGCACCTTTCTATTTTATCTTTTCGGCTTTCATTTTCATTATGTAATGTTGTAAAACATGATTTGTCTATTTATTGGATAACCATTAGATGACTAAACGATATCAAATTTAGTTAATTTTTCACAGAGATAATCATTAGATGGTGACATAGAAAATAGACAGTTCGGATCATGGTGCAACACTGCAAAATGAGAAAAAGAGTAAAAAAGATAAAACGAAAGAGCCCAAATGAGAATGTTGCTAGCATTTCAAAAGACAAAAAAAATGTAACGTACATTGGTTGAAGTGTGGGGTTGAAGTGAGTCATTGATTAGAAAAGGGGCAAAGGTGGGCATGGAAACTTGAAAAGAGGAGGGCTGCTTAATCAAGACAAGGCAAGAGGGATGTAGTATGGCTTATGGGAACCAGGAACCGGCAATCTGACCTCAATTCTGATTTCTGAGTTACGTTGGTTTGGTTGGATTCTAGTATTCTGGTGCCATTAGTCGTCACAAATCCCCAATGGCCTAATAAACTATCAAATCACAATTAATTTAGCTCAAGTGAAGTGATATTCATTATATTAGTATTGATGGGTAGAGAAATTATTGTGCAACATATGAATATCTTCATGTGATACAATCTTTATTCATGTTGTAATATATTGACTTTAATATTATATTCGAAAGTATAATTTCGTTATTTACTAATACCATAATATACGAGGATATGTTCTAATATCATGCAATAATTTTTCGATAGGTACATCTAATTGTTCACTAAATTTTATTCACTAAGTGATGGGGACAATATTATTAGATTGAATTAACTATTAGATCATATTCTCTCTAAGTTATACAATGACAAATAATTTGGTAAACTTTGTAAAAGTTTTGTAGCTCAATGAATCAAGAGTATGTTTACCCTGCATCTTAGTTCCGAATTTAATTCCTCTTTAATATCACTTGTATTAAAAAAACAGAAAACCTGTATGACTAGCATTGTTTTAATTATACGTCTTAGGTGAAAGAGGGTTAATTATTTTATAGCTAGCTGTATATGTCGATGCCAACTGTTCATCAATGAGGAAATGTGTTTATATAAAACATGATCCTATTCAGTCATATGTGTCTATATATATGGTGCTGCCAGTTGCATCTATCTAAACATCAACAACATATCTTAGAGGATGTGATATGTGGGCTACTGGCCAGTAAACATATATGGAGGCTTCATGGGGACTTTGCAATTAAATAAAGGTTTAAATAATTTTGAAATGGGAATCATATTTTACAATCGTTAGTTCAGTTGAAGTGGGAAATCTTACCTTAGGTGATTTTTTTAGATTTGGTATATGGATTCATATTCTCTCCAAATATAACACGTGGGCAGTTGAGTTAGCTGGCCAATGCAGACAACGTCATCTCTCTATAGATATGTCATGGTTGTTCAACGATCTAGTAAATATATGATGCCCAAGTCTTAAAATATTATGATTCAACTTAAAGTATGTGCATATAGTGTAATTTTGTATTATGATACTATGCATCATGACTCTTAACTACATTAGGGTTATTGACACCTCACAATTTGTTGAGCACCTTACTTGTAAAAATATTAATATTGAATGACTTATATATGAAATGATTTTGTGGACTGATCATTCGATATTATATTATATTTTATGATATTCCAAGTTAGCTTTTATGTTTGATTTTGAGAGAATTTTGATACTTCTTTGTATGTTTTTATCATATGATGGATTGAATCGTCTTTGTGCATTAAATGGACAAATTGTGGAGTTTTGGAGCTAAGAAGATTATGTCAAAGTTTCGAGCCTTAATTCTATGCCGTTTGATCGTGAAGAATAATTGAAGATGGATTGCGTAATTCGGACAGATTCACGTTTTGAGCTTATTTGGCATATAAGTGATCTAAGATGACGTTTTTGGGCTGAGGTTTCTTCTACAAAGTTGTAGAGGACGTTTTTAGCTTTCCAACGACATATTATGGGCCTAATTCGAAGCTGATTTGGTAAATTAAAAAGAAGATTTTCTGCAGCAGTCCAAGTCCTTGTTAGAAAAAGATTTTGTAATTTAATTTATTTTTATTTTTGTTTCCTGATTCTTTGGGAAGCCTATTTTTAGTAGGATTTGGTTTTTCTAGTAGTATATATAGCCGAGTCTCTAGGGTTTAGAGGGGAGAACGGATTTGAAGATTAAATTGTGGAGGACTTGGCTCAACTTTGCTACAACGGTGCTTTCTAAAATTTAATTAATTTATTTTATGATTTCAATTATGATTATGCGTAACTAATTCTCTTTCTAGGGTGAGGCCTTGAGCCTTAATTAGCATGAATATGTAGTTTCTTTTCAATTGCTTATGATATTATGCATGCTACTTTGAATTGTCAATCATCGGTTTAAACTATCTATTTATCTTAATGCTTGATCACCATTATGATGCGTAGACAAGTAATTGGATGCAATTTATGTTGGAATATCACCCTTATATTGGCTATGGCTTCTTGTGATTGATAATTGTAAATTCACTTAATGCGAATATCACACTCTTAAGGGTTGCATGGTTTTTTAAAAGGTTTTCACAAAACTTAATGAGTCTTGCATGTTCATATTTGATCTGAATATCACAAACGGGTTGCATGTTAGATATACGTTCTAGCTAGAATATCACTAGTAGAATATGCAATAGGAAAACCTAACCTTCAAAGTGCATGTGTAATTCATAAGTAATTGGTAGAACTATATAGGATTGTTATTGGTGATGGTTGAACTCTAAAGTTTCTTATCTTTGATTTTTGAGAATTGTTGATGAACTTTGTTTTTAATTATTTAATTTCCTGCGAATTTTCATTTATTTTGTTATTTTAAATTCATGATCACAAATCTCTATTTTTTGTATTAAATAATTAATTAAGAATTGGTTCTAAATACAAGTTATTTACATCAATCCCTGTGGAAACAACCTTGCTTGAGTTATCTATACTACAACAACCTTGTACTCTTGCAAGCATTTTTTATAATTTTTGCCTAAAATTTGAGTGTGGTGAAATTGCTATCATGGACCTATAAGTTTTTTGGTAAAATGTTGTTTTATGAATACTACTCCAAGTTCAACGTGAGATACAACTTGCATCTTGAGAACTTTTCTCTTCAAGCTCTCAGATTTACTATCACTCTCCATTGTTAAACAAAGTAAACCCTAACGACTGTTTGGAGGCTCCACATGAGGTATGATTTCACATTTTATTTCATTTTGCATCAATTATGTCATCCGTAATTGTGAAGATATTTCAGTGCATTTAGCAAAAAAAAGTGAAGACATTTTGGTAGATCATTATTGAAAACGTGGAGATATTTCATTTTGGTATATGTACTGATGTTTTAAAATAATTTTGATAAGCAAGTATTGAAACTGTGATATCCCACATCGACCAATGGAGAGGAGGTGATGTGCCTTATATGTACATGCTCACCTCCATTTAGCATGAGGCCTTTTGGGAGCTCATTGGCTTTGGAGTTCATCGGAACTCTGAAGTTAAGTTAGTTTGGGCTTAGAGAAATCCCATGATGGATCATGGAGACCCACTGGGAAGTTGCTCGTGAGTTCCCAAAAGCAAAACCGTGAGGCGTGGCCCAAAGCGAACAATATCGTGCTACGGCGGAGCCGGTATGGGATGTGACAGAATGGTATCAGAGCCACTATACCGTTTGGTACGGATGTGTCAGCGAGGACGACGGGTTCCCTTTAAGTGGGGTGGATTGTGACATCCCACGTTGACCAACGGAGAGGGGGTGATGTGCCTTATATGTACATACCTCCATTTAACATGACGCCTTTTGGGAGTTCACTGGCTTTGGAGTCCATCGGAACTCCGAAGTTAAGTGAGTTTGGGCTTAGAGCAATCCTATGATGGGTGACCCACTGGGAAGTTGGTCGTGAGTTCCCAGAAACAAAACCGTGAGGGCATGGCCCAAAGCGGACAATATCATGTTACGGCGGAGCCGGTCCGGGATGTGACAGAATGGTATCAGAGCCACTCTGCCGTTCGGTACGGATGTACCGGCGAGGACGCCGGGTTCCCCTTAAGTGGGGTGGATTGTGATATCCCACATCGACCAAGGAGAGGGGTGATGTGTATAATACACGTACCTCCATTTAACATGACGCATTTTGGGAGTTCAACGGCTTTGTCGTCGAACTCAGAAGTTAAGTGAGTTTGGGCTTAGAGCAATCCTATGATGGGTGACTACATGGGAAGTTGGTCGTGAGTTCCGAAACAAAACCGTGATGGCGTGGCCCAAAGCGGACAATATCATGTTACGGCGGAGCGATCAGGAATGTCGACGGAGATGGTATCGAGCCCTGCTGCTTCGTTCGGTACGGGTTTGCGGGGTGAGGGCCAGGTTCCCTTAAGTGGGGTGGTTGTCCCACATCGACCAACGAAGAGGGGGTGATGTGCCTTATATGTACATGCCCACCTCCATTTAGCATGAGGCCTTTTGGGAGTTCATTGGCTTTGAAGTCCATCGGAACTCCGAAGTTAAGCGAGTTTGGGCTTAGAGCAATCCCATGATGGGTGACCCACTGGGAAGTTGCTCGTGAGTTCCCAAAAACAAAATCGTGAGGGCGTGGCCCAAAGAGGAGAATATCGTGCTACGGCAGAGCCAGTCCGGGATGTGATAGAAACACTTCTTTGTTAGATTCTTGCTAAAAATTTAAAATAATTTCGGCAGAGCTGTGCTAAAATTTTACGTGCTTTCGGTTGGATTCTACTAATTGATAAAACAATGTATTGTTGGGAGAATGTGAGGGTTTTCTTGTATTTAGATAAATCATGTTTGAATTCGTAGTCTTAACATTGTACGTTAGATCTTTAGTAAATGTTGGAATTCGTAGTCTTAACATTGTATATGAGATCTTTAGTAAGGAGATATCTCGAAAGTAAGAAAAAAAAAAACCCTAATGTGAGATCTCAGTTAGCTCGAAGGGTTGTTTCAAAATAAGAAAGTCATGTTGTTGCTTTCATAGCCTAACTTACTTCGAATCAAATCTACAAGTCTTCGATTTGGTTCACAAATTTGCAGAAAATCGTACGTTGACTTAACAGATTGTTTGGGCGTATTACAAATAACATGAAATTTTTTAACGAGTTCCCACAAAGATGGAGGACTAGCTTAGTTTCCAAATTTGATGGAACATGCATGAAGAACAGAAGAAGATCCAAAGGGGCTTGACTGTTCCTTCGAGGAACATGCGTTCTTAACTTCTGAAGGGGATATCCCCTTTAGAGACAAACCCTAATGCCATGGATATTAATCATCCTCATGCAATGTATATCCTAAAGTAGTAGAGTATGTTCCAAGTAACCACCATCCCCAGCCTGTAAACTTAATCTTGTACCAGGACCCATACACATGAAAATATAATTTTAATTAACTAATTAGATTTGTTACTTAAGCACCGTTGTTAATGAGATTCAAGTAGGGTTTTGGTCCCAACACCACCCTGACACTCATCTGCAATTAGCTACTGGACAAAAGACCTTCAAGGCTCCAGCTAGCTAGCTAGTACAATCTCATTCATTCAAAATAGACTTCTAATCTGAACCTTACATGCACATGTTCACCTAACCACCATTTAAAAACTAGCTGTTACAAACTCTAATTTAAATTAACTAGCCGTTGATTGCAGATCAAGCAACTATCACAACCTGAAACTAATTTAGGATTTAACACCCCATATTTAAAATTTTCAAAATTGTAAAATTACAAATTGTTACACTAGTGGCCGTTCCTCCGCCTGCCAAATTATCATGTTAATTGCCATTTTCTTATGGGGTACTTGGTACTTGCATGGATGTATTGGTGTTACGTGAATCATTTTTCATTTTCACCATATTTAGTGGATCAAGATCTTTTTGAAAGGTTCTCCAATACTCTTAAAAAAATTGTATAGTGTAATTACTTTTCTTGTAAATTGGACGTTGAATGTTCAAATCATGTTATAACATCGTTAAACATGAAGGTACGAAGTCCAAAATTGAATAACGATGGGTACGTAATTCCATGACTTCTAGTAATAATTTTATTAAAACAAATAATTTAAATGTTACAGCCAGTCCCGGCATTTATATTTGTTTATTTTTGAAAGTGTTAAATGACCAAAATGCCCCTGGTTGGACAATGGTTGACTTCTAGTTGACTTTCGTGTCATGACACGTACGACCCATTTTTTAGCTTTTTCTTGTTGTACTTGTTGATACGAGCGCGTGGAAGCAAACAGAACGAAATTTGGAGTTCGAACGAAGATTCTGCGAGACGTTAATCTCAAGGGCATTCCCGTAATTTTTATGAGGATGATAAATTGTAGTTTGGGCTTTGGGCCCAGTGAGCCCATTCCTTTCTCAGTGTTCTCCCTCACTCAACCATTCTGCAACGACCACTCTCATTTCTAAACCTCTTTCCCGTCCTTCTTCCCTGACCGAGACAAACCACAAACTTCAGTGGCTCCGCCACCTTTCCCCAGCGAATCACTCCCCCAAACCACCAACACGAACCACCTCTGATTCACCAGACCAAGCCTGCTAGCTTCCCTAACCTCGAATCTCGACTGCACTGAACTCCAGCAAAGCCTCATGCTTTCCCGATGAGTTTCCCGGCGATACTAGCCATGATCGGCCTCGTGGTGACCATCAATTGACTTCTAATGAGTCATAGTCCAGATCCCAAGCTTTGCATGCTCGATTTCAGCTTGGAAATCGAAGTTGGAATCTGCAACTTTTTGGGCCGTGACTTTCCTCTCATTTTCCGGTCATCTTTTGACCTCGAAATAGGTAAATTTGTGTTCCTTGTCTTCCTAGCTTCATTTTGACATATTACACGAGTGAAATGGTTGAGTTTTGACTAAGTTATGGATTTTTGAAGAATTTCGGCGAAAAACCCAGATTCCGGCAGCGGACGGCGGCCGACAATAGCAGAGGTGATCGGAGAACTGACATCAACAAACTCGGCCTTGACGTTAGCCAACCAGGTCCTGACGTTAGCAAACCCGGTCCAGACCCGGTTAGACCGGGAATATTCCAAATGTATATTCCTTTCCCTAACTGACGGCGTTAACGAAATATTCTCTAACACAGTTAGAATATTACGTTAAACTCTGGAATATTCCGTTAAAGTTAACGGAGCACTGTTAACTTTAATGACGCTTGTAACCGGCGCGTGACCGCGCGTGGTGGCCTTCCACCGACGCGTAACGACGCTTGACGGCGGTGCATAGCTGCCCCCGACGTCGTATTTGGGTTTTCGGACATCGAAACTCTTAATTTGAGTTTCGTACTCCGTATTCTTCATAGTTTTTGATTAGTTTATTAAATGTGGTTGTTTTACTTTAGGAGTGACAACCCGAAGAGTACGGAGGGCTTAGAAGTAAAGCAATTACGGCTACAGCCACTGTGAGTGGGCCTCTCTTTGTAAAATTATATCTTATATATATGTTTGTGAAATGAGATTTACGTTTATACTTTGAAACGAATCTTATACTTGTTTTGTTACCTTACTTGGTTTTAGAAACTCAAATGTTTTAGCATATTCGGTATTTTGAATACGGTATTTGTAAATACCATTTTAGAACATTTTACTACGGGCCTTACTTTAGAAATGATATACTTCATACTATACCCCATTTTAAGATACGAGACTTTACCCGTGGCATGTTTTCATACCCGCTCAATTAGGATTGCTTACACGGTGTCTATAGTACTGTCCGGGGTCAGGACCAACTTCACGATACGTTCACATTGCACCGACACGCTCACTTTGGATCCATCGTAGGTGCCAGCCTGTTCTTGTTGCCTTGGCATCTAGAACTCGTTATGACGCGCTTAGCGCCAGCTTCACGTGTATGTAGTACTCGAGTGTAGATTATTACACCTAGCCTGTTCATGGCAGAATATCTCTGCATGAGCTCGTGTGTTTGCACTGCTTACTGAGCGTACCCTGTTGTTATATGTGATTTTATAATATACCTGATTTCACTTATGCCATGGAGACTTTTGGTATTCTTGGATTTCACGTATTGATTTCCACGTGTTGCTTTCTGTTGAAAGATTTTATATTGGAGTTTATGGTTATTTACCTGTTTTGGAAAATAACTGACTTTCCACATTTACGTTGTTTTTCATACCTACTATGTAGTATGATGTTGAGAATTATTACGGATTTTTACAGCGAGGGGTTAGTACTTTCGGAAAAGCAAAGTTTTAGAAAATTATTTGTTTTTGCCCACTCACACCTTTCTGTTTTGCGCCCCTCCAGGTTTTAGTAAGCTTTGGAGCTCCTGACGTCGGGACGTGGTGGCATGGTTCCTTCTTCAGTGTAGGGAATCTTTCTTAGTACTATAGTTATCTGTTACTTCCACTCTATAAAGTTAGTTACTCTGTTATTATTTCTTTCTGGTTCACACACACTTCTGGGCACTCGATCTTTACTTTATTCAAATTTCTCTTTATTACTTTAAATTACTCTTCATTTTTTCAAATGACTTTTGTCACCTCACGGGGTGTTGGCCAGCACCCCTCGATTTTTGGGTGTCCACCTAGACATCCGGGTCGGGGTGTGTTATTAAACATTGAATGTTAAAATCATATTATCACTGATTTACTGTTCGTATAAGAAAAAAATAAAAAAACTGAGTGCTACTTAAGAGAACGAAAGATTAACTCGACCGTCAACAGTTAGTCAATAGTGTAAGGATTCATAGGTTACTTTTTGTCAGTGTCAGTGTCAAATGATAAGGACCAAAGGCTAATTGACTCCAAACTAGATGGGTCCAAAATGTAATTACCCCTACTAATTAACAACAGTTTAGGAAGGATAAACCCTAGTTTTCATTGGACCACAAACAACTAAAAATATTGAATGGATACACCAAAGAAAAGGATAAATCCTTGTTTCCATTCAGACTATCTCTAATGGTGAGTGTTAAAGTCTAAATTTTTAGCCCATAAAATTTAGAACTTAATTCAGAAATAGTTTTTCTCCTTTAATGGGTTTGGGTTAAAATGTTAGCCCGAGATTATTCAAGAATGATTTTAGCCTAATTTTTCTTTTTGGTAACTGTTTTAAAAATAAAATTTATATAGATTATCCTAATTTATTTTTATGAACATTTTAATTTAAAAATATTTAAATTATGATAAATAATGAATACAAAGGTATTTATACAGTTTTGAGTGAATTTTGATTTAAATAATTTTTAAAATTGTTTTTGCCGTTGGATTTAATTTTGGGCCGTTAGATATGTTTTTTTACTTTTAGATTTGATCATATTCGATCTCAGCCGTTGGATTTAAAATATTTATAAATGAGATCTTTTTTTTAAGATTGAATATGGATCGTTGGATCAACTAACGGTCCAATGGTCTAGACAGTCAGACAAAAAAGAGCCGTTGGGCTTGTTTTTTGGGTGGTTGACAGGTTGTCAGTTGTGGGTCCCCCACGTTGCAAACTTGTGGCGTGAAGAAGTGTAGGGCGCATTAGTGCCTTGCGGCTCCAAAAATTTACAACGCGTCTACACGTAGGGTGGGCCAGGATCCTTAACATGGTGAAAATTTTGGGGAGAATTTGGCCCAAGTTCATAATTTATTCCAAACTTTTTTTTTAGCCCAATTGTTAGAGTTAGTTTGGGGGGTTTAAATTGTAATTTTAGAATTTAACCTCGAATAATACTTGGGTACTCACTAATGAGTACTTTATATACTCACTTTTTGATTTGGTCAAATCAAAAGATGACATGTATTCCTTATTTTCAAAAGTCCAAGAAAAATTAAATAGCATTATTTTTTTAAAACAATAAAACATGTGTTAAAATATCATTGAGCCAAATCATTAAAGTGAATATAAGTGAGTACCGAACTTATCCTTTAACCTCATGGCCTCAGAGTTTCATCGAATGAAGCAAAACTAGTCCATTTGATCGAGCTTAATCCCAATATGCAAAGCATTGGTAGCCTGTTGCCAAATAACTTCGGCCTCCACCCCCAAGTAGCCCATTACCCCAAAACACCCCCCTTCATACAAATTGCTAAAGAGGGTCCAATGGATTTGGTTCATGCTCAATACTTACCTGCAATTATTTATTTATTTATTATTATTATTTTTGTATCCATCGTGATCAGTCTATATTGATCACAAAGTCAACGCTTTGGATGGAGTGGTAATGAAATGTTTCTCAGGTTCGTAATCTATGAAGATTCAAGGGTAAAAACTGATTTCGTATGCCATGCGTTCTTGTGCCCTAGAACTTTTCATGTTTTCTTCATTGAATTATAGGGTCGGGGATTGGACGTCCTTAAAAAATTCTGTTAATTAGAATTCACCGCTCCACTTGATCACTTTTTAGATTAAACATTCTTTCCTTTTTAAGATTTGATTAAGATTTTCAAACTTTGATTAAGGTGCTCCAACCAATTTCACCTCAGCATATTACATAGTTTTTAAAGAAAATGCTACCAAAACAAACGAGTCATTCTGCTTTTTTTTTCTTTTTTAAAAAAGGATCAAATTATTTTCAAAACTAATTGTTTGAATTTCTCCTTAAAAAAATGATTGATCTTTTGAATGTCATCCTTGATTGTTAGAAATTAATAGAACCTGAAAATTGTGTTTATTTGTATTGCTTAGGAAATATGGTACGAGGTACGTTTAATGGTATACCATCAAGGTTATAAAAGTTTATTTGATGTATGGTCTTTTGATTTTTTGTATTTATAATTATATGGGTACATTTGTTTTTGTATAGGTACATTTTGTCAGGTACGTTTTATTTTTGTATTTTACGTTTGATTTGGTACATATTAGTGATATTGGTACATTACTTCTAATTTTGGTACGTTTTATTTTGTATGGTACGTTTGATTTGGTACGTATTAGTGATATTAGTACATTACTTCCGATTTTGGTACGTTTATATTGTTGTCAGTCCTATTTTCTCTTAAGGTATTAATATAAAAATTTTAATTGGTACGTTTGATAACTTTGATTTCGTGGGATTTAAAATATTTTAAAGCGTTTTGGAAAAAAATAAAATAAAACTGTATATAATCATTGCCAAATTGTAGGGATTATTGCGAAAAAAAATTGTATCTAACCACGTTTTTTTAATAATTATCTCTAAAGGGGAATCAAAAGGCTAGATTATAGGAAATTTGTTTCAATATGTTGTGCATTTTCTTTTGGGGTCAGATGTTAAGAAATATGGGATGGTGGCAAGTCATGTAATTTAGGCACATTAACATGGGTTAATTAAAATACACATGACACCAAAATTGTTAAAAAATATTTAATCAAATTGTTAAAACTAAAAGATGTTTAGTCTGAGTAGCTTAAAAACGATGGGACTGCATCAAAACACCTCTAAAAAATTTACAATGCAAATTTGAGAGAGATAGGGTTATTATACAAAACCCTAAATTAATACTTCCATGCATGTTATTATTTAAATTTTTTTTAGTTAATCCCATCTTATCCACACAAAGAAAAACATTATGAATCTCCAAAACTTAGTAAATACGAGAAAATTGTGTATATGCTGGAGAAAGTGAATCTGGTCACATGTTCGTAGGCGGCTAGTTGGCTATAGTACTACACTTGGAGAAAGTTTTGTGTGTACCCGGGACACAATGATTAAAAAACTTTGTGTGAGACCTATTTGGGAAGCTCGAATATGGACGGCTGGCTGGAACTAAGAACTTTTCAACGGGTGGACTGGAATAAAAATCTAATGAATTTACTTTTTTGTATATGTTCGGTTACTAGTCTTTTTGAAAATAAAATATGACACACACCGACCCGGATATCCACGTGGACACCAGATTACGAGGCATGTTGACCATCACTCCGGAGGAGTGACGAAGTCATGATGCGGAAAGTGTATAAGAATTTAATGAAAAATTGTGAAATTTAAGTCTAAAAGCAAAAATAAGAAAGTGATGAGTGCCCAGAGTGGGGTTGAACCCTTATTACAGGTTTATAGTGTCAGAGCATAGAAAGTACAGTAAGGAAATTAACAATCCCGTCCCGAAGGATGAATACTAAAACAAGTAAGAAATTCTTCCTACATTCTCGGAAGTGCGTGTCAGCTAGTGCCAACAATCCTCGTCTGCCAAGCTTAGTCCCTAAGTCCTGGAAGGGCGCAAAAATATGAAAAGGGTGGGTGGGCTGAAAAAGTAAAGTTTTATGGAAACCTTTTCTGAGTTTCGAAAATAATATCCCCTCATTGTAAAACCCGTAGTAATTTCCAAAACTCAATTTCGTAATAAACTATTAAAATAAACATTAAGCATTGGGAACAACGCTCCAAAGGATACGAGTATTCAAATAGTTAAACAACAAAAGTATAAATAAGTTTACTTATCAAATAAATACAAGTACACGAGTTCATGTACAAAGTAGCCACATGAACAGGCTGGGTGTTATAATTACGCTCTAGTACTACATGCATGTGAAGCTGGCGCTAAGCGCGTCACAATGAGTTCTAGATGCCAAGGCAACTAGAACTTGGCATCTAGAACTGGATGGCACCTATGATGGATCCAAAGTGAGCTTGTCGATGCAGTGTGAACATATACGTGAAGCTAGTCCTGGCCCAGACAGTACTAACACCGTGCAAGTATGCATGATAAGTAACAGTCATAAATGTATAATCATGCCAACAGTTAATTTCTAAAACTCAAGTAAAGATATTTGATAAAACCATTTCCAATTTCTTAAAACATGTCATGCTATACGATACTTCGTAAACACAATTTAAAACACGCCCACTCACTGGTAAGTTGTCGGATCGTAGCCGCCATATCTAGCTTGGCCTCGGTACTCCTCGGGATAGGTCTCATCTGAATGAGAAATTACTAAACTATTCATTAAACAAGTCAAATCCCAATTTTACTAAGGAAAAGACATGAAATCCCCTTTGTTTGCTCGTTTTGGGAGTTAAAAGTATTGTAAAAGTGACTCATGCGCTGCCACTTGCTTTCACGCGCCTCCAGGCCCTATCACAGGGCTGCACGGAGCCTCACGCTCCACTCAAGCACCGTCAGGCGCCGGCCAAGGGTCGGTTACACGCTCTGTTAAAGTTAATGGCGCATCGTTAACTTTAACAGAAAATTCGAGGTTTTTAACGGAAGATGCTAACGGCGTTAGAAAATATTTCGTCGCCGTTACGAAATATTCGGTAGCGAGCGTCAGTCAATAAGGAATATACCTTTGGAATATTCCTGGTCCAACTGGATCTGGACCGGGTTTGCTGACGTCAGAACCGGGTTTGCTGACGTCAGAACCGGGTTTGCAGACGTCAGCTCTCCTGTCGCCACTTGTCATCGCCGGCCGGAATCTTGCCGGAAATTGGAAATTTTGTCGAAATTTTTCAAAAATTCGAAATAGAGTCAAAACCCGAGGTGATCCCTTGCATGCAAGGTCTGGAAAGTGATCTAGGGCTCACGAGGAGTCATTTGGCAGTGAGAACAAGGACAATTGAGGTCTCGATCGTCGGATATCATGTCGAAAAATTTTAAACGTCCACCGGAGTTTCTGAGCAACTAGTCTGAGGCTTTGAGTTTGAGTTGCAGGGCTCGATTTGGGTGTGGTGGTGATGAGTTGAAAAGATTGTGGTGGTGGTTTCGTTGGGGAAACTTGAGGTGATGATGGTGGTGTTCTCGGCAAGCTTTGGATGAGTTGTGTGTGTGTGTGTAAATGCAGAGCACGAGAATTAGGGGTGAGCGCGGTGCGGTTCAGTGCGGTTTCGAGTGAAACCGAAACCGAAACTTTTTGCGGTGCGGTTTAGTGCGGTTTTGAAGCCAAAACCGAAATGAAACCAAACCATTTGGTTCGGTTCAGTGCGGTTTCAAATGGTTTCGGTTTCGATTTTGAGAAAACTTAAGAAAACACTGCATGACTTGTTTGGAATAGAACTGTAGAATAAGTACAAACAGACTTGTTTGGAATCTGGATGTTCCAACACACTCTAAGACTAAAAGTAAAAGAAATGGCATCGGAAACAGAACAATCCAAATTCATTCATACTTCAACAACTAATCAACTATCTCACAACAGAAATCTGTATTTTCAAAGTCAGTCAGCACACAAACTGACAAAAGGATTGCTTATGTTTATGCTTGCTGTTTTTAAGCATATGCATAAAACAGGATGGCACAATAGAACAACTAAAAGTCACAAAGTCAGTCAGCACACAATAGAACAACTAAGCAAGAAAAAGGCTTGCTGTATTTTCAAAGTCATGTTATTCTACATGATGGCACATTCCACCGTCAATGATAATGTTAGAAAACTTCAAAACACAGTCAAATAAAGTGAAGGCCTGAAGACATATTTGTTTTCTCAGTCTCAACTCCCAAGCTATGCAGATGAAAGTGGTTTCTCTCACTGCCCACTTGATGCCATCAACGTTCACCCAAGCACCTAAATATGTCACAACCTAAATTAAGTTCCTTTAATTGATACATGATTCAATAATTAAACTTGAGTTTCAGACAAACATGAATTCATGCAGTTATTCAACATATTTATTATCTAGGTGAACACTGAGAAAACAATATAATAACCATACGAGACCAATGAACACGTATTCCAAAGAACGTCTAGGTTTTAACACAATTCTAATAAAGCAAGATGTGGGGTTGTCAAAGAGAAGGTACATATACATCATTCCCTTAATAATTTCTAATACTGAAATAAACTAAGAATAGTTCAAACCTTTGCCTTTCCTTTTCCTTTTGGACACTTATTCTTTGAAGGTTTTGGAGGCCTTTGAGCTTGTGAAGACCTTGCACCTTGTAAACGAAAAAGGGGAAGTTCTTGTGAATTAGAACCTTGAGATTGCTTTGAAGCTTCTTGTGGTTGTGGATCAAGAGTAAGAGAGGCAATGCTTGAAGCTTGTTTGGCCAACTCTACACAATACAAAACATAACAAATATAATTGATGTTTAGTTGAAAAAAGAAAACGAAGAAAGTTCTTTTACTTCAAATATAATACTTACCCAATTCAATACTTTCATAGAACTCAATGTGGTCAATTGAAGGTGCATCATCCTCCAAAGTAATAATATTATTGCCCCTCAACCAATTTTGCATGCATATCAAGGCCTCCACCGATTTAGGAGTTAAAGAACTCCTAAAATCCGATATCACTCGACCACCGGTGCTAAAAGCACTCTCCGATGCCACAGTCGAAACTTCAATTGCAAGAATATCTTTTGCAATTGCGGCCAAGATAGGATACTTGTTACCATTCACCTTCCACCATAGGAGAATGTTAAAATTCTTTGTGGACTCCTCTTTTGTAATTTGTACCAAGGGATCAAACAAATAAGAATCCACCTCATCTCCCACCACTTTCTCATCACTATCTTCAACAAAATGCATCCATTCATCAATTAGATCATCTTCCATCATAGCCACATTAGATGAGGTAGAAGAAGGTTGTGATTGTAAATTTTTCGATTTCTTCATATATTTTCCACCTTCAACATTGGGAGCAAATTCATCATAAAGGGCAAGCAATATATTTTTTATTTCTTCGGTTTTCAATTGTGCCTCAATGTCGGAAAGTTTCTTTCTAAAGAGTTGTGTGACATGCCTCAACTTGAACCTCGGATCTAAAACAAGTCCAATCACAATAAGAGGGTTCAATTCATGGTATGAGTGAAAATATTTTTCATATTTTGTTCTCATATCGGATGCCATTGCCTTCAATAATTGCTCCGACGGTAAACCCACTTGCATGTTGGCTCGGGATACCAAGTTATTGATGGCGGTCTCCACTTTTATGACATCATGGAGGCTGGTATGAACCATGGGATGCGTAGAAGCACTCGCCCTAAAAGTCACCTCATAGAACACCCGTAAAAACTTGACAAAAACCTCCGCCTTGGACCAATCTTCTTCCGTTGGTGGTCCAACCCTTTTCCTCCCCTTGGTTTAGCAAACAATAATCACACCATCTTCATCTTTTTCATCTTCAACTTCCTTAAAGTAAGCCAATAAGGGACTTGCTTCATCCTCCGCCATTGTAGCAAAGGCCTTCTTAAATTTCAAGGCTACATCCAACATAACAAATGTAGAATTCCACCGAGTAGGGCAATCAAGGCAAACCGTTGCTTTGCATGTCAATTTCACCCTATTCACAGCTTGCCTAAAAAGCTCCAATCTTTGTGGAGAGCTCCTCACGAACCTCACACAATTTCTTATAGCTAATAGACCATTATTTAGCTTCTTCATCCCATGACTCACAATTATGTTGGTTATGTGAGCGATGCATCTCACATGTAAATACTTGCCACCTAGAATAGCTTGTGAATTTTCCCACCTATTCATTTTCGTCATAAGTTGATCCAAAGCAACTTTATTTGCAGAAGCATTGTCCACTGTGATTGTCATAACTTTGTCTATCCCCCATTCCAACAAGCAACTTTCAATTAACTTGGCAATTGTGGTTCCATAGTGGTTAGGAATAACACAAAAGTTTATGATCCTTTTGTGCATATTCCATTCATGATCAATAAAATGTGCAGTAAGAACCATGTAATTGGTGTTTTGTGTGCTTGTCCAAGTGTCGGTAGTGAGACAAATTCTATGGGCACTTAAGGTTTTCTTCAAATAAGCCTTCGATTCATCACACATGTTGAGAAAAGTTCTCACAAGAGTTCTTCTAGAAGGCACTTTAAACAATGGAATACCAACATCACAAAAAAGCCGAAACCCCATCTTATCAACGGTACTAAATGGCATCTCATCTATGACTACCATCTTAACACATGCTTCTAACACACTCTCTTGTGAAAATCCAATAGCAACCAGATTGTTACCTTTACTTTTATCCCCAAAAAACTTTTTGCTTTTTACTTCTATTCCCTTGGTAAAATTTACAATATCTTTCAATGTGCTGTCTCATGCTTGTGGTGTCATTAACTCTCGGTTCAGCTGCATAGTCACCCACACTACTCTGTTTTGGGCAATAATTACATTTAGCTCTCCTAAGTTTTACTTCGGCCAAATATTTCTCCCCCTTTTCATTGATTTTCGACTGTTTTTTCGTCACATAATATGTTGTAAAATGATCCCAAACCCAACTACGTTTTCTTGAATCGGAGTTACTTACTTTTTCATCTTCGCCCTCATATTCTTCATCGTCGTTTTCTGGGTCACCTTCAATGTCTACTTCATTTTCAGAGTCAATTTCTATTACCTCGTCCTCCGGCTTCTCAGGGGAGTCCCCCGTAGAAGAGTGACCAATCCCACTATGCTTGCTAGATTCTTCATATCTCGACTGAAATAAAATATGAAATGCTCATTATCTTAAATATAACAGATGTTCGTCTCATTAAAGTACAAAACAGTTGCTGTTAAGACACAAACAGATGGGAGTTGTTCTTTTTACTTCATTTCTCCTCTGTGTGTGATAGAAGTTGGCCAATATAATGGAGGTGGAATACTAAGTTCATTCTCAGATGAAATAATAACATCATCTATTCGTAGTCAGGCAACTAATGGTATATTGGGTTTATGCAGAACAAGGAGGAAAAGGCAGTCTTGTATGGTTGCATCATGCAACCACCAAAAAGATGAAGGAAGAATTTGCGTTCGATAACAAAGAAAAGAACCAAATCGCATAGACAATAATGTTCTTAAGATTCTAATAATATCATTTAACAAAATCACAGTCAAAACAAACAAGAAATATCATTAAATCACAGTCAGCACACATGAGGGATTCAGATCAGAGTACCCTGAATGAGCACACCTATAACTTGAAGCCAATCAAATAAATGTGATAGAGATGCCAATCAAATAAATTAAGGATATAAATTTGTCAAATGAAATGGATGAATATATGATATAGAGTCCTTTATCAAATAATTGGAAAAGCAAGCTGCCTTAGCGGAAAGCAAGTTGCATGATCCAGGCTCTACTGCTGAAACCCTTCCACAAAGAATAGCAGCGGCGAAGCCTGAGTGCTTTAAAGATGGGCAGATTCGAAAGAAGCAACCTGTATCAGAACTCCCAAGTCTAGACAAGTTTTTGGTTAAGCACATGACTAAGGTTGAAATAGAAGTGCAAGAAGCCAGGAATAAAAGGAATAAGTCGAAGGAAGGAACTACGAAAAATTCTGACAGAATTGCTGATGAAAAGGCAAATTCAAAAACCATTCCGGGCTTGGGAAGTATCCTTCTAAAGCATGGTTCAAAGTTTGAGAAGGAGATTGAAGAGGCGAAGAAAAATTCAAGACGGGATTTTGAAATGCTTCAAAAGAATCCACGAAGCAACAAAATATCATCTGAAGCCATTCCTGACTTAGAAATGGAAAGTACACTAATTAAACTAGTTGATTTTGCCAAATGATACCATGACAGTTCCATAAGACACTAGCATAAAAGTACAACCAAGATTTGCCAGAAAAACCAATCTAAAAAAGAATTATTACACATCGAAACTTCCCAGCTGCTTTCTTGCACAACAGAACAAATATGAAATTCTGCAGCTAACAAAATTCTGATGAAAATTAAATCCCCCCAATAGTCATTACTTCATACTAAAATCCAAGAGATGAACTGAAATTAATTGCACAAACCCAGCAGCAATTTTGCAGTGAAATAAGAGGAGACAACAATTAATTTAAACCCATCAAAATTCCCAAAACACTAACATATGGAGCTTCCACTGTAAGGTAACCATAACCGAAATTCGAAAACATATAAACTAAAGCACAAGGGATATACACTAATCAAATCAAACCAGACCTATTGCATATTCTGAAATTTTAGGGGTGTTCATCGGTTCAAATTCAAAATCATTGAAGAGCAGGTGAATGAAGAGGATCTGGGGATGCAAATTCTAAGTTCTTACCATATTAACTAGAAAGAAGAGCAGGTGAATGAAGGGGATCTGGGGATGCAAGCACCAAGCAGTGAGGTTGCAGAGATGCAAGCAGCTAGGTCGCACGCACTTAGAGTCAGAGATGCAAGCACGCAGTCACAGAGATGCAAGCAGCTAGGTCGCACGCACTACGCAGAGATGCAATTGCAAGCAGCGAGTTTCAGAATCGAAGATGAGTTTTAACTTTTAAGGAAAAGATGAAGAATCGAATATGAGTTTCAGAAGCAGAATTTAGAAGTGCAAAATTGGATGATAGGCTTCACTGCTTCAACCTTGAACTAATTAATTAAAACTTAAAAGTTTATGTGCGGTTTCGGTTCGGTTTCGGTTTCGGTGCGGTTTTGAAAACCCAAAACCGAAACCAAACCGTTTTCTTTGTCGCGGTGCGGTTTCGAAACCGAAACAGTTTCAAAACCGCAAAACCAAACCGTTCAGTGCGGTTCGATTCGATTCGTGTTTCGGTTTCGGTTCCAAGTGCCCACCCCTAACGAGAATGCAAAGGGAAAAAAAGACAGAGTGAGTGGAGGTAGACTGAGTAGAGGGGAAAGAGATGTCAGATTGGGTTGGTGAAATCCCACAACGGGAATACACTCACATTTAAAGAGTAGAAAAATTTAGAAAGTAAAAGCATGAAGTGTTGTCCCGGAGCAAAGTCTGAAGCAAGTTTTCAGAGAGTGCAGAGCACTCTGATTTTTATGCAAGCACACGGAAATCAGCCCACATGAATACAATACTGGAAATGGTATATTACCATTTTGCCCTGACTCATAACTTGTTCGTTACAAGTCCGAATGACATTCCTTTTTCGCTCACGTGTTCGTAACGAAGAGTGCTACACAGCAATCACAAGAAAAGTACATAATTAATGAAGAGAATTCAAAAGTCCACGTAGGATTTCGCTTGGCCCACCAGGAGCATTTTCATAAATTTATAGATACAATAAAATTAGGGACGGGATGTAATAAAATATATATAGATTTTTATAGAAAAAAAACATACAAAAAATGCAACCAATTGAACACATATGATCATTTTTTTTTTGTATACGTTTGTTTTTTTGTCAACTTTTGTATACGTTCAATTACTCATCTTTTTTTCTTAAAAAATGAATGAAGAATTTTTACTTTTTTTTCTCAGACCAACAACAATAACACTTTACTATGTAGATTAAACATATATATGAACACGACATTGAACAATAACAAAATAATTAATACGAAATATTGATAAAAAAAGGGATGAAGAATTAAATCTAACCTTGTGAGTTTGTATCCTTTAAATAATCTTGGCACCACCAACAGAACAAGTTTCATCAATGCAAACTGCAAATTACACTGAATAATTAAGTTTTATACATACATCATATATGAGTTGCATACAGAAGAACAACGGAAGAGAACTTACTTACCAAAGAGTGAAATTTATTAAGAAAAATACTTCTTTAGACAAATCAATGAAAAAAAAATGCTAATTGGGGATTTATAATATGAAAGAGGGTTTTAATAGGAGAGATTGGGTAACAGCACTAGATTAGATTAGTTAATATAGAGAGTCCAAAACCGGTCAAAACTCCATGGGCTACATGCCTACATGTGCTTTAATTGATAGATAGATATACGGTCCATTAGTTTACATATATATTAGGTCCATCTGGCTTCATCCCAAAACTCTCCCTAGGCTATAGCCCACCACAGCCTATTACTAGTTCCGCCATTGGCCGCATGAATATACTTGCACGCTTTTTGTTCCCATCGATTTGCAAATAACGTATTATTCAAATTGAAGATTATTTAGTCATTAAAATGTACTTGTAAATAACGTATTATTTGAATCGAAGATTATTTAGTCATTAAAATGTATCAAATAAACTAACAACATGAGTACCAAGTAATATATTAACGATGAACCGTCCACTTATTTGATACATTTGTATGGCTAAATGATCTCCAATTCAAATGATTTTTAGTAAGAATGATCTTCAAATGAAGATTAAAAAATTGAACAGTTCCGATTGTGAATTTTCTACAGTGAAAATAAGTTATTTGCAAGTGGAAGAATGAGCTCATCCCCCAAAAAAGAATGCAAGTATTATCCTTCATATAATTCCAACAATTTCTCTTGCTCCTCAAAAGAGTTTTTTGTTGTTGGTTCTCATTTTATTTTTTGAAATATAAGTGGAAGAGTTGATATGTCCTAATTTAGGATATATTTTATAATGTCCATATCTTCATATTATGATGCGTGGTATACTGCATTGTGTTCCGAGTACATTGAAAAATATCTATAGCTTATTTTTTTAGGTGTAGATGGCAATAGTCACATGCTACTTTCAAATGCTCTCCTTTCGGCTGGAATAGTGCGGAAAAAAATAACAAGAATATGGTATTAAACAAACACACATAGCTGAGATTAATTATTGGCTAAAAACAATATATTTAGTGAGATTTGTTGTTGTCTAAATTAAATTAAATAAATGAAAATGGAAATAGCGCTTGATCAGATTTGAAAGGCGTGCAATTTGATTTTATTTGTGCATGCCACTTAACTAGATGAAATGTTGACTCATGGAAGGACAATACCTGAAAATCCTCCTTCAATGGCATAAAGTAGTACTAAAAAAGTGGCAATAAAAATAGCAACACCTAATAAAATTGGTGGGTCAATGGTCTTGCTTCAGCTCCAATTATGCAATAATTGACTAGTTTAAAATAAAAATTATGCTAAGTGTCATCAAGAGAGATACACCTAAGATGAGATGGTAATGGGGCAAGGAAAAAGTTGCAATTGCCCTTTTCTTATTAGGGGGATTCTTAATTATTTTGGGATTTTATTGATAGCTAATATGGTTGGAAATTCTAAGCAAGGCCATGGAAAGTGTATTTCCTTTTACATGCATAGATTTGGACCCCCACAACCATCTAACCATCTAACTCTCCATTTTTGCCCCCCTCCAAATAATGCTATAGGGAGTAATTCTATAAACTCCATGTTTAAGAAAAATGTGAAAGTACTTGATGACAATATGTGATGTGGATTATTTTTCCTTATTTTTCATGTGAATAATCTTTTGAAAAATTAGATTTCCTTTGAAAATGTTTATTTGTGAAATACTTCTACTCATAAGTGTTTTGGTTGGAATAGCTTTTGTTAGAAGTTTAACAAAGTTTTTATTAAAGAAAGTGGTTTTCGCACATTTTTGTTATCCTCTTACACACCAATATTAATTTATGGCCTTGGGATTGGATAAATTAAAGAAAAATCAATGACCGAAATATACAGAGGTGTGGAGAAGGAGAAAAAAGATTTGCAGACATCATTTTCCTTTATTAAAAGTCGTCTACTTTCAAGAAATCACTAAAAAATGCACTTTTATAATCGATAAGTACTTTTAAATTTTCATTCAAATGTCATAGAGTTTTTTTTCGTCTGAAAATGTCATAAGGTTATCTTAAACAATAATACTATTTGCATATGCAAAATTGATACACTCTGCTAACAAAAGTTTCAATTTTGTGTGTTCAAATAGCACTTCTCTATCTTAAAACACTTTCAACCCTCACACTTTTATTTTTTAAGATCTAAAGTTTGAAGATTTGAGGCGCATGTAATTTTGATTTGTCATGTCGCCATCCCACATTGGAGGAATTAATTATTTTATGCAGGCCGCATATTTGTATTTGTTACGTTGGCAACTGGTAAGCACGTTAACTTCCCCGTCATAGTATTTGACAACTTTGGGCTTGAAATTTGGAGGGAGAGACGGTTAGGTCGGACGGGTAAGCTTTGAAAGGTAGTTAAACCCAACGGCTCTTCCTTCCTTCCTACCCAGTTCTTCCATCTCTCTCTCTCTCTCTCTTAATCAATAACCAATCAAGAAGGACAAGAAACACGTTGTGAGAAATGGCGCGACTCAAATTAAGACAGGATGCAGAAAGCAGATCATCATCCGCTTTTCACTCAACCAACAGTCAGCTACCAAATCAATTAGATGGAGGAGGATGTGTCAAAGGCAACACTTTTAATCGCAATCACTTCTTTCCTTTTATTGTAACTGCTTATAGCTTCTGCTTCCTCACTCTTCTCCGTACCCACTTCAGCAGAGCAAGAGGAGGAGCTCAAAAGCCTCATCCTTCTCTGCTTCTGCTCTTCCCCAAGTGCTCACTCGGCTACTTCCCGATTTTCGAGGTTCTTCAATCATCAGTAAGCACAATTGTCATGTTCCCAATTCAGTTGTGAATCCCAATCGTGGGTTGCATTTGTATTCTTGATTGTCTGTGTTGGTTCTGTGCATGATGCTAATTTAGGATTTGGGCAGATGGGGTTTGTTCTTAATGGTGATTAAGGGTCTTAATTATATGGTTAATGATGATCGCTCTAACCTAACTGCTCTGCATTGATGTTAATGTGGAATTCTTGTTAGTTTGTGGAAGTGATTCAGAAGTTAGACATGGGTTTTGAATTCTGTGTTTGCGCAAACTGATTGACATGGTGGTTCACTCAAATGCCACTTATATCAGAAATTTTCAAAACTTTTAAGATCGAAACTAGTTAGAATTCGATATGATCATTAGGGAATGCTGTGATTTCTTTTCGTTTTTTCGAATGGTGAGATTTGAACCTAAGGCCTATTCTGTTTAATGGATTTTCTGTGTTTTCAAAATCATGATGCCAATTCTGTAGCTACTTGATTGTGGCACTGATGCCCGCCTAATGTCGCGATGCACATTTGATCAATTCAGGATTTGAAAGCTTGAATCATGGCTGAAGATCTGGAGAAACCATTGTTGGATCCTGAGAATTTCAATCGGGAGGGTATCGATTTGGTAGGTTATGCATTAGTTACACTACAACAACAACCACATTTTGGAATTCACTCCCCACAATAGCATTTTAAAACACTTCCAATATAACAGGAACGCTTACCATTGGGAGAGGTTTTCGAACAACTGAGGACATCACCGCAAGGTCTTTCAACCGAAGATGCTGAAGCCAGATTGGTGATTTTTGGCTTTAACAAGCTTGAAGAGAAGACGGTAAGCACCGCAGTTCCTAAACATGCTTTCTTTAAATTCATTATTTAAGTTGTTCCTAGCATAATTAAATGCCCAATTATTAATTTCAATGCAGGAGAACAAAATTTTGAAGTTCCTTAGTTTTATGTGGAACCCCTTGTCATGGGTTATGGAAGCTGCAGCTATAATGGCGCTTGTCCTCGCTAATGGCGGAGTAAGTAGACTCTTAAACTAAGTATTCGTTTTCGATTCAAGGCAATGTAAATTCCGAGTCATAACTTTATACTGTAATGAAATTTTCTTTCAGGGTCAGGGTCCTGATTGGCAGGACTTTGTAGGGATTGTTATCCTGCTTATCATCAACTCAACGATTAGTTTCATAGAGGAGAATAATGCAGGGAATGCTGCATCAGCTCTAATGGATCGCTTAGCTCCGAAGACAAGGGTATGCCAGTTTGCTTGATGCCTTTGGCTCAGAGAATATCATATTCAGGCACACGACAGATTATAAATTCACATGTCTTTTATGCAGGTTCTTAGAGACGGGCGCTGGACAGAGCAAGATGCAGCTATTTTAGTACCAGGTGACATAATTAGCATTAAGCTCGGGGATATCATTCCGGCTGATGCTCGTCTCCTTGAAGGAGACCCCCTGAAAGTTGACCAGGCAAGTTCTTGAAAAGCCAACTTTTGTTGATAAATGGATATCTCATTGATATGCTTGTAATTTTTCAATATAAATTTAATATGAATCCGGAAATGAAGTGGTGTTGTTGAATTTGTTTCTGGCAGTCAGCTCTTACAGGAGAGTCTCTACCTGTCACCAAGAAGACAGGTGATGAAGTATTTTCTGGTTCGACATGTAAGCATGGAGAGATTGAAGCTGTTGTGATCGCAACCGGAGTTAACTCCTTTTTCGGAAAGGCGGCACATTTGGTGGACTCCACTGAAGTTGTTGGACATTTCCAGCAGGTAATTAAATAGCCTAACAACATGCACCTCATGATGGTTCAAAAGTTTGAAATCGTGATGTGACATCAGTAACGTGATTTTTCTGTAGGTCCTTACCGCCATTGGGAATTTCTGCATTTGCTCTATTGCTGTGGGAATGGTTCTTGAAATCATTGTCATGTTCCCGATACAGCACCGCTCTTACAGGGATGGGATCAACAACCTTCTTGTTCTCTTAATTGGCGGAATTCCGATCGCTATGCCAACGGTGTTATCTGTCACACTTGCCATTGGTTCTCATCGACTTTCTCAACAGGTGCATCTCTTAATAGCTTTTAAGTCCATGATATTGTGGAACCTTCAAGAAATTTTATGCTTCCCAAGAAATGTATGGACTTATATAGCATAATCTGAAATATTCACACTGACATCGTTTGCATACCTTTCGTCTTTTATTTTGTGACTTAGGGTGCCATTACTAAAAGGATGACAGCAATTGAAGAGATGGCAGGAATGGATGTCCTCTGCAGTGACAAAACTGGAACTCTCACCCTGAATCGCCTCACTGTTGATAGAAACCTAGTCGAGGTATGATAGCTGACTCCTTGATTCTAGCAGCTAGTTTGTTCCGTGGAAGTAATCTTCGAACCATGGAGGCAAATTTTGAATATTAGGTGTCCTTGATATGGTATGTTCGGTCATGTGGTTTGGTTGAATAGATACATAAAAAACATATGTACCTTTGCAGGTTTTCAACAAAGATATAGACAAAGACGCGGTTATCATGTTTGCAGCCAGAGCAGCAAGACTGGAGAACCAGGACGCTATTGATGCAGCCATCGTCAATATGCTTGCTGATCCAAAGGAGGTAGTGATATAGGATTACACTTCAACCCCGGTGTTTTGTTTGTTTCCTGTTCTATGCTGCTGGTCAATTATGCATAAAATTAACCTTTCGTCTATAGGCACGAGCAGGCATTACAGAAGTGCATTTTCTGCCCTTCAATCCGGTGGACAAGCGTACTGCTATTACATACATTGATATGGAAGGTAAATGGTATCGGGCCAGCAAAGGAGCTCCGGAACAGGTACTGATGTGTTCAGAGAACAAGAACCCTAAACTTAACTTGCTGCCCAAGTATTCTTCCCCTTACTATAATCTCCTGGTAGTATAGGCTTCTAATGTTGTAGCGAGGAAAGTACCAAAACACAAACACAATTAGGTTTACAATTTATATGTAATAATTGTAGCAGTTCGAAAAACATGAATTCTATTGTTTTTTGTTTTAATTGCCATCCTGAAATCAGATTCTAGATCTATGCCCGGAGAAAGACGAGATTGCTGGAAGGGTGCATTCCATTATTGACAAATTTGCCGAAAGGGGATTGCGGTCTCTTGGAGTTGCTTATCAGGTATGCCAGACAGCCTATGTTCTAAATTTGGGTAACAGCAGTTTTTCGAGCTCCGGTTGAAATTTCTGACATTTTACAACTCCCAAATTATGCTACTGCCAGGAAGTTCCAGAAAAAACCAAGGAAAGCCCTGGAGGTCCGTGGATATTTGCCGGGTTGTTGCCCTTGTTTGATCCTCCAAGGCATGACAGTGCTGAGACCATTCGTAGAGCGCTTAACCTCGGAGTCTGTGTGAAGATGATTACTGGTACATTTTTATGCATCATCTTGGCCTCACATACAAATGTGATCGTTGTCTTTGTTTTTTGATTGAAATTGTAAAACCCTTGAGCATAAATGTCAAAGATAGACACTGATTCTTGAGTTCTTGTTCTCATATCAGGCGATCAGTTGGCAATTGCAAAGGAGACAGGGCGGCGACTTGGTATGGGAACAAACATGTACCCCTCCTCTTCGTTATTAGGCCGCCACGTAGAAGAACATGACGCTCTTCCGGTAGAGGAGTTGATTGAGAAGGCTGATGGCTTTGCTGGTGTCTTCCCTGGTAATTAATCGAACGCTTGTCTCACGAAATAAGTACATTCTCTCTGGATCACTCACTTAGCTTATCCTTGCTTTGCAACTTTCAGAACACAAGTACGAAATTGTAAAGATTTTACAAGAAAAGAAGCATGTGGTTGGGATGACTGGAGACGGAGTTAACGATGCGCCTGCTTTAAAGAAAGCAGACATTGGTATAGCAGTGGCAGATTCCACAGACGCTGCAAGAAGTGCTTCTGATATAGTCTTAACCGAGCCTGGATTGAGTGTGATTGTCAGTGCTGTCCTCACCAGTCGCGCTATATTCCAAAGAATGAAGAATTACACGGTTGAGTAGCAATCTTTTTCTCCTTTCTTTGTTTGCCTTTGTTCTTTGTTTCTGCATTATTTCGATAACAAACTGATTAGTTTCTGCGAATATGCAGATATATGCAGTCTCCATAACCATTAGGATTGTGGTAAGTTTTCTATATTATTGTCTCAATCTTCAAATAATTTTTTGGACTCAATGCTAAGTGTTTCAAGATTGGTTATGTTTCAACTTTCCGTAATGTTTTAAACTCCATTCTTCTGCAGCTTGGTTTCGTGCTTCTTGCATTGATCTGGGAATATGACTTCCCGCCTTTCATGGTTCTGATCATAGCCATACTGAATGACGGTAATATTTTGAACTGCGACAGCGTTAGTATTTCTTCCTTTTATTCTAATAGGATCAAACATCATGAACAAGAAATTTTCGATCATGTAGAAGAATATTAAGAAACATATGACAGATGCAAACGAATTTGTAGATCATTTATGTTAGAGACGATGATCGAAAATGAGTACATGACAGTGTATTTTAAATGCAGGAACCATCATGACAATTTCTCAGGATCGCGTAAAGCCCTCTCCGAAGCCTGATAGTTGGAAGCTGAATGAGATATTTGCTACTGGCATTGTCATTGGCACATACCTTGCTTTGGTTACTGTATTATTCTACTGGATTGTTGTTGACACCGACTTCTTTGAGGTATGACACACAGAAATGCGGCTTCTTGACTTTGTTTTCTAAAATCCTCTGCAAAATAAACAGCAGAAGATACATTAACTCAGTTTACCTCTACGATGCTTATTGATTTTATATCGCTTGCAGAGCACCTTCAATCTAAGAGATTTATCGAGCAGTAGTGAGGAAGTTTCGTCTGCTGTATATCTACAAGTCAGTATCATCAGCCAGGCTCTCATATTTGTGACAAGAAGCCAGGGATGGTCATTTCTTGAGAGGCCCGGAACTATGTTGTTGTGCGCTTTCGTGTTGGCTCAACTGGTACGGCCATTTTGATTTCACCTAAGAAAATTTCCACACAATCTGAGTTACATTTCATGTATTGAAAATTTGTTTCTGTAAAAATGTTAGGTGGCAACTCTGATTGCTGTATATGCAACAATCAGCTTTGCATACATCAGCGGCATTGGATGGGGATGGGCCGGCGTCATCTGGTTGTATAGTGTGATTTTCTACATTCCTTTGGACATCATTAAATTCGCAATTCGCTATGCATTGACCGGAGATGCCTGGAATCTGTTATTCGACAGAAAGGTTTGTGTAATGTCTTAAGTTGCATTGACATTTTCTAGCATTCGGCTTTTGAAATGCTAACTTCTGATTTCGATGTTGCTTGTTGATCTTCAACAGACAGCTTTTACTAATAAGAAAGACTATGGGAAGGAAGATAGGGCAGCTAAGTGGATACTTTCTCAGAAAAGCTTACAAGGTTTGCAAGACTTTGAGATCAACAGGACCGGAAAGCGTTCTTCTTTGATTGCAGAACAGGCCAGGCGGCGCGCTGAAATTGCCAGGCTCGGGGAGATACACACGCTGAGAGGACATGTAGAATCTGTACTGAGGCTCAAGAATTTGGACTTGAGTGTCATTCAATCAGCCCATACAGTCTGAAGAAATTACACGGATATCTGCAAAACGTATCAACGTGTTATCGATACACTGAAGGCACAAATTCTGCAGCATTTGCTCAATGATTGATGCTGAGTATCTGCAAAAGAAATTGACATTTGGGTTTTTTTGTGATGGTCAATTCTTTGGGTGCTAAAAGGTCAGAAAATCCATTTGCTTAATATTTGTTGTAATTTTTTGTGTAATAAAATTAGGAAACTGCAAACTAATAAACCACCTGACACGCACAGGGGAATTTTCTGTTTATTGGATCTGATGTATTATTACATATGGCTTGCTCTTTGTAATAGAGTAATACACATTAAATTTTTTGTAGTTATTGAAAAGAAGATTGTTGCTATTTTTCTCTGGATAGGACGTCCGTTCTTTACTAAAAGACAGACTGTCAATATGGTGTTGATAAGTTGTTGATAACATTGGTAAATAACACGTCGGTAGCATTGATACATTTTTGACATTATTGATACAAAATTCATCATTCAACAAAGGACAGCCATCCTGCACAGAGAATTTCGAAATTGATCTATTGGTGAAAATGTTAAGAGCTCTGCCTTTCTGCATTCTTTACAACAACAAAACTAATGTGAAACCAAAGCCAGAGACTAGGTACAATTCTACTTGTTGAGTGCAGTAAATTACTTGGACTACAAGCCATATCATCGTATGATCCAAGGCTGAAGCTGTTCAAATGACTCGACCTCATGAATTTTAGACATCCGAACAATGCGCCCCTTTGCAAGCTTCACGGAATTGATGTAATCTGTGCTGAGGTACCGGGAAACAGAAGTCCTGTCACTCGTACGAAAATGGAGAACCACCCCTCTCTATACTCTGGTCCATGTGTGTAGCCCATTGCTAAGCTTCTTATGAGCTCCCAAACAGCATTCAGATATTCTGGTGTTAGGTATCTCATTCCAAAGTAATTGTTGCTTGGCTCATCCTCCAATCTCTTCAAAAATGCATGTCAAAGAAGAAAATAACTAAGTACTAGAAGAATAAGAAATTTAAAATATACACGAGACAAGGGTGCATAATGACTATTTTTGAGTGCTAATAACAATTTCCTAAACGGAGTGTAAAACCAAAGGCTTGAATAGTGCAGACTTACATGTTCGATGTAACAACTGTCATAGTGAAGGCACACCCCGAAATGCTTAAACAAGAAGTTTTCGTAATCATAAGGCAACCAGGGCAGAAGATCATTGCAGTAGACAACCCTGAAGTACTTTGGGACCAGGCTATCCAAATGCGCGTCCATGTACCTCGCCAGCTGCCTATCCCCTACCCTAGGCTGTCCAAATGTGTACACACCCAACAACCTTTGCATCACCTTTATCTCCTCATGCAACACCAGCACCGACATGAACAATATGGCAAGCGCCTAGGCTATGTCCCGTGACTACAAATTTTGCATTTTTGTGCTCCTCTAGTAATCTCTTGAGCTTTCTTCTTACAACATAGTATGCCTTGGGGCCTTCTGAAGAACTTCCGCTTTCATACCCTTTGTGTTTCAGTTGAAGGTGGTTTCGGAAGGTTACAACATTAGTTCTGTTCCCCAAGCCTAAGGCTTCTAGGAATCCCGTGTGTACTTTCCCCACATTGGGAATTTCATACCAAGAGTAGTCAAATTCGGTCCTCCAAATATTGGCGAAAAAGGGTTCCCTTCCCCGGAAGTAGATCAATATCAGATTTGCATCTTTAGGCTTGTCAGAAAGTATGAACAAGTTTGTAGACATCTGCTTGCGAAAATCTATCATATCATCATCCAAAAAAAGGAGAGGAAAAGTGAATTGGACTTATGAAGCTCATAACTTCGAAATTTTTTATGACCAAAAATGTTCAAAATGTAGTTCTTACCATTCCAGAAACTGCAGAAGTCCACAAAATGCATCTGCTTCATTGAAAGCACAAATCTAAACCAGTTAGTATTTGAAGAAAAATGAAGAGAGAACCGAACAAGAATAGAATAAGTGAAATGATTTCCGCACTCCTTTTTCTCCCCCTGCAGTCCTTGTTTTTTTTTTTTTGAGCTTTTAGATTGAATAAATCAAAGTAAGAATTAAGGGACAGAAACAAAGAGAGGAGTGTAGAAGGAGAAAACAAGAGCACGGAGTTCATTTCCCATAGATATAACTTGCCTTCCAATTGTCTACCACAACTTTACTAATGACTTTGTCATTCTCATATGCTAACTTGGAAGCCATAATGCAGAGGTCCATAAGAGTCGGATTCCCCGATTTCGTGCTTGTTTCTTCAGAAAATGAAGCAACGATGTCTTCTGCTAATTTTTCTCCCTTGCAGAGGTCTGCCCTCCCATCTAAGTGACCAAATATACTTATGAAAGTCTCTGTGTCCCTCTGTGGCACTATCACTTTTCCTGCTTCCCCAATCACCATCAAAGCATATATGTAGTGTAGGTAGGCACAAATTCTAAAAAGAAAGATATGTACAAAAATTCCAAGAGCATTAATTCTGCATATGACTATACTTTTCTCCCTTTGTATACAAAAAATTTCCAGTCGCCATAAAGGGAATGTTTAACATGTTGATGAGTGCATTACTTAATGAATATGCAGTCCGGCTTTGTGCAGAGCGTCTTGTCTGAGAAAACCTAAATTCTACTACATTTTCTTTAACTTTACTCCCTTTTGTCGACATAGTTGATTGTTATAAAGTGCGAAATCATCATTTAGAGCTTAGACTTTACACCTAAAATTGAAGCTCTAAAGGATTATTTTATACCCTATCTAAATAACCAACCCTGTTAACAAAATAGGACCACTGTTGAAGAAAACTGAAAAGAAGTGAGGTTTTCTCTCAATGCGTCATTTATTTAAGAAAGAAAGAAAGATAGGACGCCATGCAGAAATAATCTTTCCATGTATATTTGAGTTACATTTATTTTTTTTGTGTTCATTCTAAACACGCCTCTTCACATATGGGTAACTCAAGGCAAACATGGATAGAGCAACTGTGGTCATTGGCCCGCCCAACACGTTGATAGTCTGCTCTGATAACCTGTTACAATGTAAATACTCAACCTAAGATTAGTTTAACTGTATTATGCATGCCCTAATTCTCTGACATGAGATTCATACTTTCAACAGTACCGACAAAGGTCTCTTAAAAAAAATTGTTTATGATATGGTTTAGCTAGTAGAAGGGTACAGATAATAAACATGAAACAGTAATAAGATCAGTATATGAGTATTTACCTTGAAGCAGATTGTAAAGTAAGCAAAAGATATTTCCATTTTGAAGGAGGAGGTTGAGGAGGAAGTCAAGGAGGAAGCCAGCCAACTCCATAGGCTTCCAGAAAAGTGTTATGATTTTTCGGATAACGACAGTCACCGCCATGCCCCATCTGTGCCCCTTTGCAACCCTAAACACCATTTCTTGGTCTGAGCTCTCAAGGAACTGAACACCACTTCCTATGTCTCTGAACATTGTGTACTTAAACAAATCCCAGAGCCCTCCTTTGTCTGGCCTGAAGATCAGATAGCTGAGCTCATCGTCGTCCTAAAAAATTCCATGGCTTTGGTTCTCTTGGTACTCAGTAGCCATTAGATTGTTCTATGACAGAACTAGAGAATTTTAACGGTAGCTCACAAAGAGAGAAAAATGGGTGTGTTTATACATTGGTATTTGGACCCAAGGGAAAAAAATAAGGGAAAATTTGTAGAGTAAGTAAATGTACATAAATTGCTGAATTTAATGACCGGACTTACTTTGAAGAATTTTAGAGAACTTAACGGGTGAATCTGAGCCACTTAAAACAAATGTAGAGTAAAAGAAAGAAGAAAAGGCAAAGATGGCAGAGGTTGTTACGTGTGCATTAGAATGGCAAGCTGCAGTGTGCTTACTGCATTTAGCAGCAAAGTTGCAGGATGCAAGTGCTTTTGTGAATGTGTGTTTTTTGCAGGTAGTGTTTATTAATCATAGTGCCACATTTCTTCTAGATGTTAGAGTGAGAAATTACCTACATGTCCCAAGTACCCATTTAAGGAATGGGAGCGCACATGGGAATTCGAACTTGAAGAACCTCTTTCAACATAAAAAAATTGAATACCGTTAGACTTTAGTTTGTATGTGATACAGTCCGACTATAAAAATGACGCCCGCTCTTTGTTAAAGAATATACTATTGATATACTGTCGGTATCACTGTAGTCAATAAAACGTGTCACCCTACTAAGAACAAATTGTTGATATAACATGTCCAGTTTGGAATGATTAGGATCCACCCTTCACCCTTGGAATGCGTGGAAGTATTGAATATCGAAGATGTTTGATGAAAAAACTTGTTCTTTTTCTTTGTATAATATACATCCCACGGGAGGAACAAGTCCTTTTATTTGTAGATTTTGGGGTATGCATAATGTGTTGTGCCCGAGAATCAAATACCAAACCAAATGATAATTAAACAAAGAACACAAAGATTTCAGAGTTCCTCTAATATAGAAGTACCTCTCTAACAACGGAAGCTTTATTACTCAATGAACAAATTACAAGAGAACTCACAAACACAATTAGCTCTCAAGTACAAACTAATTCTTCTCTCTCTCTGTTTTGGTTTTGCACAGCACACACACACATATATATATGCCAATCTAAATCCTAGTATTTATACTACTAGGGTTACATTGTGACATCCCACATCGACCAACGAAGAGGGGGTGATGTGTCTTATATGTACATGCTCACCTCCATTTAGCACGAGGCTTTTTGGGAGCTCACTGGCTTCGGATTCCATCAGAACTCTGAAGTTAAGCGAGTTTTGGGCTAGAGCAATCCCAGGATGGGTGACCCACTGGGAAGTTGCTCTGATACCAAACTGACCCACCCCACCCTCGATACCCACGTGGATACCGAGTGCGAGCGTGCTGGCCAACACTCGTAAGTGACGAAGCCATTAAATGCATGACAACACTTAGTGTAACCAAAATTAAATTGTAATAAAGTTGCAAAATCCGATTTCAATATGCATTTGGTTCAGAGCGTACTAATTTTGAAACAGCAGAAAACAAATGATAAACTGAGTTCCTAGAATCTCTATCCATAACAGGGATGGATATTATTATAGAAACTGAAAGAAAAGGTAGATCCCTACATGGTCGGGATGGATGATCAGAGCTGCCACGCAAAATCCTCGACTGCGCCGGATGCACTATCACTATGTCCTGAAGGGGGCGCAAAAACAAAAGTGTGAGTGGACAAAAATAAAAGTTTTAGCAAACCTTTCTCTTTTCAACATACTAACCCCCTGTTTGAAAACCAGTATATCGTCAAACATACTATCATAGTATAGTTCAAAAGATACTTTAAAAGTATACCGAAAATAATTCCAAAAGGTGTAACATTCATAAATCACCATTTCATAGTTCCAAGAATATATAGACAATGGAAAACCAACACAGGGTATATACGCGATCACCCATGTACGGGTTGAGGAACAGCCTCTCAATCACCATACAAGCTCAATACGTTATCCAATAATTTGTACTCCTAGTACCACACACATGTAAGCTTGCGCCGCAGCGCGTCACACCCGAGTCCTTACGTAGTGGGGCCTTTTCCCCATAAACAACAATAAACGTAAGACAAGCTTGCACTAAGGTATTTACCAGACAATACCCCTGGAGTACAGTGCGTGTGACCCAAACATGTGAGAACTGTCCTACGGCCGTGAGAACGGTACTACAACGTAGTGAAAGCATACCAAGTGTGTTTGAAAACATACATACATACTCATGTGTATAGATATAGGAGCCAAAATCCCATTCATAATTCCCAAATATCAAGTATTGCATAAATAAATATTTCCCTCAAAACCATATAATAAAATATCATTTAATATTTATGCAAAAGTGATATCGAAGTATAACCCATTTCATATCATATAATCATACTTGATAAATAATCCCAATCACCAATAAAATCCATTTCCCAATATATATATACCATAAATAGAACAAATATGGTTGCATAAATAATTATCAACAAGTATATATATTATTAATAAATATATATAAATAAACATGCCTCAAAGCCATTTAAAACCATATATAAATCAAAATCATATTTAATTTTAAACATAAAATCCATTTAATAAAGCAAATGTCCACTCACAGGTGATCGGGAGTGAAATCTCCCTCGGTGTTGCCCTCCTCGGTGTGCGGAGTCGAAGAATTACCTATTTAATATTAGGGAACAAATTAGAACTTCCCTAAAATAAATTAAAAATAGGCCTTAAAGAAAAATCCCCCAAAAATATTATTATTTTAGCGAAAACGGGCTCGAAAAACGATTTCTGGAGCCCGAAAACCCTACTGTCGCCGTCCATCGCCGCCGTGCACCGCCGCACACGCCGGGAAACGGTCGGACGCGCCGCCACGCGCCGGGAGGTGGCACTTGTCGCCACGCGGTGGCACGTGTCGCCACGCGCTGGCGCGTGTCTCCACGCGCTGGCGCGTGTCTCCACGCGCTGGCGCGTGTCTCCACGCGCTGGCGCGTGTCCCCCACGCGCGGCTGACGTCAGCCACGCGCCTGCTGACGTCAGCGCCGTTAAAGTTAACGGAATATACCTTTTTGGACGGAATATGCTGACGCCGTCAGGAATATTCCGTTACCATTGATAGAATATTCCGTCGTCTTCTTCCTTGCGCCGGTCGCCGGAGCCGCCGCCGGCGCTGCTGTCTGGTTCGCCGGATTCTGGAAAATAATACCGATTAAGTCCCAAAACTTCAAAAATTCATAACTCCTTCGTTCCTTGGCCAAATTGAACGTGCCATATATCAAATTGAAGGTATTGAGGAGTAGAATATTTTCATACCAATTTGAGGCCGGGAAAGTGGCCGGAGATGGCCTGAAATTGGCCGGAAAGCTTCGGGAAACCCTAATTCCGTTCTCCTTCAAAACTGTACCAAATTGGACGTTCTTTATATCTATTTGAACCTACTCAATCCAATAAAACCAATGGTAATGTTCTCGAGGCTTAACTTGGTCTGGTTTGCACAGAAAATGGACGGGCAGTTTCCCTAAACCGTTCCGACGTCGGTTTGAACGTTCGGGCTCGAGTTTTGAGATTCCAAGATCACAGCCCTGTCCAAAATGACGAGACGATCGTGTTGGTATGAATTTTGGGCAACGGTTCGACGGTTTTGTGATTCGTCCAAAGGTTAGGGTTTCGGTATGTTTTTGGCTTAGAGAGAAAATGGGAGAGAAAGAGAGAGAGAGAGGTTGGGACGTGCAGAGACAAATGGGGAGGGTTGGCTGCTGTGCAGCCAGCCAAAAACCCTAATTCCCATACATGGAGTGGTAAATTACCAAAATGCCTCTACACTTTAAAGTTCCGTAAATCGTTCGTTTGAACTCCAAATTGAGTTCCGCTTGCGCCCACGCGCTCGTGTCGACGAGTACATCAAGAATATGTAAAGAATTAAATTTTTACAAGTCGTCCCGAAAAGTCAACATTGACACTAGGGGTATTTTGGTAATTTCACATAAAATTTTGGGACGGGTTGTAACAGGTGACCCACTGGGAAGTTGCTCGTGAGTTCCCAGAAACAAAACTGTGAGGGCGTGGCCCAAAGCGGACAATATTGTGCTACTGCGGAGTTGGTCTGGGATCCAATAGAATGATATCAGAGCCACTTTGTCGTTCGGTACGGATGTGCCGGTGAGGACGCCGAGTTCCCCTTAAGTGGGGTGGATTGTGAAATCCCACATCAACCAACGGAGAGAGGGTGATGTGCCTTATATGTACATGCCTACCTCCATTTAGCACGAGGCCTTTTGGGAGCTCACTGGCTTCGGATTCCATCGGAACACCAAAGTTAAGCGAGTTTGGGCTAGAGCAATCCCAAGATAGGTGACCCATTGGAAATTTGCTCATGAGTTCCCATAAACAAAACCGTGAGGGTGTGACCCAAAGCGGACAATATCGTGCTACGGCAGAGCCAGTCCAGGATGTGACATACATCCACATCCTAATAGGAAACACAATCCTACATGTATAGGAAAACCAAATCCTAAGCTAAAATAGAATCTAAACCAAATTAGGATAAAACCAACAATCCTAACCACACCAAGGTTTCTATTTTCTCGGCACCTTTGATTTTAGGTCAATTCCAACAATCTCCACCTTGACATAAAATCCATAGAGAAGCATTCAACACATCAGCAATCGTTGCTCCACCATATTGCACGATCAAACTCTCACCACATGCACCAAATCCAAACAATGATTGAATTTGGATGCATCAACCACCTTTGTTAACATATCAGCAGGATTCTTCTTAGTAGTAATCTTCTTGAGACAAATCTCACCTTCAGCCACTACCTCTCTTATGAAATGATATCATACATCTATATGTTTGGTCTTCGCATGATGCACTTGATACTTCGCTAAATAAATAGCACTTTGGCTGTCACAATACACTTCCAACTTGAGTTGTTTCACACCCAAATCTATCAACAATCCCAACGTCCAAATAGCTTCTTTAATGGCTTCAGCGATTGTCATATATCTGAATCCACATAACCAACTGAGAACTTGTCAATTCCCTCATCAACACCCTCCTTCTTTGTATACACCCATTTACATCCTGATGAGTAGATTTTATATTCTATATTTAACTCTATTCTTGGTATATTTTGGTTAATATTTTGGAAGAATTTTGATACTTTAAATTGTATTTTCAATATAGGACTTTTGACTTCCTTTAGAGCAAAACGTGGTCAAATTTATGCATTTTGGAGTAATTCAAGTTGGAGGATATTCGTGAGTCGCTTAACTTGATTGTATCAAAATATCATATTTTTCCACCAAGCGGTGATTTTCTGGCAATAAAATAAAGGAGCGATGCACAGTGCTGGAATAGTGACGTTTTGGGCTTTTATGGCATTTTTGGAGCCCGAGATGACCTTTGATGGATTCGTGGCCTTCTGGAGAAGTGTTCAGAATATTCCAAACCTTGAATCCAACTATATTGGGCTTGTTTTGGAGTAGTTTAGGGGTTCAAAACGTGGCTTTTCAGATTTTAGGCGAATTTTACTATTTAATTTAGGGATATATTTCCTATTTTATTTTTATTTTTTTAGTTTCCTGATTGGATTGGAAGACCTATGATTTAGGAGGAGTTAACTAGGTTAAAGAGGGTTGGTCGTAGTATAAGGGGAAGAAATTCTCTTGTTTTTCCCGTGCGTTCTTGAGGAGAGAAAATTTGGCCAAGCGGAGAGATTTTCTGATTTTTTCCTTTCAAGGTGTTTTCGATCTTTATTATTTTAATGAAGAACTTGATGATTTTTATTATGAACATGCGTAACTAATTCTCTTTTGCTAGGGTGAGGCCACGAGCCTTAGTAAGATTATGTAGTTTCTCTCCAACTTGCTCATGATTATATGCATGCAGGTTTTCAAATTATTAATCACTAGGTTAAACTATCTAATTGTTTTGATGCTTGATCACCATTAGGATGTTTAGAAAAGAAATGGGATGCAATTTTGGTCGGAGGTCGGTCCCTGAAATTGACGAAGGCTTCTTGCGATTAATATGTGCAAGTTCACTTGGGACGAATACCACATCTTAAGGGTTGCATGGTTCTTAAAAAGGTTTCATAGAACTTAATGAGTCATGCATGTTTAGATTTGATCTGAATACCACAGACGGATTGCATGTGTGATATATGCTTTACGTTGGGGGTCCAAGTAGGCATATATTAGGAATACCTAACCTTTGGAATATGCATGTATAGGTCGTGAGTAATTGGGAGAACTATATAAGATTGTTAAGGTGATGGCAGATCCTTAGTGCTTCCTGAATTTGATTTCAAAAAAACAAAACTGTTCTTTTTTCTCTTAACTTTAATTTTGCATATTGTCTTAATTTTATTAGTTAAATTTGTTTTAATTTAAGTAGGTCTTAAAATCAAACATCTCAACTTTCTCTTTTACATTAATTAATTAGAATTTGGTTTGGTACGAGTCATTTAATAATCCTTGTAGAGAACGACCTTGCGAGATCCGTTTATACTACAATAACCTTGTCATTCTTGCAAGTTTTATAGGAGTTTTAACCCTTTTCCGTGTGTTGTAAAATTCCTATCACATCCTATAGCTTTTCTTCCTCTAGATAGCTCTACCAATTCCCAAGTTTTGTTCTTTTTAAGTGAAAGCATCTCATCATCCATTGCGTCACACTAATGCTTTCCTTCTTTACTACTCATGGCTTCTTTGAAGTTTGTGGGAATATCAACTTCAATAACTGGTAATGCATAAGCCATACAGGCTACACAATCTTGGTATCTAGCCAACAACGAGATCTCTCATTTTCCCTTTCTCTTAGCTATGAAATCATCTTGATCACTGAGTTCTTCTTCAATAACCTCTTCATCTTGATCACTCTCATGATCATCATCTTGTACATGCTCTTCCTCACAATCATCATTTCGGCCAATAGGGCTTGAGTTTTCGGCTACTTGTTCCTTAAGCTCTACCTTTTGTACTGCTGTCGTGTCTTTCCTCAACCTCATGTGGCTTTCGTCAAACGTCACATCCTTACTCACCACAACTTTATTAAGTTTTGGACACCATAGTCTAAAACCTTTTAAGCCATTATTGAATCCCATAAACACAGCTTTCTTGGCTCGTGGATCCAATTTGTTCTCCTTCACATGAAAAAAAGGCATTACACCCAAAGATGCGTAGGTTATCATAATCTTGTGCGGATTCTCCAGACCACAATTCCATTGGAGTTTTCCCTTCTAATGCAGTTGATGGTAATCGATTTATCACATGGCATGCATAGTTGAGAGCTTCAGCCCAAAATCTCTTCGGCAACTCGGCTTGAGATAGCATGCATCTCACTTTCTTAAGCAAAGTTCTATTCAACCTCTCAACAATCCCACTATGTCGTGGAGTTCCTCTTACACTAAGATGGCGAGTGATTCCTTCTCTTTTGCACACTTCAATGAAGGGATCAGAGGTATATTCTCCTTCATTGTCACTCCTCAAAATTTTTATTTTCTTACCAGTCTTATTCTCCACCATCTTCTTCCACCCTAATAAAGTATCCAATACTTCATGCTTGTGTTTCATCATATATATCCAAGACCTACGGAAGTAGTCATCTATAAATGACACAAACCATCATTTTCCACCAAGAGAAGCATTTTTTGCAGGCCCCCAAACGTCAGAGTGAACATAATCCAATATGCCTTTGTTTGATGGACTACCGAGCTGAACTTCATCCTCGTTTGTTTCCCCATAACACAATGTTCACGAAAGTTTATCTTGCCAGTTGTAGCTCCCTTTAAAACTCCTTGCTTAATTAGTCTTTGCAAAGCCTTTTCTCCTGCATGTCCCAACCTCATATGCTACAAAGTAGACAAATCATCCTTTTCTGTTGGCACTTCATTGGCCATCATAGCCATCCCATTCTCTAATGTCTTGCTTTCTAGTATATAAAGCAAGCCTTTCCTCGGACCTTTCATCACCACTAGTGCTCCTTTTGCAACTTTAAACACGTTATTGTCCGAGAAGAACTTGTAGCCTTGAGCTTTGAGAGTGCCTAACGAAATTAAATTCTTCTTCAAATTTGGAACATACCTTACTCCATGCAACTCTCGAATTACACCATCATGGTGTTTTATTCTAATGCTGCTCATACCTTGAGTTGTACATGGGTTATCATCTCCCATGTAAACCGTTCCCTTCATATCCCGGAAGCCTGAAAACCAATTGCATTGTGATGTCATATGGTGAGTGCATCCAGTATTAAGTACCCATTCTCTCATGTAATCCATGGTACTTGATGCCGTTAGGGCACAAACAAACTTTTCATCATCTGCCTCTACCATATTAACCTCCGAGTCATCAACCTTCTTGCCCTTATTTTTTGCTTTTATCTTCGGACAATCCTTTTTCCAGTGTTTGTCAAGATAAAAGGCACACTCATCTTTGTCCAAAATTTTTTGACTACTCGATGCTCCTCTAGTACGAGATCTGCTGCCTTTCTAATTTCATTTCTTCTCTCTTTCGATCTCCCTCTCACCATTAACGCTTCAAAGTTATTATGCTCTTGTCTATCAAGATTTCTCACTTCATGATTCATGAGAGCACTCGAAATCTCGTTATATTTAATTGTCTCTCTCCCATAAATCCATGTTGTGACAAACGGCTCATAGGACTCAGGCAACGAATTCATCAATATCAATGCTTTGTCCTCATCCTTGATAGTTTCTTCCAGGTTTGCCAATTCGGAAATAACCTTATTGAAGTCTTCAAGATGCCTTATCATCTTAGTTCCTTCCTTGTATTGGAATCGGTACAGCTTGCTCTTGAGATGGAGACAATTCTCAGCGCTCTTCTTCAAATACTTTGTCTCTAATGTAGTCCATAATTCCTTCGCAGACGTTATATTTATCACGCCATACTTCTGCTGTTTTCCCAAGCACAACTGAATTGTAAAACATCCAGGAGCATTCAATCTCTCCCACTCTTCCTTCTTCATTGAAAACGGCATATCATCTAACACAATATGTAAGCCTTGTTGTATTAGAACGTCACGAACTTCACATTGCCACATTGCAAAGTTGTTTGTTCCATCAAATTTTTCGATCTCAAATCTGGCACTTTGAACCGTTGGCTTGGTTAAATCAGTACCCGACTGCCCTTTATCATCTCTGCCACTATCGGACTCATCTGTCTTTGCCATCGCTTGATTTGATCAAGAGCCTAAACTTTGGTACCACTTGTTGTGCCCAAGAACCAAATACCAAACCAAACAATAATCAAACAAAGAACACAAAGATTTCAGAGTTCCTCCAATATAGTAGTACCTCTCTAACAACGGAAGCTTTATTACTCAATGAACAAATTACAAGAGAACTCACAAACACAATTAGCTCTCAAGTACAAACTAATGCTTCTCTATCTCTCTGTTTTGGTTTTGCACAGCACACACACACACATATATATGCCGATCTAAATCCTAGTATTTATACTACTAGGGTTACACCCAGATCCTAATAGGAAACACAATCCTACATGTATAGGAAAACCAAATCCTAAGCTAAAACAGAATCTAAACCAAATTTGGATGAAACCAACAATTCTAACCACACCAAGATTTCTGTTTTCTCGGCACCTTTGATTTTAGGTCAATTCCAACATTATGCATATAGCTCCAAATTCTAGTCGTTTCTAGAAGTGCTATGTCAAGTGTTTTCATTTCGTTACCCTTTACTTTAATGCTTAATTATTTGCTTGTGTCTCATACTATGACTTTAGCCTTATTTTACTCTCTGAAACTCATTTTGTCTTGCTTAATTTAAAGGTGACAAATCAACTCATTGGGTTGTTAACCGGTAACCATTAAGATCCATTTAGTTTGATTTCACCTTACACCATCATCACCATTATCAATCTCACATCTATATTATAGTGATATCAAATTAAACGGGTCTTAATGATTACCCATTAACAACCCATCTGTCTTTGTATCTCACTTTTCCGAAAGGTAAGTGAGAAGCCGACTCATGTTTCCACTCAATTTTCATTACCAAGACTCATGGAATGAAGATATTCTCTCTTGAAACAAATGCATAGTCACAGTGGCGTCATTGGTCCATTGAATGCTTGCTATGTGTTCAAAAATTACTCCAAGCATTCATAGATGTTTGCCATGTGGTGTCACTGGTTACATGAAAAAAAAAAATACTCCATGGAATTAGTTTGGTAAGTCATAAGAACATCTTCAATAAGTGATGCAAAATGCCTTGAAATAAACATTTTTCTTTTTTTTTTCTTGGTTGCAAAATTCGGCCGGAAAATGTAAATTTTACATTTTTCCATCGTTGGATTTGAGTACAAAGATAGATGTAGCACGCGTACAAGTTTGCCTTTTTATTCTATGATTAGCATAAAACACAGATTGATGCCCAAGTTTAAACTTGGTTCATGGACCTAATGGAAAATTTCACACCAAGTTCTAACTGAAACTAGTGGCAATGAATTTGACAATACAAAAGATCTTGATAATGCACATTGCTTGTACACCAAGAAAGCTTTCTTTTACCTGGCACGGGATTATTCCCACTATGGCCATTTCACGTGGCAGTAGACCCGTCCCAGGCAAGTTTTTCTGCTTAAAAAGAGGACATCTGAATAAGGCGGTCATTTCCAAGCCTCACAGAATTGATGTAATTTGTAGGGCAATGTGCAGAGAGACCAGGAGCCACAAGTCCTATGATTCTTAGCAAAATGGAGAACCAACCCTCTCTGTACTCAGGTCCATATGTGTAGCCCATTGTTAATGCTCTTATTAGCTCCCAAACAGCGTTCAGATATTCAGGTATCAGATAGCTCATTCCAAAGTAGTTTCTGTTTGGCTCCTCCTCCATTCTCTTGAAAGATGCACACGTCAAAGACAAAGAAAATAACTCATTAAAAAGAGAAGAAGATCAAATATAAAACCAAGTCCCCAACGAACCGATTTTACAGTTTGAAAGATTGAGATCCTTAATTAACCAAACAAAAACTTCCTATGGTGCCGATTTTAAAAAGCATGCTGCAATGTGTAATGTAGTGGCATTCCATATCAATAAGGAACTGCAGGGTAAAATGTTGTACGTTTCCTATTTGAGGACAATTAATAGTAATGCAAAACTAAAAAAACAAAAGCGTATAAGTGAAGGATTGAGTACATACTTGTTCATTGTATAGGCTGTCATAGTAAAGGCACACACCAAAATGCTTATACAAGAAGGTCTTGTCATCATAAGGCAACCGGGGCACAAGATCGTTGCAGTAGACAACCCTGAAGTACTTTGGCACTGGATTATTCAAATGGACTTCCATGTACCTCCCCAGTTGCCTATTACCAACCCGGGGCTGCCCAAATGTATACACACCAAGCAACCTCTGCATCACCTCCATCTCCTCATGCAACACCAGCACTGATGGGAACAATATGGCAAGCGCGCCGCCTAAGCTATGCCCGGTAACCACGAATTTTGCATTTTTGTGCTCCTTTAGTAGGCTCTTGAGCTTTCTTCTTACAACATGGTATGCAGACTTCTTCACCATGTCCGGTGGAACTATCTTGTCATATTGATCACTTCCGCCCTCTTTGGTACCTTCGGAAGGTCTTTTGCTGACACCAACACCATTTGCAGGGGTGAATTCGTTGGGTATCGCTATAAGTTGATTGTAGAAGGTTGTAGCATTTGTTCTATCGCCCAAGCCTAAGGCTTCTAAGAATCCCATGTGTACTTTCCCCAACTTAGGAATTTCATACCAAGAGTAGTCAAAATCGGTACTCCAATCATCGGCATCAAAAGGTTCTGTGCCTCTGAAGCTGATCAATATCAAGTTTCCATCTTTAGGCTTGTCACAAAGTATGAACACTTGAGTGGACATCTGCTTTTGGAAATCTATCATTCATCATCCGATAAAGGCGAAGAAAAATTAATTGGACCTATTAAACTTATAACTATGAAATTCGAAAGTATTGATCACCAAATCCAAAAGTAATATTCAAGAATGAAAATGTACTTCTTACCATTCCAGCAATTGTAGAAATCCACAAAATGCATCTGCTGTCGTTGTCAGAATTAAACTAGTTAGTATTTATTGCGATTAACTAGTCACGAAAATACCAAAGAGAGAGCTGGACAAGAATAGCTTGCCTTCCAATGATCAAGCACGATACATCTAACAACTTGGGCATTCTCGTATGCTAACTTGGCAGCCATCATACAAAGATCCATGAGACCCCGGTTATGCAGTTCAGCTTTTATACCGCTTCCTTCAGAAAGAGAAGCAACTACATTTTTTGCTAAGTTTTCACCCCGGTAGAGGTCTATCCTCCCATCTAAATGTCCAATTGTGCTTATGAAAGTCTCTGTGCCCCTCCGTGGCACCACCACTTTTCCTGCTTCCCCAATCACCAATACTTATAGTTACTAATTACACATCTAGGATTAATATGGAGAAACAATCTGCAGTACATTCTTCTAATTAAGAAAACAAAACAAAAAAAGGTAAAATTGTACAAAATATCCTTCCCATGAAGGAGACACAAATCATCAATAAAAAGACGTGCAAAAAATTCCAAAAAGCATTAGTGTTTGTATTTACCTATGCTTTTGTCCCTTAGCAAACAAAATTAAACTTCCAATCACCGTGAAGAGAACGCTAGCAAGTTAAAACAAACACATCCATTAATGAAAATGGCCTCCAATGTTTTCACTATGTAACTTTGCAAAAGCGTAAAGAAGATGTTATTGGCATGCCAAAATAGTCCACTTTTGACAAAAAAAAAATACAAATAAAGGAGGACCGTGGGAAGTATATTTTAGGAGAGGAACTTCAGGAGATGACACCTCTCACACGGAAAGGGACCAGTAGAGGTCAGATGAGACCAAAATACACGAGAATCCCCTCCTTTTATGAGAGTTACCATTTAGATCACGTGGTCTCTCTATCCAAGTTTTTCTCTTGTTTTACAGTGCAAATAACAACTCCCAAATAGAACGTCCAAATCCAAACATCATTAAAACACACAAATTCACATATATTCAAGAAATTAACAAAGGGGTTACAATACTTAATATAAAAAACACTGAATAACAGTAAAAAAGTTTGTGTTGTAGTGTTTTTACCATGAAGCAGAGTACTGAGCAGGCCAAAGAGGCCACCATTGAGAGACAAGAGGTTGAGGATGAAGTCCACAACGTATCCAGTCCACTCCATCGGCTTCCCAAAAAGCCCAATAATTTTTCGAGCAATTATCGACACCACAATGACCCATCTGTGATCATTTGCAACTCCACTCATCGCTTCCTCGTCTGAGCTCTCAAGAAACCGGGCCCCACTTCCCACGTCCGCCAACATCGAGTACCTGAACAAGTCCCTCACCCCTCCCTTCTCCGGCCGTACGATCAGGTACCTGAACTCATCGTCGCCGCCGTGATCAACTCCTAAACGGCTCTGGTTCTTCTCTGGGTACTTGGTTTTTTCCATTTTTTGGAATTAATTCGTTTTTTATGGAAAAGATTGAAACTTTTTTGATGGGTTGGATTGGAAGAAGGAAATAATAAATGGGGTATTTATAGTTTTGACATTTATGGATTTGGGAAGGAGAAAGCAAGAGAGAGATGGGTAAGGATGGATGTTTACGTGTGCATAGCAGGTAGCTGCAGAATCGTCCAAGTGTTGTTAGTTTGGAATGGGCAGCTTTTGATTTGCTTCTTCCAAAGTATATCTTGTTCTTTCTTTTGTCGTTAAATTCGAAATAAGGTCGTATTATTCATAGCCATTGTGTCTCAGGTGTTCTGGTTAGAGCGCCAAGTTACCTACATCTACATGCCCCAAATACAAAAGCAAAAATAAACCCTGTTTTGGGTTTGTGACATGTTTTGATCATTTTTTAGAGTCAAACTTGCATGGTACGTGTCATTTAATGATCCAGTTTAAAATTAATTTGAAACTCACGCAAATTAATCTATAACCATTCAATACCACCCAAGATTTTTCCCATTCTTTAACCATTGTAACTTTCATTCTAAAGCATTTATAACTTTTGAATTAAGGCTTTTTTTGTCAATTTAAGAAGATAGGGTGTACGCTTTTTTGTACATGAGTTTGAATTTCTTACTTGTAAATTAAAATAGATTTGTATTTTAAAGTTTACACTATCGCTTGTGTAAAAGAAAATAGTTGAGCAAACAATCAAGTGAATTACGAGTATTTTGGTCTAAAGTTGACTCAAACCGTCAAAGTTGTAAAGTTTCTTATCATCATTAAAATTGAAGGGTGACCAACATAAGAAGTAAATTTTAGTTGTGCCCGAAACACCGTCACGTGATATTATTATTTTACTCAAACTATAACAGTGTATTTACTTTTTATTATTGTAAAAAGTGAGATATATTAATCCTTTCTTTTTATATCATATGGATGATGTTTACCCATATTATATAACACGCACAAACTTCTCCATATTAGGTCATTTTGTGTACATAATTTCTTTTTCCGGCCAGCAATCAAACTCAAATATATCCTTTCTAGAAGAAATGGGAATAATATAGGCTTCAATGCAAATAGAATCCACTATTTGCATTTTATTGGCTTGTGTTAAGTCATCAACATAGATAAATTTGGATATGAGACCACGTCATTTCTAGAATACTTTTCACAAAATTATCAAACTTCTTTGTATTTTGGTCCCCCACAGCACAACCTCTCGATCTCACTTAGGCCATCTCCAATGGTGGCCAAAGGCCAACAATTTTAGGCCATAGGCCTTTGGACTTGGTTCTCCAATGGTGGGCAAGAAATAGGCCCAAGGTAACCCAACAGAAAAAAAGACACAAATTGGCCAAAGAATTGGCCCGGCCAAAAGGAGTGGGACCCGCCCTGCGACTGGGCAAACCGCGCGTGCAACGCACGCAGAGGAACATCACTCGCCAACGCGCCACACGCGCCTGGCAGAAACCTCATCACGTGGCTGACGTCATGAGCTGTCGCCCACCCAATATATCCGTTGGAGATCAACGGCTGAGATCACTCGGCCGTTGGATCATCCAACGGTCAGATTTCAAACCCTTTTTTTTTTTTTTTTTTACTTTTACTTTTAATCCAACGGCTCTGATCAAATGAGATCAAATCTAACGGTAAAAAAAATCATCCAACGGCCCAAATTAAAATCTAACGGCTAAAATAATTAATAAAAAATATTTGTTCAGAAATTTCACCCAAAAACCCTATAAATACCCATTTATTTGGTTATACATCCACACAAAATCAATTTCCTTCCTTTCCTCATCCAAATTTCATTTTTTCTTCTACCCACTTCTAAATCATGATGAAATTTTATCAAGGCGCACCCTTTTTGATGATGTTGGTTATAGCTTTCACCCAAGTCCTCCACCATATTAGTTTTAATTATTGTTTGGGGAGTTTTAATTATTGATTGATTTTAAATGTTGTATGATCAACCCAAGCCCTCCACCTATGTTGTTTGATTTTAAATTTAAGCATTAATAATAATGGTATTTTATGCAATTGTATGTGTCGTTTGTGGAGTTGCCAAATTGCATTTTTTCGTACTTTATCGGAATTTAAATATTTTTAGGTCAAAATGTTCAGAAAATTAAGCTAAGTTAATCTAAATAAATACATTTTTTTTTAAAGTTAACGGAAAAAAAATATTAGGCTAAAACAATATTTAACAACTTTTCGCCCTAAAATTTAGGCCACACCATTGGAGAGAAAATGCAATTTCTGGCCAAAGGCCAAAAGCCAAAGGTCAATATTTGTTATTGGCCATAGGCCACCATTGGAGTTGGTCTTAATATGAGAGTTGTCATCTATTAAAAATTATGTGTGTCATATTTCCTCTTTCAAATCCTACATATATTTGTTTACATTATTGTTCTCAAAAGTGCTTTAATTGTTTGAGAGAGAAAATTAAGAAAGATATGTGTAAGTGTAACAACATGATGGGGGTCACGTTATAGAATCAGAAAGAACAAAACATTACAAGTGATGACTCAAATGGTAGTTTTTCTTCTTTTTGATGTTGATAGGGTATATGGTCTTTCTCCTTTTTGTTAAGTCGAGTTGTCTGTACGTAACATTCTTAACTGAAAAAATAAAAATTTTTGGGTGCTCCGGAGTACACGATACTCCGAGTGTACTCTGGAGCACTCAAGAAAGTCCCCCGAAAAAAAGGAAGAAAAAGAGACAATATGGGGATTGTGACTGCAAACTCATGAACCATCTGACAATGTGAGTTTTGCTTCCAAGCGAACGTGATGTGCAAGCATTGGGATTGTGACTGGAAAGGAGTTGTTCTACTCAATTCTGATCAATTTATATTCATGCTAGCTCGGAAAAGATTATGAAATACTCTCTTAACTAAGATTTAGTCTTTGTGGCGTAACTGTTTAATAAATGTTTGCCACGAGTTCAAAAAATGCACTACTCATTTGATTGACGATTGCCCCATGATAAATTGGCGACACTAGAAAATCTCTCAGGAGTAGAGAGAGACGGGGGAGTGAGAGAGATAATCGGTAGCCAACGAGACAGTGTAACACCAGTTAAAGAGTTATGCAGTCCAAAAGAGTCCCACCTAATCTCATTAATTATTAGTCATTACCGCACCAAATATGAAATGCTAGTTCTATCTAAAGCCAGTTCCACTTAAAGAGAAACGGGGCCTCAAAGGATTCCTGAGAATGCGTGGAAGAATTGAAAGTCAAAAAGGAAAAGGGTAAAAAAAACAAAACAAGTTTTGTTTGTTTGGTTTTGGGATATAAATCTTCAACAAATGATTGTGATCCAAAGCCTTTTTGCGTGTTGTGGATAAAAGACCACATTCATCGGTGTTATAATTTTGTATTTCAATCACACGGTACATCTATCAGGCGGTGTGCTCTGCTACATCTTACATTTGCTCTTTCTTTCCAAATCTCTCCATAAGTTGATTTCAAAGCTACACGTTTTGTTCGCCATTCTTTAACTTTCGTAACTTTGATTCTAAAGCGTTTATAACTTTTGAATTAAGGCTTCTTTTTTTTTTGTCAGTTTAAGAAGATAGGGTCTTCGTTTCTTTGTACACGAGTTTAATTTTTTCATCGGTAAATTAGAATAGGTTAGAGTAGTTTAAAGTTTACACTATCACTTGTATAAAAGAAAATAGTCAAGCAAACAGTCAAGTGAATTACGTGTATTTTAGCTAAAGTTGACTCGAATAGTCAAAATTGTAAAGTTCTTTATCATCATCAAAATTGAAGGGTGACCAACACAGGGAGTAGATTTTAAGTGTGTCTGGATTATTGTCACGTGATATTATTATTCTACTCAAATTATAACACATGTATTTGCTTTTTATTAATGTATTTTAGAAGTTAGACATATTAACTCTATAGTTCAACCATATTATATAACACGTGGAATATAACACCACATGTGGGTGTTTTCGATACACACACAAACTTCTCTAAAATAGTTCATTTCATATACATATACTTTCTTTTTCCGGCCAATAGCAAATAATATCATTTCTAAGATCACCTCCACCCATTGCCAAAAGGCAAGGGCAAGGGCTCCTAACTTGCCTTTGAAACCCAAAACACCTCTCCACCGGTCCAAATTAAAGAGGGCAACATGTGGGCCAGCCGAAGCCCAACCAGAAACCCAAGCGAGTTGCGCCCGACTCGGTTAGCTGCTTCAGTTGCGCCCAACGCGGGGCCCACTAGGTCAGCTGCTTCAAAAAGAGCCGTTAGCTTTCTAACGTGGCACTTCCATAGTCGTTGGATTTCCAACGACTAAATATCTGAACCATTGGATTTCCAACGGAAAAAAAAAATTTTGAATTTGTTACCGTTGTGTCACGTGACACAATTTGGTGTGTTGGATTTAAAAATAAAAAAACAAACGGTCAGGATTAATCCGACCGTTAAAAACGAAAATAAATTGGAAATAAATTTTTTTTTCTATAAATACCCCGAATCATCTTCTTCATTCCTCACACCACAACTCAATATTTATTTTTCCTACAACCTCCTATATTTGTTTTCCACTTTCCAAATCCTTTTCTTTACAAAAAAAAAAAAAGAAAAAGGAGTGAGAAGGCAGTTTGGTCGATCGCAGAAGATATTGCATTATTGGACTCTTGGGTGCGTGTTATTCATGACCCGATCAATGAAAATGAGATGAGGGTCGATAAAATGTGGAAGAAGATTCATGCACTTTTTTGTGGAGAAGATGCAAGGCATGGCTCGGACCGAGCAATCTATGTCCAGTAGGTACCGACATCTACATAAATAGATGAAATCTTGGAAAGAAGCCATCATAAAAGCAGATACCCTATATCGAAGTGGCGATAATCGAGCCAATGAGGTAATTGCAATTTATTATGTTGGTTGACAATTCTTTAAGCTAATTAAAAATAATCATTTGATTATGTAATTTATTATGTCTTTTTACAATTATTTTTTCAGGAACTACAAGCACAAATGTGGTTCAATCAAGCTAACAACAACAGATCATTTACAAGGCACGAATTATGGGACATTGTCAAGCATACTCTAAAATACAAAATTGTGCATGTTGGTCCAGACGTTGTCTTAAACGAGACTCCCTTCTCAAGAGTTGCCATTGGAGGAGGCATCGGGGACCCCAAATGAATCGGTAGCACCGACCGAAGCAACCCCGAGGGCTATTAGTAGGAAGGCTACTAAGAAAAGAGTTGCAAGAGGTAGTTCTTCGAATAATGATTATTCAAAATTGATTGATGAATTGGCTCGCCAACATGCACTGGATATGGAACACGATCGGTTTGTGTTTGAGCAAAGCAAAGTTAGAGATGAAGCAAATGCAAGAGAAAGGGAGTTAAATAGGCAAGAAAGACAACAAGAGAAGGATCGGGAGACCATGTCTCGACGCCCCGAAGAAATGACTCCTAATTTAAAATGTTTTTCGACAAAAGAACGAGCGGCCGTCATGAGAAGACATTTTCCCGAGCAAGACGAGGAAGTTCCATACTTTCCAAGGGATGACGGACCTAGCACCACCAATTGAATTCCTAAGGAGTAGGGTACTACGGATAATGTTGTTTATTTTTAATTAATTATGGTTGTTGTAATGCTATGGTTTGCTTTGTATTTGAAATTAAATTATTTGAATTAGACAATCGTTTTATTTTAAAGGAACAAACTTACAAAGTTCACACTTAAACACACTTAAATAAAGTTCAACAAACTTACACATAACACACTTACAAGGCATACTTAAACACACTTAAACACACCAAAAATACTAAACAAAAAAAAGAAAAAAAAAAACACACTTACAAAGCATACTTGAAAGCATAAAAATGAGATTCATTCATTAATTGCATATTTCCTTGTCCACAAGTGCTCCATCAAATCACGTTGACGCTCTTTGTGGAGAAAAGACAAATGGATTGTATTGTAACATTGAATGACCATCCCGTGGTAACGTCGATCCCTTTCTAATGGGTTGTGATGGGTGGGTTCATCTGTGTTTTCATGAGCAGTATAAAAAAAATATTTTTCCTTGCCCTTGCCCTTGTCCTTACAAAATAAATTAAATAAATTTTGCTTGCCCTTACCCTTGCCCTTGCTCAACGGGTGGAGTTGCACAAATACAAGTACTGTTTTTGAAGGGCAATCACTTGTCATTGCCCTCCTCTAACGGATGGAAGTGCTCTAAAAGAAATGGGAATAATCTAGGCTTCAATGCAAATAGAATCTACTATTGCATTTTATTGGCTTGTGTTAAAGATGTCGTCGTTTGGTGTTCATGATTAAGTGCATCAACATAGAAAAAACTTAGATACGAGTGTCCGAACACGTCATCTCTAGAGTGTTTCTCACCAAAATACCAAATTCTTTTATATTTTGATCCCACACAACCTCTCGGTCTCACTCAAGATGAGAGCCATCATCTACCGAAAGTTACACATGTCATATTTTCTCTTTCAAACCTACATATATTTGTTCGAATCCTACACATGTCATACACACAAGACAGTTGGTTCGGGCTCGATTATGTGGCCATCCGGCCCATCCCTCCCTATTATTGCTTTTTAATCATAAAAACAACATCTATGGATGAGCTAGTTTTTCTTCTTTTTGTTGTTAATAAGGTATGGCCTTTTCCCTTTTTGTTAATTGTTGTCTCTACGTTCTTAACCCAAAAAGGAAGAAAAAGGGAGATATATATACCTTATATTCCAACAACTGCAAACTCATGAAACCATCTAACAATGTAAGTTTTGCTTCCAAGCAAACGTGATGTGCAAGCATTTGGATTGTGGCTGGAAAGGAGTTGTAATACTCAATTCTGATCGATTTAATTTCATGCCATATTGGAAAAAGACTAGGGTTCTTGAGAATGCGTGAACGTATTGAAAGTCGAAAACAAGGGGAAAAAAGAAAAAATTGGGATATAAAAACTCCAACAGAGAGCAACTTACATGGAATACCAAACATTTTCTTACATAGAATAGACTTACCGTCACATGACGTTGCAATTTAGTAAGAGCAAGTCCAGCGGGTGGAGTTGCTCGGTGGATGGTGGACCAAACAGGGCCCAATTGCCCAAGGGAGGAGGTCCAGCGGAGGAGAGCCCGAGGGACAGGCGAGGCCCGAGCAAAGGGCCCGTGAAGAATCGATAGCCCGAGCCACCCAATGGGTGTGACGTCATGGCTAACGTCATCCTGGTGTCAGCCAAATTTTATATTTTTTTTCTATCAGGCACGTGCACCCCACGCTCAAGTGGGGGCGCGTCAGCCGACAGCTGTCAGCGGGTGAGGCCCATGATCCACTTGCAGTCAATGTTACCGTTGGGAAGCCACGTGGCTTCCCATGACCGTGCGATCTCAACGGCTCTTTAATTTGGGCCGTCCGATTTGCAACGGTAAAAAAAAAAATCGAATTTAATATCAACCATTAGATCTCAGATCAATGGTTGATATTATTCTCCTTTATAAATTTAAAAAAAAGGAAAAAAAGTTTAAAAATTCAGAAATGTTACCATTGTGACACGTGGCACAATCTGGAGTGTTGGAATTCGATTTTTTTTTAATCCAACGGCAAAGATTAATTAGGTGAATAAAAAAATTTAAAAATTTGTAAAAAATATATAAAAATCTGGGAAAATATTTTTATAAATTTATAAATTTTTTTTTTTAACTTTTCTATAAATACCTTGGCATTATCATCTACCTTACACCACAATTTCATATTTTCTCAACAACTTTCAACCACATTCCTATCTTTCTCTCAAAGTTTCTATCCAATTTGTTTCAAACAAAATGACTACTGGTGCAGGTACGAATTGGACGGTTCTTGAAGATGTTGCGTTGTGTGCTAGCTGGGTTCAAGTCACTCATGATTCGGTTTCGGGTAATGAGATACAGTTGCGAGAAATGTGGAGTCTTATTCATACCTCTTATCTTGAGAAAATGGGTGGGCAAAGAACCAAAGATTCGTTGTCCAGTCGTTGGAAATTACTTAGTCAGTCGTTTAGTACGTGGAGAGACTCCTTGACACAAGCTAGTGCTAATCTTAGAAGTGGAGAAAATTTAGCGGATCAGGTAACAATATATTATTTATTTCTTTGTATTATTTAATTGTTAGGTACTTTCATTATAATTAATTGTTACCTATTTTCATTATAATTATTTGTTTGTATTATTTATTTGTTACCTATTTTCATTATAATTATTTGTTTGTATTATTTATTTGTTACCTAATTTCTCATTATAATTATTTATTCTCCCGCATTGTATAGGAACTTCAAGCACAAGCTTGGTATGGTGCCCAAACCAAAAGCAAAAACAAAACATTCACCACATTTGAATGTTGGAATATTGTCAAAGATTGTCCTAAATTCAGAGTTGTGCCTGTCGGTCCAGAAGTTTTCATGAACAACACCCCTTGTTACAACCCGTCCCAAAATTTATGTGAAATTACCAAAATACCCTTAGGGTCAATGTTGACTTTTGTTGACTTTTTGTGATGACTTGTGAAAATTTATTTCTTTACATATACTTGATGTACTCGTCGATACGAACGCGTGGGCGCAAGCGGAACTCAATTCGGAGTTAAAACGAACGTTTTACGAAGCTTTAAAGTGTAGGGGCATTTTGGTAATTTACCACTCCGTGTATGGGAATTAGGGTTTTTGGCTGGCTGCACAGCAGCCAACCCTCCCCACTTGTTTCTGCACGTTCCAACTCCTCTCCCTCTCTTTCTCTCCCATTTTCTCTCTAAAACCAAAAGTTCACCGAAACCCTAACCTTGGACGAATCACAAAACCGTCAATCCGTCGCCCAAAATCCATACCATCACGATCATCTCGTCATTCTGGACAAGGCTGTGATTTCAGAATCTTCAAACTCGAACTCGATCGTTCAAACCGACGTCGGAACAGAATAGACAACTGTTCATCGATTTTTTGTACAATCCCGACATAGGTAAGCCTCGAAACCATTTCCTTTGGTTTTATTGGATTGAGTAGGTTCAAATCGATATAAAGAACGTCGAATTTGGTGCAGTTTTGAAAGAGAACAGAATTAGGGTTTCTCGAAGCTTTCCGGCCAATTTCAGGCCATCTCCGGCCATTTTTCCGGCCTCAAATTGGTATGAAAATATTCTACTCCTCAATACCTTCAATTTGATATATGGCACGTTCAATTTGGTCAAAGAACGAAGAAGATATGAATTTTTGAAGTTTTGGGACATAATCAGTATTATTTTCCAGATTCCGGCGAACCAGACGGCGGCGCCGGCAGCGGCTCCGGCGACCGGCGCGAGGAAGGAGATGACGGAATATTCCGTCAACGGTGACGGAATATTCCTAACGGCGTCAGCATCTTCCGTTAAAAAGGTATATTCCGTTAACTTTAACGGCGTTGACGTCAGCAGGCGCGTGCCTGACGTCAGCCGCGCGTGGGACGGCGCGTGCAAGCGCGTGGGGCGCGTGGGGGACACGTGCCAGCGCGTGGCGACACGTGCCAGCGCGTGGCGACAAGTGCCAGCGCGTGGCGACACGTGCCAGCGCGTGGCGACACGTGCCAGCGCGTGCCGGCGCGTGAGGCCACCTCCCAGCGCGTGTCGGCACGTCCGACCGTTTCCCGGCGTGTGGCGGCGTACGGTGGCGCCGGCGGCGGTAGGGGTTTCGTGCTCCGGAAATCGTTTTTCGAGCCCTTTTTCGCTAAAATAACAATATTTTTGGGGTATTTCTCTTTAAGGCCTATTTTTAATTTATTTTAGGGAAGTTCTAATTTGTTCCCTAATATTAAATAGGTAATTCTTCGACTCCGCACACCGAGGAGGGCAACACCGAGGGAGATTTCACTCCCGATCACCTGTGAGTGGACCTTTGCTTTATTAAATGGTTTTTATGATTGAAAATAAATATGAATTTGATTTCTCTATGGTTTTAAATGGTTTTCGAAGCGTGTTTATTTATATATATTTATTTATAAATATATATACTTGTGGATAATTATTTATGCAATCATATTTGTTCTATTTATGGTATATATATTTGGAAATGGATTTAAATTGGTGATTGGGATTATTTATCAAGTATGAATATATATTATGAAATGGGTTATGCTATGATTTCACTTTTGCATAAATATTAAACGGTATTTTGATATATGGTTTTGGGGAAGGATTTATTTATGCAATGATAAATATTTGGGAATTATGGAAGGGATATTGCTTATCATATCTATACACATGAGTATGTATGTATGTTTTCAAACACACTTGGTATGCTTTCACTACGTTGTAGTACCGTTCTCATGGCCATAGGACAGTTCTCACATGTTTGGGTCACACGCACTGTACTCCAGGGGTATTGTTCGGTAAATACCTTAGTGCAAGCTTGTCTTACGTTCATTCTTGTTTATGGGGAAAAGGCCCCACTACGTAAGGACTCGGGTGTGACGCGCTGCGGCTCCAGGACTTACATGTGTGTGGTACTAGGAGTACAAATTATTGGATAATGTATTGAGCTTGTACGGTGATTGAGAGGCTGTTCCTCAACCCATACATGGGTGATCGCGCATATACCCTGTGTTGGTTTTCCTATATTTATATTATTGACATATATGATGAAAGGACTATTGGAATTATGTTTTACTATCTACGGATATTGTATATTGATATACGTTTTCAGCTATATTTATAAAGTACGTTTCGGATACATACTATGATAGTATGATTTTGCAAATATACGGGATTTCAAAACAGGGGGTTATTATATTGAAAAGAGAAAGGTTTGCTAAAACTTTTATTTTTGTCCACTCACACCTTTGTTTTTGCGCCCCCTTCAGGACATAGTGATAGTGCATCCGGCGCAGTCGAGGATTTTGCGTGGCAGCTCTGATCATCCATCCCGACCATGTAGGGATCTACCTTTTCTTTCAGTTTCTATAATAATATCCATCCCTGTTATGGATAGAGATTCTAGGAACTCAGTTTATCCTTTGTTTTCCGCTGTTTCAAAATTAGTACGCTTTGAACCATATGCATATTGAAATCGGATTTTGCAACTTTATTACAATTTAATTTTGGTTACACTAAGTGTTGTCATGCATTTAATGGCTTCGTCACTTACGAGTGTCGGCCAGCACGCTCGCACTCGGTATCCACGTGGGTGTCGAGGGTGGGGTGTGTCAATTTGGTATCAGAGCATAGGTTCAGAGAATTCTTATGACAAACACTTAGTGTGCGTCATTCTTGTACTGAGTATCTCAGTGTTTCTTTTCCTCAGAGCTATGCCACCTCGACGTCAGCCAGAGTTGTCCGACTTAGCCCAGCTGGGGCAAGTCATCGCCAATGCAGTTCAGGGCAGTAGAGGTCGTACCTTCCCTGAGATTGCTCGTGGTTTAGGTGTATGGGAACTTGAGGGTGTTGCTACTGGAGAGACTGCCGAACTTTGGCTCGAGAAGGTAGAGAAGACATTCCGGAGTATGAACTGTCCGGAGGATCAGCGAGTTACTACTGCTGCCTTCTTCCTCATTGGAAGTGCCAGTAGTTGGTGGGACAACGAGGAGAGTACTTTTCCTCAGGGCACTCATGTTACTTGGGAGCAGTTCAAACAGAGGTTCCGTATGCGATTTTTCACTCCTGAGTATCGAGTCAGGAAGAGGAGGGAATTCTTGGATCTGAAACAGGGCACCATGACCGTATCCGAGTATGGGACTCAGTTCCGAGAGCTTATGAGGTATTGCCCAGCAATGGAGAATAACGCAGCGGAGTTACAGACGCAGTTTCATGAGGGGCTGAGGCGTGACATCAGGATCATTACTGCTGCTCACCGATGTACGACCTATCAGATGGAGCTGGAGTTAGCTTTGGACATTGAGCAGTCGATGATTAGTGACTATGCTGGGGGCACTGGTACGGGTGGTGACAGGGGACGTCATCAGGGGAAATTTTCTGTTGGCGGTCCGAGGAAGCAGCAGGGCTTCAAGAAGAGCGGTCAGAGCTCTAGTTTTTCTAGTGGATGTTCTAGCTCAGGTTCTCGATCTGGAGGAGGACGCATGGGTAACTCACAGTATTCTGCTGGTTCAGCCCGATCTGATCGACCTTTTTGTGGGCATTGTAACCGGCGACATTTTGGTCCTTGCCAGTCTCAGACCAGTAGTTGCCATAACTGTGGAGCGCCTGATCATTGGCGTCGCGATTGTCCGTTACTACAGCAACAGGGTAGTGGGAGTGTGGCTTCAGGACCCCCACAGAGGACTGATCAGAGTGGTGGTGGTCAGCGAGTGGGACAGAATCAGGGTCAGAATGCGGGTGCTGTGTCTAGCGGCAGTACTCAGACTAGTCATGTGAACCGCGGTGGTCCGTTTCAGAGGGGACGCAGAGGAGGTCGTACTGGAGGCCGTAATGGAGGCCAGGCACATGGCAGAGTCTTCACCATGTCTCAGCAGGATGCTCGAGCGCGTGGCGGCGCGTGCGAGAGCAAGAGGAGATGGTCCTAGCACGACAACAGAAGATCATCCTAGCACCACAAATTGGTTAGGTGAAGAGTAGCCATTCACTTTGTTTGTAATCGGAGCCCATAATTTTCCAATCAATTTGGGTTATAATTTCTTATTCATTGAATAGAGTGTTTTATGTTGTTTCCAATTTATTGAATTTAGTATTTTATTTAAGTAAGAGTATATTTATTTAAAGTAAGAGAATCTTTATTCAAAACACATTTAAACACACCAAATAAAAGTACATTTAAACACACCAAATAAAATTACTTCAACACACCAAATAAAATTACTTCAACAGTAATGAACTTAAGCATCTTCAACACCCCTGTGCGCCCACTGGTGCTCTATCAAGTCAAGTTGGCGAGCATCGTGCATATATGGCCTTTGAAGTGCAGTATATCGTTGAATGACCCTATCATTGTAACGTTCATCCCTTTGTAATGGCTCGTGTTGCACGGGTTCTTCGGTGGCGTTATGAGCACAATATATTTGTGTTCTAGAATTGTTCATCGAGTCTAGCTTATAGTCATCAACGGCATCATAATCGTACTCATCTTACACAATCATGTTGTGAAGAATGATGCACGTCATCATGATGGATCGAAGCAACTCTACATCAAACATTCTGGCAGCGCCCCTAACAATAGGCCAACGAGCTTGGAATATACCAAAACAACGCTCCACATCCTTCCTGCATCCTTCTTGACATCTTGCAAAGTATTTTTCCTTTGCAGTTCATGGACATGGCACTGTTTTCACAAACGATCCCCACCTTGGGTAAATGTCGTCTGCTAGATAGTCTGGCCCGTCGTACTTACGTCTGTTAACCCAGTATGAGACTTTCGGTTCCTTTCCTTGCAGGACGTCGTTGAACACTGAGGATTGGACAAGGACATTGAGATCATTTTGAGCTCCCAGAACTCCAAAAAAGGCGTGCCATATCCATGTATCAAAAGATGCCACTACCTCCAAAATGATACTTTTTGATCCTTTTATGTCCCCATAAGCGTCTTGCCATGCACTTGGACAGTTTTTCCAAGTCCAATGCATACAATCAATGCTTCCAATCATCCCTGGAAAACCTCGCATCTCGCCGTTCTTCAAAAGCCTTTGCAAATCATCAGGAGTAGGCTTCCGGAGGTACTCTGCGGTGTATATAGATTCAATTGCCGATTAAAATCTCATCAAGGACTCAAGAATGGTTGATTTTCCCATCCTCGTTATCTCGTCTACTTGGTCTGCAGCTGCTTCATATGCAAGCATCCGCAAGGCAGCATAAATTTTTTGCTCAGGCAGGAGACCCATAACACCAAAAGCATTCGGCTTTTGCACAAAGTAAGAATCATGGATGCAAACAGCGCCCATGATTTTGTTGAACAAATGTCGTTCCATTCTAAAACGACGTCGGAAGTACGTTTCAGGGAATGCACTGTTACGGACAAAATAATCATCCAAGAGTTCCTTACCTCGTTGTTGCCTGTTTCTATCAATGTTGACAGCACGGTTGGGCCTGCAGATCTAAGCCATAGCTTGGATGACTCGACGGGAATGAGAGGATCTTGCCATTTTTTATTCGTCATCTCTCCGTCTACGCTCATCATCCTCTTCCATCTCATTTTCGGCCCAATCCCCGTCATTGAACGTTGCTTCCGATTGGTTAAACAATTCTTCCTCTCCTTGATTGATTTCCCACATCATCTTTGAAGAAGAAGAAGAAGACATTGTAAGAAGGAAGCATAAACTATGAATAATGATAGGGACTTTGGTGAAGAAGGAAGCAGAAACTATGAATGGTGGTGTGAGATTTCTGAGGAAGGATGGTGGATTATATGGAGGATTCAGAAAGGATTAGGTTGTAGATAATGTCACGTGGCATGCCGTCATTCGTTAAAAATATGGTGGAAATCTGTCCTTAATGATTGTAATCAGATTGTGACATGTGGCACGACGTGATTAGTTAAAAATCTTATCGGAAATCCATCACCAATAATTGTCTTTTCAGATTATGACACGTGGCGTAACGAGAACGATTAAAAATTTTATCCAAAATAACAAATAAAATTATTTTGAATTATTTTATAAATAAAAAAATACAAATATTTTATTGTTATTGGTTTTTCGGATAATGACACGTGGCGCAATAAGAACGATTAAAAATCTTATCCGAAATTACAAATAAAATTATTATGTATTATTTTATAAATAAAAAAAATACTAATATTTTATTGTCAATTGCCAGAGCAACTCCAATGTAGGGGTTGAGATGCAAAAAACAATTGTCAGGGGAATGTACTGTTCACTGAGATGGATTAAATAGTGAATTGTCTAGTGGAAGGACTCCTACACTGGAGTTGCTCTAGTATAATGTCATATGTTGAAAACTTTACACATGTCATGTTTTGCTTGTTGATGACGATAAGGCCACAGTCATCGGGATATTATTTTGTCTTTCAGACGGTACATGTGTCGGGTGGCGTGGTCTGCAACATCTACATTTGCTCTTTCTTCCCAAATCTCTTCATAAAGTTGATTCCAAAGCTACACTTTGTTAAGGAAAGGAGTTGCAAATCATTTGATTTTACAAAACTAGCCGTTGGGTTTGCCCAAAGCCCACTTTCTCAATCATCCAAATTGGGTCAGTCAATTTAGAGGAGTGGGCAAAAAGCCACTTGTATCGTTCAAACCAAATAAAATCCAAACTTTTTTTTGTCAATTCAACAAAATTCAAAAGGACAACGTATATATAACTAGCATGCAGACATGACGTCACTTATCGAAGCATAGCATGAGTAACTAATAGTTCCTATTTGCAACAATAACAAGCAAATGCAGAAAATGGATCTCAACCAGTATATATGATTAATAGTTTATACTTTCAACTACGTTAAGAGTAAAACCGAGTCAAACCAAACCGATTAATAGTTAATTTAAGAGGCTTTGGGCCAAACTAAAGCCCAATGAACATCATCCCAAAATGATGAGGAGAAAAAAGAGCCCTAAAGCCCAAAAGAAACCTTAGGATGGTTCCAAAGTAAAGAGCTGCCGAGTCAAGAAAGACGCCACCAGCCACCGACCACCGACCACCGACACGACTAAAAGATGAAAGGAAAACCGGAAGAGAAGAGTAGAGGAGGCCAACGACATCAACGTCGACGTCCAGGTGGGTCTCCATGCAAACGTGGTGTTTTCTCATTTTCCACGGCACAAAGCCGTGGCCTCCACCCATTAGCCAGCTGCTGCTGAGATCGATGGTGATTAAACATTAGTTATAAGATGATCCAGCACTTTCAACTTTCAATACAAAAATCAAAACCTTATTAGGGTTTTCCTTTTATTTCTTAAATTGTATCTTTTTCATAGGGATTTAAAATTAATTTGTATTATGTCGTATATTAGCAGTAATCAGTGGAATTAGATTTATTCTTGTCATTCAACAGAAAGGACACATGCCCCACCTGTATAAACACTTGTCAGCCATTTTCATTCTTTATTCTTGTCCATATTTCCATTAATCTATGTCCAAAATGTTTGCACTTTGCCACGATCATGATTAGTTGAATTAATTAAAAACTAGAGGTTATTAGCATATTATGTTTAAGATATTGCTAGCATCTATTTCTTCCATGTTAGGTGCATGATGATGTTTGGCTGGGAAAAGAAAATTAGAGCATTAGTTTATGAATTTTGTCCCGATTAAACTTTGGTCTTTGTTTCATAAGTATTTGTTTTGGGACTTGTCACAATATGGAGTAACGGTCTTTTTGGATAATACTGTTAAAATTTTCATTCAAAATAAAAAGTTTAAAAGGAAAAATAAGGAACATTCTAACAAAGTTCACGAATCAATGCTCATTTTCTCATTGGGGAATGAAATGTAATATTTGAATTGAAATGAAACAAAAATTAACTGATTTATGAGTTGTCTCCTAATTGAAACCAAGTTTGAAATTAAATTTGAGCGCAAGTCAAGAGTTCAATGCTCAAAGTTGAGAATGAGTTTCGATTCTGTTTCTGGTGGTCACAAATTTTGGAACAAGAATCTTACACTTCGACTATTAGATTACGAGTCACGAATTTTATATTTTAGTTCGAAGTTTGCAAGGAATAAGAATGAGAATGAAAATGTGAAACAAATTACTGAAAAATAACTTTAAGGCTATGTTCATTTCATTCCGAGACTTATTCCAATCAACCAACCAAACACCAACTTAGTCCAACTAACGTGGTATTAATTTCTTTTACTCACAAATTACAAATATTTCACAATTTCAATAAATATGACAAACAATTTCCATTGAAAGTGAGAATAGAGACATAAAAACGAGTATGATAAATATGGTTTATGTTGATTTAACACTCCATAAAAAAGACATTGACCCAACATGCCTTTAATAGATGAAAGAAAATTATATTGCAACAAACATCAAACTTGTATTTGTTTAAAGAGAAATTCATTATTTATACATTATTCATATATATGTGTATGTTAGGTTGGATTTCGTTCATACGTTTTGTTTATTCATATATTATCATATATCTGTATGGTTGCCTTACCAAAACATAGATAGATAGAAATCAATTTGTTCAAAGATGTCATGGTCTTCGAGCCAACAGATTATGTTATAAGACCCTCTGATTTGTACCTCATACATTTTAAATATATTTATCCATAATGATCTGCATCATTAAAGTAAAGAAAACAATGAAAAGATTCGTTGAGATTTGACTTACTGTGTTTATTTTATTTTTACCTACCACCCAAATCCAAAATAATAATTAAAAGAACATCTAAAATTTAAGAACAAAATACGTTTGGAAAAAAAAATTAGAACAAAATATTTTCATGATGGATGATATTAATAAAGATTTAGCCGATATTAATAAATACAATCAAATATTAACAAATGAAATGAGTTGAGACGCAGTATGAAGTCCTAGATTTAACTGAATAAACTATTAACAAATAAAATGAGTTGAGAACTTTGAGATATGTCATTCCAACTTTTAACTAAAAGTTGAGACGCGGTATGATTCGGTTCGTTTTACTTCCAAAACTAAAAATTTAACTGAATAAAATATCCTATTTCGGTTTTATTTATTGGAGTTGTCTCATGACTCTAATCATCACTTGAATTCAAAAGAACACCAAAATATAGTGGATGACAAAGTTTAAAATGTGGATGGATGTTCGGAGACCGTAAAGGAGATAACGGAGGTTGAAATTGTGATCGAGAAGAGGGAAGGTGAGACTATGAGAGAGAAAAGGGTGTCTATGATTGAGGTAGTAAATTTAAAAGAATAATTAGTTAGTTATATATGGTTTAAAGATCATATAATTGGCCTGATAGTGGTTTGGTTCATAAGTGGGAACTGAAATGACTCAAGCCAATACCAGCTTTTTCCATTTTTTGGGTTTGGTCCGCCTCTGTTCACCGATTTATATCCTTACTTCTAACTTTTGCACACATTTTTTTAAATTTGTCTTCAGTAATCTAGACTATCAAGTAATTCAATTTTTTAAACAATCTTTACCTCAACTTAAAATGGATTTTGCTTGATTTGATGGACTGTATTATTATGCAAAAAATGCAAGAAAAAAAAATACAAAATGAAAGTAAGAGTCCTAGTAAATTATAGAACTTTCTTGGGTGCTCTTTAATCATTAAATCTTTATTTAAAGATTAAAACACTTTAAATATCAGATACTCTAGAGTATCAAATAATTTTTTTAAAAAAATTATAAGTTGGATTTGGCAAAGTGTCATACATATTTTTCCTTATTTTAGTATTACTTTAACTCGTAAGCCTCCTACATCACGTACGTGGATTCAAAGGACAAGAACAGAAAAAGTGAAGTAAAAGAGAGGTGACAGTAAAAAACAGAGAGAACGAGCGGGCTCAGTCCAAAATGTCACTCAATTCCCACCGTTTCCTCCGCTACTTTCGCTGCTGAGTGCTGATTGGGTCACTTAGATTTAGTCCTCCATTTATGATTATGTTGGTTGCCATCTAATCAAAGACTCAATCTAATTTTTCACTAAAATTGGTAACATGACAGATATACTGTCATCGTGTCATTTCATACTAATAATATAAAGATATGTATTATTAATATAAGACGTTATTGTGTCACATATTTGCAAAATTTTACAATATACAACCAAAAACAAACAAAAAAAAAAGGAAAAAAGAAAGGATTTCCCTACTTACGAGAATCTCGTGACTCTCCATTGAAAAATGGAAAGGTGACAATTTCAGTAGGAACTTGAAAGTAAATCCTTCATGGGTTTTACTATTTTCTAATGAATTTTTTATGGGTTTTCTGTTTTTTTTGGGTATGTTTTGAAGTATTGGGTTGCCCCACCCAGAGAGTCTTGAAATGAAGGCCACTACTGATGAAACCGTGTGAAGCTGGCTGGTGAAAGCTCTGACTTTTAAAATCTGATTTGGTAAAATAATTAGGACAGAGAATGTGAAGATGATAGAGCATAATTATACAGAAGATACAGAGCTACGTACACACCAACCAAGAGGGTATTGAGTATTTTCCTCCTCATACCTAAAAAGAAAGGAAAAGACACAAAATTTGCAATAAGACCAAGAGGAGAGAGAGAGTGAGAGAGTAAAAACAAAAGGGTTTTCTTTTCTGTGGCTTTGGATTCTTCTGCCAAATCGTGCCTGCCAGCTTTGCTTGGGCAAATGCCTACTTAGGAATAAAATATTTTACAAATCTGCTGTTTGGGAAAACAAAATCAATTAAATTCACCCCAAAAAGGTGCATGCTTTGATTCACCCTTTGTGTTTTGTTGTGTGGGTAAGTTGAGAAGAAGAGGCACAGAGTGAGTGTTGAGCAAGAGAGAAGAGAGAGAGAGAGAGAGAGAGAGAGAGAGATGGTGGAGACTTGGAGGTGGGTTTTGCTGGTTTCCTGCATCTGCATTCTGGGGTGGAATCCAAGCTCCATCAATGCTGCCACAGATCCAACAGATGGTCAGTTGCCTCACCCAACTCTTATTCTCTCTATTTTTTTGCTGTTTATTTGAATTAGTATGAATTTATTTGGACTCCCATGAGCTAATTTTTGTTAAATCTGCATAAAGTTTGAAACTTTAGTGTTTCCCATTTGTGTTAAATACTAAACCTACTGAATGTATTTTGGATTTGACTTTCTTTAGTATTTTAGAAGTGGTTCTTGAACTGCTTATTGGGGGCCAGATTTGTGCTTATATTGTTGGTTTTAATTAATTATTTATTTTTTGGTGTGAAGAGTTATTTCTGTTAATGAAAGGGCAATCAGAGGAACTGTTTACATACTTTGCCTCACTAATTTAAAAGAAATTCTGGGTTTTGATGTGATTGTTGTTTGGCATTCATGTAATTCGAGCTTCCGAAAAGAGAACAATTTTAGTCTTTTTCTTTATCAAAGTGGTAATTAGATGTCGCTTTTTGACCATCATCGCCACTTTGAGTTTTAAAAGCGTTTAATTCCCACTTTGAGTGATGATGAAAAACAATTACAATTGCTACTTTTCTGTCATTGACAATTCCCACTTTGCGTTTAGGATAGGTAATTAGGGAGTTGAAAGTACCAGCGGATTTCAAAATGATGCGAAATTTTGATTTGAAGTTACGGGATTTAAAGTGTCGGTTTGGCTACCCTATTCAGTTGAATTTCTTATTTCCCTTAGAGGCTTCAATTTGTGAATGAGGAATTGAAGTACTGTTTTGATGTTTTGAAAGTTTCATCAGCTAAAACACATCAAATATATTTACATACTATTTTATCATCTAACAAAATGCATATATTTGCTCCTCTAAATCCAGTGAAGGTGATGATGCACTCTTGGTTTAGGAAATTTATGAATGACACACCAACCCTTTCTGAGCATCTTTTAGTTTAAATCAATTGGTTTGCATGCTTGTACCATTACTGTTGGTGAGTTTAATCCCTTCGGAATTTTAGTTGTAGCTGCTCTTCTTCTGGCTCAGAGATGCTTAGGCAATTAAGTTTATCTTATCTGATTCGCATCATATTCACTCTGAACCCTATTTTACTTCTGCTCAAGTTTCATTGTTTTGCAAGAAATGAGATTATTGCAACTATATAAAGTTTGTTTTCATAGCCATATCTTGCTTTTGCTTGTAGCCTTGTATTGATTTTTCTTCTGGCATGTTATATGCACAGTTTCTGCTTTGAAGGTCTTGTACGGTAGCTTAAATTCCCCACCTCAGCTAACCCAATGGAGTCAAAATGGTGATGATCCATGTGGCCAGTCTTGGAAAGGTGTTAAGTGCTCGGGCTCACGAGTAACAGAAATGTGATTCCCTACTTCCTCATTCATTTGCCCAGATATTATTGCATTTATGCTAATTTCTGATACCTATTCTGTCATTACTTTTTTTATCAGTGATTTATCAGGCCTTCAACTTTCTGGAACACTAGGGTATCAGCTTGCGAGTTTGACAGCACTAATCAACCTGTAAGATCAATGGTCACACATGTCAAGTTGATCGATCCATTTTATTTTACTGATTAGTTTGATCTCATGATTTGAGTATTTGACTAATTTTGCAGAGACATGAGCAATAATAATATTTCAGGCACTATACCTTATTCACTTCCTCCGAGCATGACACGATTGTATGATTCATTACTACATTTATCTACTGTTCGGTTGTGTATTGTCCCAATTCTAGTTTGTTTTATAACAAAAGCCATATTTTCTATGCAGAAACCTTGGTGGTAATAACTTCAATCAAGACATCCCTTATTCCATCTCTCAGATAACGTCTCTTGAATACCTGTAAGTAAATAATTCTTTATAACTTTTGTTACAAGACTTACAACTTATCGAAAATGTTTAAAGTAAAGCAGTTTCATTCTTTTGGGGACTGCAGGAACATTAGTCACAATCAGATTCAGAACCAGCTGAATGACATGTTTGGAAAGCTCTCCTCTCTATCTGTATTGTGAGTTCTCCTTCCATCCTTCTTGTATATAAGAACTAGCTTGCAATGCTGTCCACTTTGGCACAAGTGCCTAGCTTGCAATGCTATGCAATTCTGCAAGTGTCAATCATTTCCTTCAAAAGTTGCTAAAGAATTTTATGTTGGTTTTACTAAAGGACCAAATGACGATAATTCTTTTCTTCGCTTCAGGGATCTATCTTTCAATGCTCTGTCGGGCAACCTTCCTGAGAGTTTTAGCTCCCTCTCAAGTATGAAAACAATGTAAGTATTGAAAATAACCAGTTTACAGATAGAGAGTTTTATTATGAAAACAATGTAAGTATTGAAAACTCTGTTGGGCAACCTTCCTGAGAGTTTTATTATTATGGTACGATTTTCTAGTTTGGAGTCTTGACCCTTCCCTGGAATTTGTCTTCTTTCAGGTTCTTGCAGAATAACCAGTTTACAGGGACTATTGATGTCCTTGCCAATCTCCCCCTTGATAAACTGTGAGATATCCATGCAACTTAGCTGGATACTCATTACCACTCTCCACTCTCCTGGCTTTCAGCCCACTAAAGTACTTTTGTTTGTGTTTCTTAGGAATATTGAAAATAACCATTTTACCGGCTGGATTCCAGAGCAGTTGAAAAACATTAATCTGGAGTAAGCACTTTATTATTAGCTACTGTTATTTCAAATCCAGAGAGAATATGTTCACAATATGATTCTAAGAAATCTCATAACAGGAAGGATGGAAACACGTGGAACTCAGGTCCTGCACCCCCACCCCCACCTGGTACACCTCTGGCCAAGAACAACGGAAATCACAAATCTGGCAGCAACAACCCGCCATCAAAAGGTGGTTCAGGTGAAGGTGGTAAGAAATCAGGAATAGGGGGTGGTGCCATAGCAGGAATAGTGATATCTATTCTTGTAGTTACGGCAATTGTAGCGTTCTTTCTCATAAAGAAAAGGTCAAAGAAGTCATCCTCAGATGTGGAAAAGTTTGAAAGTCGGCCCTTTGCTCCCCTAGCAAGTGAAGTGCAAGGTACCTACAATTTGTCTACATTTTACATTCAGTTGAGCATTATCAGAAATTACCTTGCCAACATTTTACATTCAGGTTATTCACTAACTTTTTATTTTCTTTTTTAAATTAAATTAGAGAATTAGGTTTCCTTGCATCGGGCCAATTGTTAACATTTTGAAGTTAGCCATGCAAATAGGCTACATAAGCATTTCATTTCTGTTTGTTCAGATTCTGTAAGTTTATTTTGTTGAACCATTTTTAATATTGTTAACTGCTTTGTCTCCGGCACTCCAATGCAGAAATGAAGTCTGTACAAACCCCTGCCCCATTGGACTTGAAGACCTTTGATACTCCTGCCACAATAAATCTTAGACCCCCACCAGTTGATCGCAATAAATCATTTGATGAAGACGATTTCGCAAAGAAACCCATTGTTGTCAAGAAAACCATCACAGTTCCTTTAAATGTAACGTCATATTCAATAGCAGACCTGCAGATTGCTACTGGCAGCTTTAGCGTTGATAACCTTCTTGGTGAGGGATCTTTTGGACGCGTTTATCGGGCTCAATTTGATGATGGGAAGGTATACTATTTACCTAATAAATCTATTTGCCATGCCATTGAGGTTGGAAAAATATACTCTTTGGATTCAGTGTCATTTCCCTTTGTATCTTCTTTCAAGTTTTAAAACAAGTCGACCATTTAATTTTTTTTGGAGGGAAAATCTCTCTCTCTCTCTCTCTCTCTCTCTCTGGCTAAGCATTTGTTGAATTTGTTCTCTTTTATTCCAATGATCCAATTCCAATAGTTCCAAAGACTGAAAACAGATTATATTAATTGGTAACAATATTATAGGTTCTTGCTGTGAAGAAAATAGATTCATGTGTCCTTCCTAGTGAACTGTCTGAAGATTTCACAGAGATTGTTTCAAGCATCTCCCAGTTGCATCACCCAAATGTGACGGAGCTGGTGGGTTATTGTTCAGAGCATGGACAGCACCTGCTAATCTACGAGTTCCATAAAAATGGCTCACTGCATGACTTCCTGCATCTGTCAGATGAATACAATAAGCCGTTGACATGGAACTCCAGGGTCAAGATTGCTTTGGGGACTGCACGTGCACTAGAGTAAGTAATTAGTGGACGTCTTAGACATGCAACTTGACTATTATCTGATTGTTGCATTGCTTACAAATATAAGCTTGAGATCATTCAAAACCTTGATTTCAGAGTGTCTCAATATCTATGACTGTACTTTAAATGTTTTCAACAAATGTGAATGCGTTGTTTACGGTACTAACAATGCTATTTTTTTAGGTATTTGCATGAAGTTTGCTCACCATCTATTGTTCACAAAAATATAAAGTCAGCCAACATATTATTGGATGTGGAGCTCAACCCTCATCTTTCGGACTCTGGCCTCGCAAGCTCTATTCCCAATGCCGATCAGGTTAAATTTGAGATATCTTCTAACTTTTATTGAGACGTTGTGGGTTATTATTACCAGGATGACCACTAATAAGTAACTCGGATGCACCAGTCTCAGAAATCAGAAGTACTGAGTTGGAATAAACTAGCATACTAAATTTTCTATCGTCATATAATTCTATATCTAACGTTTACGTTTACATGTGGACCTAGAGAAATAAGATACTAGCAGACTTTAGAACACTACTTGTTCGAACATCAATTGTGGGAGAATTCTGATGTTTTAAGTTTTTCATGAGCAGGCATTGGACCACAACGCGGGATCTGGGTACAGTGCACCCGAAGTTGCCATGTCTGGTCAATATACTCTAAAGAGTGACATCTATGGTTTCGGAGTTGTCATGCTGGAGCTTCTTAGTGGGCGGAAACCATTTGATAGGTAGATATTGACATAAAATAGTCTGACCATCTTATTAATGTTATTACCATTTATAAAGATTGGTGAAATTAATTGTTGTATGAAAACTCCTTGACAGCTCGAAGTCTAGATCTGAACAATCTCTAGTTCGATGGGCAACACCCCAACTCCATGATATCGACGCTCTTTCGAAAATGGTAGATCCAGAACTCAAGGGGCTCTATCCAGTTAAATCTCTGTCACGGTTTGCTGATGTGATAGCGCTCTGTGTTCAGGTAATTTACAAGAAATTTAAGTTTACACTAAACTGAACTATGTTTAACTCGTTAGGGCATGAATGACGACTGTCAGCTAGCTTCTAGTTAAAATATAGGATGTGGGGCTCTTGTTCTGCATTTTCATGAGAGAGTGCACTGAGGTGAAAATCTGACCCTTGACCTCCACATTTTGGTGCAGCCCGAGCCTGAGTTTCGACCTCCCATGTCAGAAGTGGTTCAGGCATTGGTTCGGTTAGTGCAGCGGGCCAACATGAGCAGGAGAACAGTTGGAAATGATCAAGGATCATCCCATGGAGGTGGCAATGCCGATGCACAGGACAACCTGTCTTGAGGAAAGCTTGGGGTGACACACATGGGGACACGCCTCAGGAAAACTGCGTACATTTTGAGTCATTCGCCTTGGCTACACCATATGCTACCGAGCGTACACATACGCTCGGTAGCATATGCCTGTTAATATTTTTACATAGTTGAGGTAGTTCTTTCAATGTTGAATACTTTTCCAAATTGAACTGGGTGGATTTGGAGCTTGTTTCAAATGAGAAAGTCTGAATTTTTTTCTCACTTTATGTATACATTAAAACCAGTGCGTGCACCATTAAACGACCCCTGCTCGTGGCAGGTTCGGGTCGGCCAAATGATAGTTTGTATCACAAACTGAAGATATCAGTGATCAGTTTGCAGTGCAGAATCACGCACTTGATTAATTGCTCTTGTAGCTGTACAATGTTGAAGTAAATAAATTAAAACTTAGATTCATTATTTCTTTACAATTTATTTACAGGCACATTTAAGATTGGCAGTGCCATGTCGGCACATTTAATTCACTAGATTCAAGGCATGTTAAAATCGGTCACGTTTGGACGAATGTTGAAATCGGTCAAACAAATGTTGAAATCGGTCACGTTTGGACAAAATTCAAGGTACGATGAAGGAATAAATAGGTGTTAATTTCAGGCACCGGCATGTTTTTAGGTACGGACAGTGGGTATGGAGCATTTCAGCTCTGAGAGCTCTTCGAGTTCCAGAAGGTGCAATGTCTAAGATGGTGATGAAACATTGTTTTCCCGTTTATTTATTTACACTATTAATCTAAACTAGATGGGGACGGAGAGGGGATTCGAAGTTGGGTGCATAGAGGAGTCGTACAACTTGTTTAAGCCGAGGTCTGCATATGTGTTTACATCTCATGAAACAAACGTACGAACAAACAAGGATAAGGATTCGGATTCTGCTGCAGTTAGCAAATGTACCTCAAAAACAAACCCGACTGGAATAATTGTAAACATTCACTCACCATCACCATTCACCATTACTTGGAATAACTGCAAAGATTGTCTAGAAATTAGAGTGGCAAGAAAAACCAAAAGTATTAAGCAATCGCATCGTTTTTCCGTTGGAGCAGATCCACCGGCTTTGAGTGAATCATAAATTGTACGAGTTAAGTTTATAACACAAGAAAGATACAAAGTTTAAACAACAGACATCAAGTAGCCGAAACGACCCTAAAAAGGAACACATGTCACATATCCTCCCCTCCACAAGAGAATGCATCGATTCCTCAATTGTAAACCATGTACTTCGGTGTTGCACTGAACTTCTGATACCCCTTTATTACCTTGTTCACTGCATCGAGGAAGTCCTTCTCCGTTGCTGTCTTCCTTCGTGCTCTTATGGCATACATCCCCGCTTCTGTGCACACACTCCTAATATCAGCTCCTGTGAAAGAGATACCCATGTCATAAAATTAAGCCCAACAACACATGATAAGAGGGATGTAGCAGGTCAGATCACAAACAGGAGACCATGGGCGCACATCAAACACAACATTCTCACCTTTGGTTACCGTACTAAAGGTGCGGATGCAAATGGTAACAATAATAATTTGTTTATCAATGGTATAGAAAGCATCCTTACCGGTCGAATTTGGGCAGAGACGAGCCAACAGTTCAAACCGAATGTCCCTTTCACAATTCATTGTTCTTGTGTGGATCTTGAAGATCTGCGTCCGACTCTCCAAGTCGGGGAGGCCGAACTCGACCTTCCTATCCAACCGTCCTGGCCGCAGTAGAGCTGGGTCCAGTGTGTCGGGCCTGAAATAAGATCCAATAAAGCCCATAGTATAAACAGGCAGATGTTAATTAAAAATTAGAAAGAAACCAAATATAAATCGCTTAAAACTGCAAAACAAATACACAAACAAACCTGTTTGTTGCCATCAAGACTTTAATGTTCCCACGAGCATCGAAGCCATCCAACTGATTCACAATTTCCAGCATAGTCCGTTGAACTTCATTATCTCCACCCACACCATCGTCAAACCTTGCTCCTCCAATCGCATCCACTTCATCAAAAAACACAATACAGGCCTTCTTTGAGCGTGCCATCTAAAAAGATAACAGACTTAGTTATAAAATAGAGTAACATAAAAACAGTACTCAAAATAATTCCAAGTTAAATCAATATGGGTAAACCATCCAAGTTAAATCAATATGGGTAAACCATGCAATTATTTCTAACCTGGAACAGCTCTCTGACCATCCGAGCTCCCTCACCAACGTATTTTTGAACAAGCTCACTCCCAATCACACGAATGAAGCAAGCATCAGTTCTATTCGCGACAGCCCTAGCCAGAAGAGTTTTACCAGTTCCTGGAGGACCATAACAGAGGACACCCTTAGGCGGATCGATCCCAAGCTTCACAAATTTCTCAGGGTGAAGCATAGGCAGCTCAACAACCTAAGACAGATGATCAAGTATATATGCACACTGTTAAGTTTATATCCTAGAACCAAAAATGCTAGATATTCATACATGTTAAACATGAGGAAACAAATGAACAGTGTAAAGAAAATGGTTAAAACTATACGCACTTCTCGCATCTTTTCAATCTGCTCCTTACATCCACCCACATCATTATATGTCACATCTGGCTTCTCTTCCACGGTCATCATGGTCACACTTGGATCAATTTTTGGAGGCAAAGGAATCTGAATTTGATACTTGTTCCTATCAACCCTGCAGTGACAAACTAAAGGTTAACCAGAAAGACACTACATTTGTAAACCGACACAAGCCTCCAACAATAATCACTGTACACTTGCTATGTGAGCACTTGATAAAACACATTACTAACTGAAATTCTAAGAGAACAACATATTCATCACTGCAAACACAAGTATAGAATGCAATACCACAACATAATAAAACATGGTGCTGCAAGGAGCTGAGATGCAAGTATGCACAATTGTAAACACACATAAATTTGATACTGTTCCTATCAAACCCTGCAGTGGCAAACTAAAGGTTAACCAAAAAGACACTACAATTGTAAGCACATGCAAGCCTCCAACAATAATCACTGTAAACTTGCTATGTGAGCACATGGTAAAACACAACACTAATTGCAATCCTAAGAGAACTAACATATTCATCACTGAAACACAAATATGGAATGCTATAGCACAACATAATGAATCATGGTGATAAGCAAGGCTCTGAGGTGCGAGTATGCACAATTGTAAACACACAATTTTGATACTTATTCGTATCAACCCTGCAGTGACAAACAAAAGGTTAACCAGAAAGACACTACAATTGTAAACACACACAAGCCTCCAACAATAATCACTATAAACTTCCTAAAGATGTGAGCACATGATAAAACACAGCACTAATTGCAATCCTAAGAGAACAAACATATTCATCACTAAAAACACATAAAACATGGTGATAAGCAAGGAGCTGAGATGCAAGTATGCAATGAAGGCCCAAAACTGCATCACTGTATTAAATTACTATCCCCATTTCTTAAAAACTTCAGTATTGCAGAAAATTCTCTTAAGATGTTTGCTGGTGCGTGGCTTACCAACTATTGTCAAACAGAACATTATGTGATGCATCATAACCTAGCAATGCTCATGCCAATAATCAAATAAGATTTAACAAAAAATGGAAAACTATCAGAGTTCACAAATAGGAGGGCCTACCCCACACGCATGCCTTCTTCTATATCAGTTGGGGAAACCTTGTCACCCAGCCCGACAACAAACTGCAAAGCAATTATACAGAGCATTAAGAATGGAACACGAAAATCAAAATATAAAAAATTGAAACATGGAGCAAAAGTAAAAAAAAAATAGCTGTACGAAAAAAAAATTGATGAAAAAGAGGTTAGACCTTTGCAATTTGTTTGACATTAATGACGTATTTAGCATCCTCGGAGTTGGGATTGATAATCTTCGTACATCTAGCCACCTGGTTTCGACAAATCAATCAATGCCTCAGTATCACATTATAACACAAATCATCAGCGAGTGTATAGTTGTGTGTGTAACCAAACCGAAACGAACCTGAAGAGGCTGTTCCTCCTGCATCATTTGCTTGTCCGAAACGAGATCATACTGGCTGGGTGCAGCTAACCCAGTATCAGACTCCTTAATACCTGTAAAAGCAATCAAATTTAACTCAACCCCTCCACAAAGCTAACAACCCACAACTAGAACTTTCGAAATTCGGGGCACAAATCAAGCAAAGGGGCTCCATACCGCGCAAATCATTGACCTTTTTAGCCAAATCCTTTACTTCTTTCTCTGCTTGCTTAATGTGCTTTGAGTATGGCCCTAATCCCTGCATATCCCATTAAATCCCCACAATCAATTAGCGCTAATCAAAGAAATTACTCTACGGGAGATCTCAGGAAAATTAAAAAATTAGGTTTTTCGCTGAATCTGAAATCGGTGGGATTTAGGGTTTGTGAAAAAGATTGAACTTACATAAGTCTTCATGATGACGATGTCGTCCTCGTCGAGGGGTCTAGGGTTCTTCTCATCCTTGATGTCTTCTGGTTCTGGCGCCATCGGAGAGTTTAGAGAGAGAGAGAGTAGAAGTTTGGAGTTTGGGACTGTGCTCTGGTAAATGTCTCGTATTTCAATCGATTTTCTTTTTGCTCAAGCTAGCTATACGCCCAAACCTTCTCGCGAGTCCAATCTAATTTGATGCTCTGCGTTTTGGTCACGTGCTCTGCGCGTGCTAGGATTGTTGAAAGTTTATGTATGTGGGCTGAACTTGGGCTTGGGCTTGAGTCATACTATTGGCAATTCCATTATTGTTTGCGCTTTTCTCCTGTGCGGAGCAACAAATGCGAACCTCCCGTGCGGATTTTTTTAGGCCATTGGATATGATTTGGATGGCTCATAACAAAACCAAGCTCATTAGTGAAACCGGGTCCTAAAATCCGTACTATTGAATGGTACGTACTACTGAAGATTTTTCCTATAATTCACGGGTAAAACCTGCAGAAATTCTTACCTTCTTCTTTCTTGTTCCTTCGACCTGTAGGAATCCTAAGTTCTAAATTCTCCATTTTTTTCATTCATTGATTGTGAAATTGGGAGGCAAAGGGAAAACGATGCGGAACAAGATGCGAGACACACCTTCTCCAGTATTTTTTAACAGAAAAAGTCTGAAAGTGTTTCAATTTTTAGGCTAAAATTTCATATATTAATTTTTCTCTCTTCTTCCATGCCGACTCGGATGACAAATTTGGGGAGTCAAACGAGGAGTTACGATGTGAACCTTCGTGCCGAGTCGGTGGTAGCATAGGCGAAAACATATTACAATTTGGAGTTCATAATTGAAATTACAAGGAAAAGAAGATTTGGAGGAGGAAAATAGCAGATGTAACATCCCGTAAAAAAGTTTGTTATAAAATAATTTCCGGCGGATATTTTGGACACGTGCGTGATTATTTTGTACATGGGATCGTGTGATCTTACTGTTTTGGTGGGTGCACAATACCCCCAAAACCCAAAATATCTCAATTTCTTTCTTCTTCCCCGTCACTTTTCCTTATCTTTCTCATTTTCTTTCTCTCTCTCTCCGTATGTGCACAGTGCACATCGACGAAAACCTGTCGAACCGAGGCGAACTAAAATCACCACCATCTTCGTCTCAACGCCTTGGACTCAACGATGCAAACTGTTCGTCCAAACTCCCAACTGTTTGACAGGAAAAGCTCACGGAAGAACCGGACCTTCCCGGCGTATTTCTCGCCATTCTAGACCAAGATGAGATTTCTAACTACCACCATTGGGTTCCTTTCGTTGAGTAGATGAATTTTCATATGTCATTTGCTTGATTTGGTTGAGTTTTGACGTAGATCGATGAAGCTACAGTAGCGTCGGTCTTTCAAGGCAAATACATGCCATTTTCTGAGCTTGTACAGCCAAACCAAAGGTACACCGTCATTCTACTCCTCTCTAGCTTCATTTTGGTATAAAGAACGTGAAATTTGGCCAAGAAATGAATAAGTTATGGAGATTTGAAAATTTCCCAGAAAACCGGCCAAAATTCTGGCGACGGCGGCAACCGGCTGCTGACGTCAGTGATGACATCAGCAACCAATCTAGACTGACCGATGACGTGAGCGATGACGTGAGCGACCGAGAATATTCCTGGAATATTCTTTTTAACGCCGTTAGGAATATTATGATAGGAGCATATTTATGCGACTTTGTTAGCTTCTTTCCTTGCATTTATTGAGCTAGTTTCTGTTTGTTATGGTGTTTTAAGTTATTTTCACGCAATTTCAGGTTCTAAGGATGAAGTATGTATAAAGGTGCATTTTGGAGCTTTTTGGAGCAAAGTTGGGCTTGGAAAGGATAGCACATGTTTGGAGCATGATGGCTGGACGTGTTTGAAGTTCATATGAGGCTAGGAATGTGCTAAAGAGTGAAGATAGAAGTTCAGAAGACAAGCAGATTGCAAGAAAGTGGAATCCGAGTGAATATGGGATTATGCTATGCACAACTGCCAACTTCGACATAGCACCCAGATTTCCCCAGGATGAATTACGTGTCGTGCCATATATGGTTGGAAATCTCTGGATGTCTAGTTTCCACAGGATTTTACAGATCACGATTCTGATTATTCTAGAAAGAGTTATCGCTGTTTTAGTAATGGAAGGTCGAAACAAGAAAGTACCCTCCCTTGCCGCATAGGAAAATCCCTTTCCCTTTATTTTCTCTTTCTTGCCATGCAAGGGAGAGCTCTCTTTCCTATTTCCTACCTTAAAACAACATCCCTCTTTTGATTCTTTCCCTTGCTGATTATCTTAGCCTTTTTTCCTTAGATTCTGATTTTGTTTTCCTATTCTAGGAGTATTTTGATTTTATTTCTGTCACCCTAAATAAATTAGGGTTTTACTTACCCTAAAGCCTTTAAATAAACAGCTTAGCCGCACTTTAGGATGAGTAATTCACCATTCTACACATCCATACACAACCTTTACAGTTTCTGACCACCACCATACATCCTTTTACCTATTCCTTCATACAAACAACCCACCAAACCACTACCTACTCCTTGTGTCGTAACAAAGGAAGGGAAGGAGAGTGCTTAGATGTCCTTGCTGTTCAGTTTGGATCGCTGGAGCGTTTAGGTGTTTTCTTTCCTTGTTTTCAATGTATAAATCAGTTTATCTTTGTTTTGTGATACCATGACTATATTTGTGTTATGAATTAATTACATCCAGTTGTGATTTCATGAATTGTGAATCAATTTGCTTAACTGTTCAATTGATAACTTATTCTTGTATGTTGATTGAGAGTGCACGCTTAGTTTTCATGCATGAATTTGATGCTAGAATATAAGGGAACTTCACCTAATCGTTATGAACTTATATTCATGTATAGTGAAGGTGGCTTATAAACGATCGCGTTAAGTGAATTCTTGGCAGGAGTATCATGCTTTTCATAGTTACAATTGCTTCGTCAATACTTATGATTTCTATAGAACTTAATGATTCTTGATATGTATCTCTATTATGCAGTTCATGTAGGGGACTATTGAGGAATACTTTGGGTTGTCGCATGCAATCATCCAATTCAATAAACTTAGAGAAATCTAATGGTTAATTTAAGCGTACCTAATTAACTTGGGGTGTTGAGGTTCATGAGTCATTGAAAAAACAACTGGAGATTGATTTGTATGCAAGTATGTCATGTGTGGAGGAGAACCCTCTAGCTAGCCAACCATCCATCCATCAAATCATCCTTAAATTGTGTCCTTGTTTACAATCTGTTTTCAATTAGTTTAATTTACAAATTCGTCAAAACCAATCCCCCCTTTACTTTAGTGTGTCAAATCAGTTAGAATCTATCTTAATTTGTGTTTTTAAGTATTTTGAGTCTAGATTAGTGTTCTAAACTTAGTTTTGTGTTTTTAAGTCAGTTTTAGGTATTTTAGCAATCCCTCCTAATCCCCGGTCCAGAACGATCCCTACTTACATACTTTACTACAATTGTCAAAAGAGGGTTTAATTTGTGTGTTAGCATAATTTTCACATCATATTCCGTTAGATTTAACAGAGATTCTGAAATATTTCGTTATATCTAACACCGTCAACTGACGCCGTCAATTGACTGGCGCGTTGACCAGCGCGTGAGCCACGAGTAGGCCGCGCGTGACTGACGCCGTCAGTTGACTGGCGCGTGGGACATTATATTTCAATTCCATCGACGCGAGGCGACTCGTGACGACGCGTACTACCTAGGGGCAGTACGCATGGTATTTTATGGAGTGTTTCGGACCTCCGTGTTGAGCAAACAAGGGATAGGTTTAATTAATTAGTTTAATTATAACCTTTATGAGTTTAATCATTACTATAATGATATCTCATATAGGTGAGACTTATCCAGAGGACTACCGGGGCTACCCAGGACAATGGGGCTACCACTCGGCTACTTACATGCGAGTGAGTGGGTCTTTGTTTTGATAAATGTATTATTACGTATGGTTTTTCAATGCTTTCTTTAAATTGTTAGCATGACTCATATCACATGCAAATGTTGGAGGTAGAACATTTGTATTATATTGCCATACATGTTTCTATATTGTTGCTCATCAATAGATGTATAACACCCCGGGTATTAGTACTCAGTCTTGTGGCCAGAACTAGCCTTGACATTTGGAGATGTCACTCTCAGTACCGCTACGCAACTTTGGATCCATTGTAGGTACTAGCCTGTTTTAGGTTGCACTAGGCAACTCGAACTTGTGTGACGCACTTTGTGCACATCGATTATTGTTAGACTCGCATCATTGTAGTACTCATCGTATTACTCATATACCTAGCTTGTTCCTCGTAGCTTATCTACTTGGGCTTGTGTGTTTACATATGGATGAGCAGTCAGTCTGAATTTTGAGGAGTACCCGTGTTTTGAGCATTCAGTTTGATTATCGAGGAGTACCCGTATTACTATTATAGTATTTTGAGGATCATACCGGGGAGTATGACGTATTTTCAAAAACTATACATGTTTTCCAGCGAGGGGATAGTGTGCTCTTGAAAACAAAAGTTTTATCAAACTTTGCTTTTTGACCCACTCACCTTTTTATGTTTTGCACCCCTCCAGGACTTAGTGGCGGATTCGTTTTCCAGTGAGACGTGGGCTTGCTTCGGCTGCGGTTAGCGGTTCTGACACTTCCTCCGGATTATGTAGGATTCGCTCCTACTTTTAGTTAAATTCTACTTATCCATCCTCACGAGGATGTGAATATTTATATTCCTTGCACTGTTTGCTATGTTCTGACTGTTATGCACTTGTAATAATGGGTTTTACCCATCACCACACTTTGACTTCCGCTTCCAACTCTAAATCTATTCACTTTTTCTCATACACATGCATAATTGGCTTTCGTCACTTAACACGTGTCGGCCATCACTTCCCGACACCTAGCGTGTCAGGATCGAGATGTGTCAGCAGAGCCCCTTTTGGTTTGGGGTTGCTTATGCTTGCGATAGAGAAGATAGATGGTAGAATCTTTCTCATCCCCACCAAAGGTAATCCTCTTAACTTGGTCTTTTTTCCCCTTAAATAATTAGAAATTGGACAAGTGTCCCATAACATGACAAGTGTGAAAGTTTATGATAGTTTATGCAGCTTTGCGACAGCTTATGATGCTCTTATTTTGGATTTATGGTAATTTATGTTGGTTAGTGTTGAGAAAAGTTATGCACCTTTGAGAAAGTTTATGATATTTTTATAATTAATTATATGATATTTTGCAAACAGAGCACTGTGAGCCATATACCATGTAATTTCAGAAGATAAATCGTTTGTAGGTGTAAGTTCAACTTTGTTAAGCTTCTTTCCTTTTTCCCATTCTTTTCTCCCTCTATTAGTTACAGACTACTGCTTCTAGCTAGTTTCTATTCTCTGTTGTTTACTTCTTTCTTGTTAGAATTTATGCATTTATATATGTTGAATTAGCCTTGATAAGGTTTAATTGAGCAACCTAATTGAGGTTGTGATGGTGATCCTATTCATTCAATATTATTATACCGATGAGGCTTTAATGAGAAAGAATTCAGATTTCAATGTTATTGCATATCAAGGAGATTGGGATTAAAATTCTTGTTGGTAATTTCTGTTTTACTATTTTGCTTCCGAACTTGTTTGCATTGTTAAGGCTTTACTCTACATATGGTTTGTTTACAATAGATAACCTTTTAGTAGATATTGTTGTCACACTTTGTGATTGTTATTGTAATTTATGATAATACTTTAGGATTTCATCTTTTAATATTCTTTTGTATTTTAGGGCAGGATAATATGGGTTGGAAGAAACTGATCTGGTGTAAGGAATTTTTGAGAACCATGATTCTAGGATAACTATGAAGTCTATTGTAGAATACGACAATTTGTAATCTCAAACAGGCTGTACTATTTTGCCAAGTATTGTTACTCTGTTATTGAGATTTCAACTTTGTTTTTGGAATTTTTAGATGGATTGAATTGAAGAAACAAGAGTTTGGTGTGATGATATACATGACTGTGATTATATAATATTTTTAGGACCAAAAGTTGGTTGAAAATTGGGTTTTGTTGGTGTCGTGTTCTACAACTGTTTGTTGCATTAATTTACAGTTGTTAGAGATTTCGAACACAACTGTCGTGTTCTACAACTCTTGAAATCGTTCAAATCAGTTTCTGTTATCGTCCGCATCATAGTATTAGTTCACAGTTGTTAGAGATGTGTGTGCTCTTTTTTCGTTTTTCTTTTCCTGTATTTGTGGTTGGTCATGTGGCACATGACATATTGCACTTTAATTCTGTATGTCTTAATATACCTGGTGATGAATACTAGTTCTAAATATGTTGTCTATGCATAGCAAATATTGCAATACGATCCAGCAAAACGCATATTGGCAAAGACAGTTTTGGAGCACCCTTACGATGAAGCATGTGTGGATCGGGATGGCTAACAGAGACGCGTTATGTACTGTTGAATTTTATTTGTTTTCCTCAACAATCTAACTAGTAGACTAAGTGGATTGCTTGTGGTATAGTATTTACAATTTGCAAGTATATTTCTATTAAGTTAAAAGTTTGATGTAACGTTTTGCTTTAATGGGTATGCTTTACGGTTTTACATTCGGGCCACTAAGCTTTGCCAAATGAAAACTCACTCGCTTAATTGGTCAATTATTGTTCTTGCCTTATGAACAAAAATTGAGAATAAACGTTTGTTAGGAAAGATGAAAAGCTTATGAAAGCCTTGTGAAAATTTATGGACGTCCTGTGAAAACTTATTAAGGACTTGTGACAGTTTATAATACTTAGATTTTGAACAAAGTTGGTAGATTTTAGTAAATGTGATGTTGAATAAAGTCATGGAAGCCTTGTGAAAATTTATGGACGTCTTGTGAAAGCTTATTGAAGGCTTGTGACAGAAACTGACACGTGGTTTGAAAAAGATTTCGGCCCATCCAAAGCGCAACATGTGGAAAAAAAACATTTCTCAGGGCTGAAATCTAGGCTTGCAAAGGAAGTATTCGTTGGCACTGAAAACAAGGAGTGGAGGTGACACACCCCACCCTCGATACCCACGTGGATACCGAATGCGAGCGTGCTGGCCGACACTCGTAAGTGACGAAGCCATTAAATGCATGACAACACTTAGTGTAACCAAAATTAACATACTATTAAGTTGCGGAATTCAATGTCAATATGCATATGGTTCAGAGCGTACTAATGATGAAACAGCGGAAAACAATAAAGAAACGAGTTCTTAAAATCTCTATCCATAACAGGGATGGATATTATTATAGAAACTGAAAGAAAAGGTAGATCCCTACATGGTCGGGATGGATGAACAGAGCTGCCACGTAAAAGTCTCGACCTCGCCGGATGCACTATCACTATGTCCTGAAGAGGGCGCAAAAACAAAAGTGTGAGTGGACAAAAATAAAAGTTTTCACAAACCTTTCTCTTTTCAATGTACTAACCCCCTGTTTGAAAACCAGTAGTTGTAGAAATATATTATCATAGTATAGTTCGAAAGATACTTTAAAAGTATACTGTAATATATCAAAAGGTACGATAACAATAAATCACAGTTCATATTTCCGTCAATATATATATATATATATATAAGGGAAAAACCAACACAAGGTATATGCGCGATCACCCATGTACGGGTTGAGGAACAGCCTCTCAATCACCGTACAAGTCCAATACGTTATCCAATCATTTGTACTCCTAGTACCACACACATGTAAGTCCTGGCGCCGCAGCGCGTCACACCCGAGTCCTTACGTTGTGGGGCCTTTTCCCCATAAACAACAATAAACGTAAGACAAGCTTGCACTAAGGTATTTACCGGACAATACCCCTGGAGTACAGTGTGTGTGACCCATACATGTGAGAACTGTCCTATGGCCATGAGAACGGGACTACAACGTAGTGAAAGCATACCAAGTGTGTTTGAAAACATACATACATACTCATGTGTATAGATATAGGAGCCAAAATCCCATTCATAATTCCCAAATATCAAGTATTGCATAAATAAATATTTCCCTCAAAACCATATAATGAAATATCATTTAATATTTATGCAAAAGCAATATCAAAGTATAACCCATTTCATAACATATTATCATACTTGATAAATAATCCCAAATCACCAAATCAATCCATTTTCCAATATATATACCATAAATTAAATAATTATGGTTGCACAAATAATAATCAATAAGTATATATATATATATATATATAAGTAGACATGCTTTAAAAGCCATTTTAAAACCATATATAATCATAAACATAATCATTTACAATCATAGAAACCATTTTATAAAGTAAATGTCCACTCACAGGTGATCGGGAGTGAAATCTCCCTCAGTGTTGCCCTCCTCGGTGTGCGGAGTCGAAGAATTACCTATTTAATATTAGGGAACAAATTAAAACTTCCCTAAAATAAATTAAAAATAGGCCTTAAAGAAAAATCCCCCAAAAATATTATTATTTTAGCGTAAACGGGCTCGAAAACCGATTTCCGGAGCCCGAAAACCCTACCGCTGTCGTCCACCGCCGCCGTCCACGCCGTGCGCCGCCGCACGCGCCGCCACGAGCCGGGAAACGGTCGGACGCGCCGCCATGCGCCGGCCACGCGCTGGCAAGCGCTGGCACGCGCTGGCAAGCGCTGGCACGCGCTGGCACGTGTCGCCACGCGCTGGCACGCGCTGGCACGCGCTGGCACGTGTCGCCACGCGCTGGCACGTGTCACTCACGCGCGGCACGTGTCACCCACGCACCCCACGTGCTTGCACGCGCCGTCCCACGCGCGGCTGACGTCAGCCACGCGCCTGCTGACGTCAGCGCCGTTAAAATTAACGGAATATACCTTTTTAACAGAAGATGCTGACGCCGTTAGGAATATTCCGTTACCGTTAACAGAATATTACCTGTCTTCTTCCTTGCGTCGGTCGCCGGAGCCGCCGCCGTCTGCCGCCGCCCTGGTTCGTCGGAATCTGGAAATTTAATACCGATTATGTCCCAAAACTTCAAAAATCCATATCTTCTTCGTTCTTTGGCCAAAATCAACGTGCCATATATCAAATTGAAGGTATTGAAGTGTAGAATATTTTCATACCAATTTGGGGCCAGAAAAATGGCCGGAGATAGCCTGAAATTGGCCGGGAAGCTTCGGGAAACCCTAATTCCGTTCTCCTTCAAAACTGCACCAAATTCGACGTTCTTTATATCGATTTGAACCTACTCAATCCAATAAAACCAATGGCAATGGTTTCGAGGCTTACCTTGGTCTGTATTGTACAGAAAATCGATGAACAGTTTGCCTATTCCGTTTCGACGTCGGTTTGAACGATCGGGTTCGAGTTTGAAGATTCTGAAATCACAGCCTCGTCCAGAATGACGAGACGATGGTGTTGGTATGGATTTTGGGCAACGGATTGACGGTTTTGTGATTTGTCCAAAGTTAGGGTTTGTCGGTTCGTTTTTGGCCGAGAGAGAAAATGGGAGAGAAAGAGAGAGAACGTGCAGAGGGTGAGAAATGGCTGCAGAGCAGCTAGGTCAACCCAAAAACCCTAATTAACAATCGGGGTGAAAATTACTAAAATGCCCCTACACTTTAAAGCTCCATAAAACGTTCGTTTTAACTGCGAAATGAGTTCCGTTTGCGTCCACGCGTTCGTATCGACGAGTACATCAAGAATATGGAAAGAAATAAATTTTCAGAAGTCGTCTCGAAAAGTCAACAAAAGTCAACATTGACCCTAGGGGTATTTTGGTAATTTCACATAATTTTTGGGACGGGTTGTAACAGGAGGAACTCAGAATATTTTTCAGATGACAACTTATGAAACTGTACCCTAAACCCTAGTGGAGCTCCAGAAGTTGCCACGTGGCAGTGATGAATAGTGTTTTTTTTTAAGTTTAAAATTTTAAAAATTCATAACAATTAATGTACAAGTGTGAAAAATGTAAAATAAATATACAAACGCTCGTATTTACAAGTTCTACAACTCTCATGAAGGTTACATCGTCGTTTGGATTTTTAAAATCCTCAAGAATCTCATGAATAGTGTTTTTTCAGTGGCGTTCAAAATTAATAAAAATTGATAATAAATATTGTACAAGTGTGAAAAATGTAAACAAAAATATAGAAACGCTCATAATAACAATCTCTACAACTTTCGTGAAGAGGTCAACTCCAAAATCGACGATTAAATATAAATCTAGGGTTCATGGATTATGGCGACAAATTTCAGAGTTGAGCCCTTCACGAAGTTGTAGAGCTTGTCATTACGAGTGCCTGTATATTTTTTTCATATTTTTCACACATGTAAATTAATTATTATCAATTTTATTAATATTTTAATTAAATGTGCCACATGGCAGCTTCTGGTAATTCTCCAGGATTTAGGGTATAATTTCATAACCTTCCACAAGTTTCCATCCATGTAATACGTGTTCATATACCTTCACATATATTCACCATAGTTTCACAACCTTTCACAATGCTTCAACACACAATAACAATCTATATATATAAAACAAATAAACTATCAGAAGCTTTTTTCAAACTAACAATAACATCTTATAACCTGTCACAAACCTAGCACAATCCTTATTCAACATCACATAGACTACAAATTACGTATCATAAACTTTTTGCCAAGGTCCATGAGTTGTTATTTTCACTCTGAAGAAGGGTTGTGTAGGGCTAAGATGAAATCCTACATGGACAATTAAGCTAATTTCATAGTTTATCTTCTTTCTTGTGTTATTTGAATAGTACTCGTTGATACGACTGCATGTGCATAAGTGGAACAAAATTATATAATTTAAAATATGGATTTTTAAGTTGAAGGGCAATATGGTATTTTCAAATTAAGTTATTTCTAGAAGCTAAACAACTCCTTCTTCTTCTTTGTGTGCAGATATAGCAGCTCCAGCTGCTTTCCTTCCCTTTTCTCTCTCTTTGCTATCTTAACCCGAAATCCTTCATATCTTGCTGATGCCAACCACGGATTCCGATGAATTTTACATCAAAGTTCATTGTCTCGCTGAGCCCAACATGTTAGTCACCTCTATTTCCCTCAAAACCATCACACAAGGCAGATCGAAAATGATGAATCCTCGCCGAAAAACTCAATTTTGGGGTCAACTTCAACTTTCATGTTTGAGGGATTTTCGAAAGTTAGAATTTTAATCTAATTATTATTCTGCATGTCGAAGATTGGGTCGAAAAAATATTTTTCAACTGGGCCATTTGTCTGGGTTTGACGGCGGTGGTGGTAGTCGGATGGTGGTGGTGGTCTGTGATGTGACAACAACGATGGAGCAGAGCTGGTGGTGGTGGTTTGTGATCCATTTGCAAGAGACGGATCGAGAGAAGCAAAGAGCGAATGGTGGTGGTGGTCTACAAGGAAAAGGAAGAAATTAACGAGTTTTATACGTGAACTATTGAAAAGAAAAAAAAAACCTGTGAACTAGAGAATCACTTGGTTCTACCGATACACTCGGCTAATTACACCCATTGGATCTTAGTTCGCACACGAGGTCCGCATAGGAGGCTCGCCCTGTATTGTTTTGGGTTTGTTTGTTATTTTGTCTTTTTAAATCTAAGAAGATTTATATTTTTATATTGTTAATTCCTGGCAAGAGATTTGTAGCTTGAGTAGTTAAAGTAAATTACATTTTGCACCCTTAAGTTTGGGTGCAATTGCAATCTCATACATCATCTTTAAAACATTTCAATGTCATACACAAACTTGTATTTTAGTTGCAATTTCATACATCCGTTAGTCAAACCGTCAATTTGACTGTTAAATGATGGTGTGACAACTGCGGATCCCACTATCTTGCTGATGTGGCTGTCACAAATATACCACATAGGAAAAAAAATAAATATATAACTTTTTTACAAATGTTAATTAAAAAAAAAAAAAATTTTTATTTTTTTTGCTCGTAGTTGCCACATCATCATTTAACGGTCAAATTGACGGATTGACTAACGGATGTATGAAATTGCAACTAAAACACAAGTTAGTGGTATGACATTACAATGTTTTAAAGATGATGTATGGAGTTGCAATTGGACCCAAACTTGAGAGGGCAAAATATAATTTACCCTTAAAATTGTTTACCTCTACAATTGAGGCTATTTGTTCGAATCCGCCTCCCCAATATCGTCGAGGGGACACGGGATCTTCTGGCTCTGTATGTTTTCAAGTTTTAATGCCGTTGAAAACTCTACATCAGCCTGCTTCTCAATCGAATGGCCACCTTCTCACGTCAAACATTAGCAAAAATTGGTCACATGTTCAACACGTGCAAGGAGTGCCTTTATTGTTTTTGTTATAACTTGACGGAAAGGGGAAAAGTAACTTGAAGTCACATGATGAATACTCTTAAGCAATTGAACTACAAGAACTTCTAATCAAAACGCAAATTGCAGACGTTGATTAGGGCAATTGTCCAGTAAACCAATTTTAACTTGTAATCAAAATGATGACATTTCATAGACTCTAGTAAACCAAACATAGCCAAGATTTTCGGAGTAGGCTACGGTGCTTGCAAACATTGGATGCTCACACCGATCTCACCGTTAAAAAGAGGGAGGAGGGAGGAGAGGGGGAAAAGGAGGGTGAGATCGGTGTGAGCATTCAATGCTTGCGAGCACTGTAGCCAGTCCCAAGATTTCCATCCTCATAATTCAAAATTTCCTGAGACTTGGGCCAAATGTTGAACAAATGAAGAAAGAAAAAGATGAAACTACTTTCCCCAATACAATGTGAGTTACATTTCATATAGAAAACAAATGCCACGAATGTAACTACATCAAGTCCCTGTACTTTAGAACATCATTTGTGTTCAAATCATAGGTTTTGCAGATATCTAATAGCACATTCTTTGAGACCCTCACGCTCGCCTCCATGACAAACAAGTTCACTCAAGCTCTTTCGATGGCTGCAAAACCTATTTACATTGACGAACCAAAAAAGAAATTAGTAAAAAGAGAGAGAACTGAATGCTGATATGCTTGACAGGGATCAGTGTGTGTGATATCAGATGTTATATGCATTTACAAAAATGGTGTGTTTGTGTATGTCTGCCTCCGGGAGGGTCTGAACATTCGTATCCTCGCATTTGGCATACCAAGCGTCGATCAGATCGCATACGGACTGGGTAACCAAAACTTACAAGTAATGGTTGGACAGCATGATAGCTCAATTTGTGAGTAAACAACCAGTAAAACTTACTAGACTCATACAACTAATCAAAAACTGGAAGATAGCTCACATTGTCATCCACAACAAAAGTAGGTTACTGAAGACGAAACCCCAAAAAGTCCCAATTGTGCAAATGCGATAAAGGCTTTGGGAAATTAGGTTTTATCTAACAGCTACTTGGTTAAAAGGATGCAATAAAACCAAGAAAAGTGCAATCATATCTACCAGTACAGGGTTCTTTCAGGACTGCTGTCACAGACCATTGAAAATCAATCCCGCTGTCTCTAATTGCAGGACATCATAAAGTAACTTACATAAGGAGAATCAAATATCTTTTTGCTTCCATGCTGAGAGTCCGTATGCTCATTTTCATTTCCATCAGTTGTGGAATTTGGTGTCACCGAGCTATCTGAGACTAGCTGAAGGAGCTTCTCGCTTCCCTAGAACATCAACATAAACAAAACCAATAAAGAATATTAATATATCACATATTGAAAAATTAGCAATACATATTTGAACAACCAGGACGGAAACGGTAGATACTGCTGAGTGTTTACTCATTTGCTAATTTATAGTACAAAAGAAATCAGGCTACAAATAGTTTCATCTTTGAAAACACTGTATGCAACGCACCTTGAGAGCTCGCCAATGAGAATAAGTACGGAATAAACACCAGAAGAAGGGAATATTAGGCAAAGGCAAAACCTGCATAGATGTAAAATAAATCAAGGATGTAAATTTTGTTGATCTGGCAAAAGGAAATGTAAATTGAGAAGTGCAAAAGACTTAAAGGATCAACAGATTGAACAAATTGAGAGTAAAATCAGAGTTGACTTGAGTTAACACATACGTACAGTAAATGCAGATGTCAGAGGAAGCAACGTAACCGAACCATATAAATACTTTTTGTGTATGATAGATCCCCTGATAATCAGATAAAGCTTCACATCAGTAAAGTTTGGTCTCATCATAGATTAGTAAAATATATCCAATGAAAATTGATGTCATCTTCAATATCCCTTCAAGTAACAAACGCCAAATGTACCACAACATATTTAGGCAACTAAGTTGCCAAAGGTTCATTATTCAAAACAAATTTCATGGGCCACGGATCTAGATATCATTCTCAGTACATATAGCTGTTGTCTACGATAATTTCACTAATAATCTCCACTCTTGATGCATATTTCAGAAAAGTACCAATTCAAAAAATAAAACCCAAAGTTATTTGTACTGTTAGTTAAGCATACTGCTCCTTGATTTCTAATGGGTCGAGGAGCGGCTTCATGCATCAGTTTGTTTCGGTTCTTGATTAATATGAAGGGCACGAGAAAATAATTGATACCATAAATAAATTGTGACAACATGTAGATTTAAACTCTAGTTATCAAATTTAAAAGCAAAAGGATACCTCATGGCTATATGTCGTAACCTCCTACGCACAAGTCGTGCATTTAAGCTGCAAAACCCTAATATATGATCAGCACACCAAAACTTAAAACATAAAAACAATATCACAAAACAAAAAAGTATAAATAAAACTAGAAGATTGAATGTTTATTCTTTTCACACTTCCACCGAGAACAATGACATGTTTCGACTGAAAATTACCTAGTGTGCACCAATTACCTAGTGTGCACTGTCCAGAGTTGTGATTGGGAATAGGTAATAAGCTGAAATGCTAAGTTTTTATTCCCATGAGCCTATCTAATAGAAAAAGCACCACATAACTTCTCTCAAGTCCTCTCTATCAACTTTACTTGAAACAAAATTTCAGACCATTATGGCTGTAGCATTTGCCGTTGTAAAATTAAATGTGTTATCTTTCTAAATAACAACGAATGAATAAACCGAGCAATTCTATATATTTGACTATTGGTTGTGTTTTCCATACAAATCCACCAGAAAGTGGAGGAAGAAGTTAAAAACGATAGCCATTTTAAAAAGCAAGAACGGAAAGCAGGTTTGCAAGTGGAAGAAACAGAAAGAAACCTGGAAGGGTATTTAACTTCAACACCTGTGACCTCATTAGAGATCGATTTCAGGAAAATCTCAGACGGCTTAACACGAGCCAACAGCTTCAATCCCAATCTACACCATTAAAAACTTGCTCAAGTTAAAAACACAGAAACAACCCCGAGTGGTGATATGAAATGAAACCACCAAAATTTAGTTAGTGTTGAGTGGGTTTATAGTTTCATTTACCCATGAATTTTGTTCTTTAAACTTCCCTGAGGCGACTTCTCCAGACCGATCCAAGCTCTGTTCATCTACTCGCAGAAAATACAAAACCATGATTTACAAATAGATATAAGCAAACCCAAATAAAAATAAAGCAGCAAGATTAACAATTCGATTAAGGTTTTGCTATGCACCTTGGTAGAGACGAAATCGACGAGGAGCTCAGCGTTGACAGCTAAAGGATTGGCAATGGCCTTGTCATTGGCATTGGAATTGTACCTTTTCCAGAGGTCTTTGAGAGTTGAAGGAGTTTGAGAGGCAGAGGCGGAGGCAGAGTCTGAAACCAGAGGCTCAATGGATCTGCTGAAGCACCAGTTCCTCCCTCTAACCGGAAAAACTATCACTCTCGCTCTCATCCTTCCCAATTCCCGCAAATAATATGAACCCTAGTTCTTATACAGATTTTGTTTTGATGATCATTCAGCATACAAAAATTACCAAAAGCAGTTTTAAAAAAAAATAAAGACAAAAAATTGAATCTTTGATTTGGGTTTTTGTTTTTGATTAAAATAAATCAATGGGATTGGTATATTCCAAGAAGGAGACGAAGAAGAATCATTGAATCTTCATTTTCCACAGGGATTAAATGCTTTTAGTATTAAAATTAATTAAAAATTGTTTTAATCATAGACCAAATCAACGGAGTGGAGGAACAGAAACACAAATATTTCAAATCAAATCGACAAATTAAATAATATATCATATGATGATGCAATTCTGCAATGTAAGAGTTTTAGGATTGAAGGATTTGAGAAAAAAACGAAAAGAAAAGCAAAATACAACCAACCAGCTGGGAAGTGACGAGCACCAAATTCCGAGTCACTAGTCACGAGTCACGAGTTACGAGCCACGGACAGAGGAAGGAAGAGTACGGATCGTACGGGGAAGAGGAGAAGAAGGAGAAGCGGCGCCATGGTTGTGTGTGTGTTCGTGAAATTTGTGAATTTTGTGATTGTGAGTGAGAAGCGAATTAGAATGGAAGGTGACTCAGCTCTTCTCCTTCTGGTCTTTCCACGTGGACTATGGAACTCATTTTGTTATTATTCGGTCTAGTGTGCCTCTCTACTTAGAGCATCTCCACCGGTTACCCAATTGCAAGGGCAATTGGCCTACCATGCACAAAACCACCCTCCAGCTGGTTTAATCTGCAAGGGCAAGAGGTGGGCCCAACCAAGCCCAACCTCAAGCTCAAGCGATTTTCGCCCGAGCAGGCGCCTCTAGCTTGGTGACGTCATGCTGACGTTAGCGTGATATAAGCAAGCTGTTTTAATTTTTTTTTATCAGGCACGTGCACTGCACTTGCGCGTGGGGGAGAGTGGCAAACATAATACAGTCGGTGGGCCCCACCTGCAGTCGCTAACGCCAGCCAGAGCCAACGGCTCTGTGACGTGGCGAGATGCTGGCCGTTGGATCTCCAACGGCTACTTAATCTGGACCGTTGGATTTCCAACGGTAAAAAAAAAGAAAAATCTTACAGTTGGCCACGTGGCACAACGAGGTGCGTTGGATCAATTTTTTTTTATTTTAACGTACGGCCAGGATTATTCCGAGTTTTTTTTTTATTTATAAATACCCCCAATTCTCTTCTTCATTCCTCACTGCAACTCAATATTTTTTTTCCTACATCCATTATTTTTGTTCTCTCTTCCAAATCCTTGTTTTAGAAAAAAAAAATTATGAGTGAGAAGGCAAATTGGTTGATCGCCGAAGATCTTGCATTACTGGAGGCTTGGGTGCTTGTGACTCATGACCCGATCAACGGAAATGAGATGAGGGTCGACAAAATGTAGAAGAAGATTCATGCATTATTCGTTGAGAAGATGCAAGGCACGGGCCGGACCGAGCAATCTATGTCCAGTAGGTACCGACATCTACATAAAGAATTGAAATCTTGGAAAGAAGCCATCACAAAGGTGGAAACCCTATATCGAAGTGGCGATAATCGAGCCAACGAGGTAATTGCAATTTATTTTGTTGTTTAACAATTCTTTAAGCTAATTCAAAATAAGCATTTGAATATGTAATTTATTATATCTTTTCACAATTATTTTTTTAGGAACTACAAGCACAAATGTGGTTCAATTAAGCTGAGTGGGGAGTATGCAAAAGATTGGTGTGAGTAGTTGTGGGGGGTTTGAAGGGTTTTTATGGAGAAATTTGAGGAACTGAAGAGATCGGATAATGACACGCGGCACTACATGATTGGTTGAGAATCTCATCAAAATTCTCTTCAATTATTTTTTAAAGATAATGACACGTGTCGTGACGAGAGTAGTTGAAAATGTCGGTGGGAAATATGTGGGGAAAATTTCGGTGGAAAATGTCGGTGGGAAATATTTGGGGATATTTAAGGCCAAAAAAAAAAAAAAATCCTTGCCCTCCATGAACTGGTGGAGTTGCACAAAGGCAAGCACTGTTCACAGAGGGCAATCACTGCCCTTGCCCTCCACCAACGGGTGAAGATGCTCTTAGAGAAATTTTGGAGTCACCGGATCACGTGTTCGTGCAGCTCCAGACGTAAAAAATATTCATCTATCCCATTTCTTGATTTACCATGTTAATTTTGAAAAAATCTTGTATGGTACGGACTATTGAATGATCCTAGATTTATTTGGGGCTAGATTAATTTGCGGTACGCTCCAAATGAATCTTAAACCATTGAATGGTCCGTACTATTAAAGTTTAACCCGTTAACTCTGGCTCACTTTTGGTCTCATCTCCCTCTCACAAACATCGAATTTTGAGTGCTGTATAAAAGACCCTCTCCTGAGTCTCCTTTACTTGGTTGATCCTATCTTTTGTGATATGTTTACTTTATATAGAATATCGAGATGACATGTTTACTTACGAAAAAAGAAATTTACCAACTAAGCTAATTCTTTCACTTTTTCACATTTACAAACACATGTAAGTAATTGAAAAATATGTGTGATCCTATCCTAAAATCCTTAATTAAATAGGAGTAGTTGATCTAGTTCTTATTCCTTAATCCTCTATTCTTCAATTCCCCAATTCGTTTTACTTCCCCGTTCATAGTAAGTAAGTGTATTATGAGATTATTCTGGTTTCTAATTTACCCCACATTTACAACAACAAATGTCGTATCAAAAAGTATGTCAGTCCCAAAAAGTCCAAAAATGACATTGATAACGGGGACTAAATTCTTCACTTTCTTGATTTATGACTTTTCTCGGCCTAAGTAAGTAAACATGTCCTATTTTTCTTTGCTTACTAAAGCTTGGAGTGGTGAGTGATGGGTTTGGCCGGTGACTAATTACCACCTCACTCCACTATCCCTGCTTTTATTTTCTTTTCCAATTTGGCATCGGATTCCAATTCCAAATTCTAATTCGAAGTGTTGTAATTTTGTTTCATCTAAAATTGACACTTGCTTTTTTGGGTCTGGCATCCACGATTTCGATACGAAACTGCTGCTACGTCATAATTAATCACAACTCTTGGTGTCGCAAGTTTCTTTTAAGCAAGGTAAACGCATGATAACGACGAAAAATCAACAAATTGGTCAGTGCAGTGCAGTGTGCCTGTTATACTTATACTTTGGAGATATATCAACATTAGCACATAAAAGGAAAAACACAGTTTCAAGGGTTTTTCGACTTCGCATCAATGGACGGTTAGATGTAGATGAAACCATCGTATATGACGGTCCAAAGGATCCCACAGCACAATGCATGCAAATACAACGATGCATTGTAGAATTTTCGCAGTTTCAATACTTCATTCACAAGCAACGTGTGCATCACATCTACTCATTCATCATTGAGCGAAACGAGCAAAAGAAAATGAGGTAGGCAAAACAAATCTCATTTTCAAAATGAAGATGCCGCTATCATACACTAATATACAATTCAATTAATTTCAGGGTAAACCTACCGCTAATTGGTAATCGGAAAGCATACAACGTAGGCAGGTTAAACCACAACGAATAACAACAATCACCAAACAATGAATACACTATTTCTTCATTCGTTCTCTGCTATGAAGTTCGGATCTTCACCTTGGCAGAGGTATTCATCACACAACGACGCTGATCCCCAATCCTTCCGGAGCCTCAAGATATCCTCCGTGAAGGTGGATCCAGATGCTCCAATGAAAACACTTGACATTGCACATAAGGTCTTATCCAGCATAGCTTCTACCTACAAAACATGATAAGGGCATATAAGTTACATTGATCTTAAGCAGTGGCGATACTCTGTATACTAACCGACTGCACCCTAATGCAACCATAGAATGTTAAACGGTAGCATAATCTACCTGAGCATCCCCCTCGATTCCGTGTCTGTATAATAAAGCATCCCATTTTTCAGCTGAATTCCGTGCAGGCCGTTTAACAAGTGGCAGAGTCTTTCCATTCACCACAACTAGTGACTGCAACAAACCAGTTTCACTTTCAGCCGCGTCTGTCGAAAGATATACGACTGGTGCATTGGCCTTTTCTGCCACCCAAGTGATGCAATTCGCAGCTTGGGGAATGGGGTAAAAGCAACTTGGCTGTTTATTATTGCTGGAAAATAAGCAAGCAATTTAGAGGCAGTAAACAAATACTTCCCAACAAAAAATGCTAATAGCGTGCACCTAATTTTTTAATGCCATAACTCACAAGATGCGGATCTGATAAGTAAAAAGCACACCGTAATTGGACTATACACTCTAAATCAACAAGTGACATTGCACATAAGGTCTTATCGATATACACTCTAAATTAATTGGACTATACTGATGCTTTGATATACACTCTAAATTAACAAGTGACAACCAAAGCCCTCACATCGATCTCCCTAAAAAAGATCAATTGTTTCAACGTTAATCCAGTAAAGTTGGGTTTCTAGCAAAAGGTTTTGCACGTTTTGATGCGTAGAGATCACGGCATTTAAAGTCGGAAGCTTTTTTAGATATAGCAATTCCATAACAGTCTAGTAATGTTTATCCAATATCACAGCCACCTCTAAGTAAGCCAAAATGTTCGATCATATATGTACTCTAAGTTTCTAACTCTATCTACATTTTATGCTTATCTTCATTCTATAGTACAAAAAAGCAATCAAGTTCAAGAGACTGTACCAGAACTTCAAAAACCCATGTCGCCGGAAATGAAGCGCTATGAAGTTCTTCCCAAGGAATGTCTGAATAAAACGCTGGGCAGTAAGCATTATAAGCCTACTCGGTTCGATCAGAGTCTTGCATTTGTGAGCAAGAGGGCCTCTAGGCTGCATCACCCACTCCTGCTCCAAATCAGCAAAGAAAACATCCCCAATTGCAATAACATCATCATTACTCGAAAATTTCGACTGAACATCTTGCACAGTCCTCTTGGTTGGCTTCTTAACGTCTTCAACCCAAGCCGAATCGAGCTTATTCATCGAGACCCCAGCTCCCTTCAGCTTCTTAACACGCTCATCATCGACATAGCAAGGCATCGGATGCGAAAAATAGCAGATAAACTTATCAATGTGGATGTGATTCTTCTTCTTCTCAGCCAGTTCTTCAAATGTAACCACAACCGTTCTGCCCAAGCATTTGTTAATGTGCTCGATGTCCAGCACCCTGCTGAACTGGTAATCCACTTTGGGGCTGGGAATCACCAGAACCCGGTCCAGCAATGCGGCGAAGAACATGTGCTTCTCCAAGCAGATCAAATGGTTCGACATTTGGCCCGAAACGCAGATGGCGAAAAGGTACTTGTTGGAATTGGGTTTCCATTCAATCGTTCTTCTCTGGGAGAATTGCTGGTCCACAGCTCCACACCGATCGCCGAGGCTCGGGTTTTCGAAATCTCCGAAATCCCGGAAATCGGGCTCCGTGGAGTTTCCAGTGCGGTGGGGGGACAGGAGGACTTGCTGAATGTCTCTGTTGAGTGAAATCTGACGGAGGACGGCGGATTTGAAATCATCGAGGAGCGGGATTTGGGCGGAATCGGAGTGATTGGAAGTGGCATTAGTGGGATTGGGGAGTGTTTGGTTCCATAGATTGAAGAGGCCGAGCTGCTGCTGCTTGAGCAAGTAGAGGGCGCGGAGCTCGGACTCCCGGAGCATATCGGAGGCGGAGTCGTAGGCGGAGGAGGAGAAGTTTCCGGTGGTGAAGAGGAGGGCTTTCATGTCGGTAACGAAGTAGAGGATGATGACGAAGGTAGGGACGAAGATGGCGAGGAGGACGAAGGATCGCTTGTTGAAGAGGTCGCCGAGCTTGAGGGAGGTGAAACGGCGTCGTAATTGGTGGTTGTAGCGGCGGTTGTTGCTGTTGTCGATGTCGTCGTCGTCGTCGGCGATGTGGAAGGCGGCGGCGGTGGTGGATCGAGGGGTGGGTAGCTTTCTGTCGTTTTGCTCGATCAGGTTTTGGCGATCGTCGTCGTCGTCCGAGGACGACGAGGATGGCCTGTCCATTTCTGGGGGTGCTTTTGGCTTTTGAAGGAAGCGGCAATGTGGAATGTCTGTGGCGGTGTGACAGTTGGAGTGGCGGTTGGGAAAGGCACTTTCTTGTTGGCGTTTGCTTCTCTGTGTGTGAGACTATCGGATGAGAGGGGGTGAGATTTGGGAGGAAATTGGTGGAGTGAATGAAACGCAGAGCAGAGGGGGAAGCCGGAAGCCCAGTGGTGGAGGAATGTGGGATGGAGCTGTCAATGGAGGGTGTCGGTGGACGAAAGTGACAACTTACCGGCCCACCATGCAGGTTGAGGTTGGTTTGGTCTCAGCCCATCCAACCAGCCCATTATTGCTGCTCTGCGTTTTGGTAGTTTGGTAGGAGAATGTTTTTTTTTTGCTCAAAAAAATAAAACTAATTATTAAATGGAGTGACCACGGTCACAACCGGTTCCAGTACAATCAAAATTAGTTGGTAATATGAGAAGTAACTGAACTATTTATAAGCACATGTAAGGTCATTTCTCTCATTAATATGAGATTTATTACCAACACGCCCCCTCACGTATGGCGAATTATTAAGCCGGACACGTTAACAACATAAACGAAGTGACGTGGAGCGAGTGGTGCTATGGGCTTCAAACGTGGGACTATTTGCTCTAATACCATGAAGAAAGTTGAGGTTCATCATAAAACTAATTGGCAATATGGGGATTAACCCACTTTACTTATAAGCCTATGCAAGTTCCTTTCTCCAATCAACATGAGATTCATTCTCAACAAAAACTATTTTTGAAATGTTTGAAGAAACACATGTCAGGTGCTTCTTCGAAAAATACTTTCAAGTGCCTATCTAAAAATCACTTGAATTTTAATAAGAGAAATTCATGCGTTTCTAATAAAAGAGTGTACGGGTGAATTTTTTTGCTATTCTACTGTACCAAATCGATTATGTGCCAAACGATAATAGTACAGTAATTGTATCAAACCGAAACGAAGATATTGGTATGGTATTGGTATCCAAAACCAATACCAACGGTACTGTAATTGAACCAGATATGTATATTATATTTAATTATTTATATATATAAATAATATAATACTAATTACTAGCTTTTATCTTTAATTTATGTCATTTAATTTGCAACTTGAAGTCTTTTAACTTCTATGTGATTTGGTTTGTAACTCTAATTTTTATTTTTAATCCTTGATGCATGGTTTGACTTATTAAATATGTGAGAAATAGTGATGAATGATGAATTTGGTTGTAGGTTATAAGTATATTAGATTATTAAAAAAAAATAAAGATGTGGCCTACTTGCTTAACAAAAAAAAATGAAGCAAAAAACGTTTTCGGCTTAAAAAAATAGCCTAATACCAAATTGGTACAATACCATTACCATACCATGCTAACTGAATTTTATGGCATACCAAAAATTTGGTATAGTGATGGTACATACCAAAAATTTAGTATGGTAATTGGTACATAGGTTTTGGTACGATAACCATACCAAGCCCACCCCTAAAAGAGTGTTTCATACACAAGCAGTTCCAACTATGCCCACCTCACGTGTTAGAAGAAAAATTCAAAAAATAGTTGTACAACAATGCGTGTTAGGAGAAATAGACATAAACTCAATAGACCATCTCATACAAGTTTTTCTATTTTGATCATATGACGAGATAATTAATCATTTGTGTCTGATATAGGATTCATTTGGAAATGCTTTTAAAATGACTGAAAACTTTTTTGGTGAAATTATTTTTGGGTTTTAAAAGCACTTTAAGTGTTTTCTGTCAGAAACACTAGTTATGTGCTTTTTGTAGGAATCATTTTAAGTGTTTTTCCAGTATTCACTTGCGTTTTTATTAAAAATTGGTTTCAAAAGGACTTTCATAAAAAAAAATTCATTTATTTTAAAAATACTTCTAAACGAGTTATATTAGAAGACACATTATGAATCAAATTTCAATGCAATTACAAAGGTAGTTATTATTGACATTCTTATCAACATTTTATATTTTTCACACAACTTATCATGGAAGAAATTCTCGAGAGCAGTTTGCTTCTTATTAATTGTTTGAAATGTACATCATAAATCACATCGTTGCTAGTGGGATCGGGAAAGGAAATAGCAAGTTCTAGCATTTTCTATACGTTTCAAGGGATTGCTAGTGTCCAAACAATAATTTGAAAACAGTGTGACACGTGTCACTAAGAGGACATGTGGCGGCCCGTATAAATGACATGTGTCAAATGTTAATCATGGTACTTGCCCCATTTCTTAGATTTCCGGTTTCTACCAGAAAAAAAGGTGAGTAGAGAAAAGGAAAGAAATGAGGAAGCTGCAGCAGGGAAGACTAGTGTTTGGATGGTGGTCAAGAGCTGGAGGCATTACTAACCCTAGTGCACAAGGTTGGCCAAACAAGGCGGAGCTGCCGTTGTTGCGTTTTATGACAGCTAAAGCGCCCAACCGCACCGCCGTTCATGGATTTAGGCTGCCTATCCCTCGCGTCGTTGATGTACGTTATGCTACGTTTCCTGTTCGTAGTCTAACGGGCATCCGTTCTTTAATGCATATGTATAATTTCTCTTTTCTTTTGCGCATTCTAAAGAAGATGAAATTTCACTTCAAAATTAACTGGGAAATGATATGGTTTATTTAATCCATCGATGCACGTTATGCTATGTTTTTTTTCCATAGTTCTCACGGATTTTTGTTAACGGACGTCCTGCACATAATTTCTCTTTTTCCTCGTGTGTTTTTCTTGAAATCCAAGTGAAAATGGAACAATGACACAACTCCTTATAAGTCCTTAGAGGTTAACTTCTAACGTGGACAAGTCTTCACATTCACACACATTATTATGTTTTTAAATTTTAAGGTTAATACGTAAAACAAATTGAGTGACGAGACGAGAAGTTCTTAGTTGGTCTTCACATATAGGTTAACCTACTCTCAAAGAAAGTTTAGAAAGTTAATTTGAGGTTTGATTCTAAAATCAATTAGTACTCTCAAAGAAAGTTTAGAAAGTTAATTCGAGATTTCATTCCAAAATCAATTAGCAATGCACGACAGTACGTAGCTTAATTCCTTATAATCTCTTTCTTTTGACGCCCAATCTTTAACAATCCTTCGTATCCTCCTATGTTAATTTGTCTTACAAATATTTTATAGCATGAGCCATGACACGAAAGTTCTGATGAGCATAACAGCATATATATATATGCACCTCTATATTTGATGTTTAATGGGGGTCTTTGTTTGTGGTTTTGTAGGAGGAAGAAGTGAAGGTGGTGATAGAGAAAGGGAAAGAGGAGAAGGAAAAAAAGAGGCAGGAGGTGGAGAAGGCCGTCGACTCCAAAATCAACCGCAGCCGCTCCGAAGGCGACACCTGCCCTCCTGAGACTACTGCTTCTAGTTAGTTAATCTACCATCACAATCATAAACCATTTGTGTTTTTTGTTGTCATTTACTTGTGCTTTTGTTTGTATGTGTGTACAACTTACGATCCAACGTAATGCACCAAAGATCTTGTTGTCTATGATTATGTTTGGTAACTCGGATTGGATTAGGATTGGATTAAGACGTACGATGAGGAATTGGATAGGATTAGGAGGTAGGATTAGATTGCATTCGAGCACGATCACTTGGAGCGAAGAGGCTAACATTAATCTAGCCTCTCATCCGGGCACACAAAATTCGGGTTAAAGTAATCATTCAAGAGATTCCGGCCTCGACCGGGTCGTGAACTCCCTGCTTGTTGGTTTTGTTGATCGAGACTTGATTGCTTAGAATTGAAATTAGAGGAGTAGTGGATCCAATTTTCAGTTCTGTGATTCCTTTTGCCTTCCCCATTCTTTTCAATCCAACATAATGCGCCAAAGACCTTGTTGTCTTTCACCATGTTCGGTGACTCGGATTGGATTGGATTAGAAGGTAGGATCGGATTAAATTCGATCACGATCGCCTGGATCAAAGAGGCAAACATTAATCTAGCCTCTCCAATCCAATTGTATTTGGTGCTCACAATCTGAGAGTGTTGAAAAATTGGGGCCATTTACTATCTGGTAAGGGTGGTGCTATCCACACCCTTTTTTACTTTCTGCACACTTTTCTCAATTGCCGGCTGTCAAATCGAATGAATTGAAGAATAACATAAATTAACAACGATTGTGTGGAAGGTAAAAGGAGTGTGTGGATAGCACTATCCTCTGGTAAAAACAAACGGAGGCTGCACAAGGCAGTAAAATACACCATATTACAGACTGTAAAAATGTGTAAAATTAATCTACTCTCAGTATATCAAATAAGATTACAGATGCAATTCTTTGTTGGTACTGATACAATTGAGATAGGAGGCCCCCAGAAACTCTAATACTACTTTCAGTATCATATACAACAATCACCGTCGACGAATATGTATTAGCTCTATGTGAGAACAGCGGTAGCCAAATTTGACGACTCGACAGATGAAGACAGCAACTGCCGTTTGGTAGAAGCCGATATGACCAAAGACATGAGCTCAAAACTTGAGAATCTTGAGGAAGAACAGTTGCAGTACGGTTTTGTTGTGTTTCCTGTCTTAGCACTAAGCTTCTTCTCCTATTTCAACAAGCCTCCCGCGAATCCACTTTTTAGTAGCCGTGGCCACTGGTTTAGAAGGCGCTTCCTCTTCTTCGGGCTGAACTTTGGTCCCATTGAGTTGAATGTTCTTGCTGCATTCACCGTCCCCATTTGGTTCTAACTGGTTGGGTTCATTTCTCAAATCCGATTGTGTCATTAGGTCCTCAAAACCAAATGGAGGCAAACCATAGCCACTGGTGCTCTGTGGGGGAAGGTTTCCTTCACTATTTAGCATATCCTCCAATAGGGCAGGGTCCTCAAGAGCGTTCAGCATATCCTGCAATGGGGAAAGGTCCTCTTCAGCATCTTGCATATCCTCCGATGTGAAGTTGCCAAAGCTGGAGTCCTCATTTGTACTCGATAAGGTTTTTGTGCCATTTATCTTTACATTACCCGCTTCAGCCAGACCTGCAATCCCGGTCCATGGTTTCTCCTCACCCTCATTAATCACTTCATATGATGCAAATATAGAGTCTTCACTCTCATGGGAGAACAAAGTTCGGGTGCCATTTACCCTTCCATTCCCTGCTTCCGTCGGATCCCCAATCCCAGTATATGTTTCCTTCTCAACCTGAGTAATCGCTTCATTTGATGCAACTGAAGGGTCTTCATTCTCGGAGGAAGAAATCTGTGCCATCTCTATAGATTCAATAAACTGAATTGCCTCAGCTATAAGCTGTCGGGTTTCAATGAGGGAAGCTCGAGCAACAGTGCTCTTTCTTGCAGCAACCTCGAGGGCCATGGCTGCTTTCTCAGCTTCTGCAATCAATAACCTGCGAAATACCACGACAACTGATGAAACGGCAACCAAATAAGGGGAGATATGATTTGCAGGCTACAGAATTCCATGCTAGGAGTTCATAGAGTTTTCAAACCAATCAACATACAAAGGGAGCTTACCTAGCTCTTTCTACAGCTTCAGTTTTTTTGGTTTCTGCAGCTGCTCTTTGTGCTCTGATATTCTTTATCATCTCCATCTTAGAACTCGCGAGAGGATCCTTGTACAAGGGCGCTTTACTTCTCAACCTCAGTCGTTGCTTTTGGATTTTAATCTCGCTACTAAAGAAATTGTTTTTCTCACTAACTTTTTTCTTTGCAGGGATCCTTCTTGTGGACTCTGTACTACCACCCGGCTTCTTCTTTGGCCTTCTTTCGGGTCCATATGATGTGTCGTAATATTGCGCCAAGGCGGAGCAAACACGGTCGCGATAATTCTGGTACACGAATTATGTGAGGAAAATACAACTTGAAGAAAACAAGGCTCAGGTTCATACTATTACTAAACATGTAATAACAAAGATCAATCTTTTTGAAACAAATTATATAGCGATGAAAACTTTATGGGAACCAAAGCCAACGATGTAATTAATAACGATAAGACCTCTCCAAGATTACCATATTTGGACTTACAGGATCGTTCCATTTTGCAGAGATTGCTTGTGAAATCTTCCTTCTTTGCTCAAGAGACTTGGGTGCTCTCTTGCTTCCTTTTGGCCTACGCATAATTTTCCTTTGCTCGACGCTCTCTAAATAGTCCTCTGTAAGCTTTTCATCTAAGATCTTGTAGGAATCCCACTGCAGTTCCTCTTCACCGTCATATCCTTGTCTAGAGGCTTCAGCAATTAAGTTCTGCCAGTCATAGCAGCAATTTTCCTGCAATGATAGCTTCTCGCGCCGCTTTTGCCACCCGATTCGCACTCCAAGCCCAATTTTAACTCTCGTCTCTTCACTATATGATCAATAAAAAGAAAATATGTAATTGAAACTTATAATCTCAGACTTCTGGTTGAATATGTAGAACACTGAAAACCAAGCCAAAAAAAACACTAGCCGTAAAACAGTACTTAAGTCGTTATAAACAGAAGAATGCAACACCCACCTTTGAGCATGTCCAAGGTTCACCAACTTCATTTTGACCTGTATAGCCAAATATTGTTAGTAGAGCAAACAACTTTGTCGTTTTTCAATCGAGATGATGTTTATTATCTACAGAACCTGTTACCTTCATCTCGTAAAAACACAACCTGTTACCTTTCAATTGGCTACAAATTTACTAGTACGTGCTTTAAATAGGTACGCGGTCAAGCATTAGCTAAGTGATCCTTCAATCACCAAGACATTTAGTTTCTTCATAGGACAAAGACCCATTTGAAAGCAGAAGAGCTGCAAGATAGTTATGTACTTGGGGGAGAGTTACCATTATCTATGAAATAATAAGATTAGCAGTAAATCGAGCAGAATTAGGAAGAAGCTCAAGATATGGGTCTTAGATTAAGATTGTTTGAGAAGTCAACAAGGGGAAGCAACCTCCATACACAGACAATACCAAGTAGATTGTCTAAGTTTATGTGTCAAAAAAGTTTTATCAGAGAGCGAATTCCAAAGTTTCGAATGTAGCTCTAGCCGCTCTAATATACATTTTATTCTAAAGACATTAAGATCATTCTATGAGAACATGCAAATTCTTCTTACATGACTTCACCTTAGGATTCTGCATTGCAAGCCTTGTTCTCTCTCTGATCAGCTGAAGGGTTTCTGCAATATGTGTACTAATATTTAGTGTATGGTAAGCAGAATGAATACAGATAGGTAACGCAAAAGACAGATTGGATAGGCATATCAATACCAGGACTGTGCTTTCTGCCTTTGTTCCATGGCGTGTTCCCTTTATTAGCATTAGAAATCCTCAATCGCCTTAACTTCTCCCTTTCATCCAATTCTTCGGAATCATCACTCGAAGGCTCAGGCTGACCTGCCCAGGGACTCGACTCCCTGCCCAGCAGTGAACCGTCGAAATCCATGTGTGCATTCTCATTCTGAACCAAACTTTTGGATTCAAGAGTAGCAACTGCCTTAATCCGGAGACTACCCCTTGGGATGTTAATGCGCCCCAAGTTGAAGTTCAATTTTATAGATATACGAGAGGATTTCCGAGCAGAGGACAGTTTCTTGTCATTTCCAAAGGCGAATGGACCTGAAACTACTTTACCATGAAGAGGGGTTTGAGCCCTGAGTGTCCCCAGATGACTTTGGAAAGCAGGCTGTGCAGCAGCAATCTCTGGTAACAAATACAGGCATTATAAGAGATACCCTCAAGGCCTCAACAATATCAGTCCTTTAAAAATCAGTCGTTTAACAATTCAACATTTTTTTTATATACACACATAAAATGTTTCTGGCCAGTAGCCACACAATCTAAATTCTTTAACAAAGGCCTCATTTGGTATTTAGGATTGGATTGGAAATCTCACTCGATTCAATATATGTTGAAGGAAGAAAAAGGATGATAGCTTTCGGATTTTGTCCAAGTTGAAGGTAGAAGATGGACTAGTCATGAAAGAAACTTATCCCTCCCAATCCAACCATTCATGTGGGTTTCCTTCATTACTAATCCATCTTCTACTCCGTCGGACAAAAAGAAACTATCTGCTACCTTCATCTTGGACAAAACTTGGAAGTTGTCATCCACTTCTTCGTTCAACATACATTGAAACTAGTGAGTTATCGAATCCAATACAATCACTGACACCGAAGGAGGCCAAAGGGTTGTTGGGCAATTCATGAAACTAAAATTCACACATATTACCAAGAGTATGTGCATAAAAATCAGTCCTTTGACAATTGAACACCCAACACACACAAAATGTCACCAGCCACGTAATTCAAATTCCTTAACAACCCTTTGCTGGGAAATTCATGAAAATAACATCAGCAAATCAAGTGCAGCAGGTGCCGTGGAAAAGCTCTCAGTGACATGAGGAAGTAAATTTAACCACACATTGAAAAAGTTACAAGCAGTTCGCTGAATTCAACACAAAGGGTTTCTAAAACTGTAACCAAACACATTCAAAAGCAGAAGATAAATGCAGGGAGAGATTGGATTAGAGTACCAAGTGAAGGCATGGGAGCTCATTCAGCCAATTCCAGACTCGGCAGCAACTGTTCGGCAGAGACAGACAGCACAGCCAGCATTTCAGGATGAACTTACCGAACCAGAAAAGCAGAAAACTCGAAAAGCAGAAGAGCAGAAGCCAAAAAGTGAGGAGGGTGGATTGAGATTATGGGTGGCGGGGAAGGAGAAACAGAGGCTCTTTGCCACTGCGAGAGCCACACAGACGCACACACAGTCTGATAACGGTGGCAGCAGAGAACGGATAACGAACGAGTTCCAAATTAAATGCAGCCCATTTGATGATTGATATTTTTGAGAGATGTTTTTATGTGGGCTCTGTAGGTGTAGCCCATTTGTATGCGAAAGTGGGCTTTTATGTTCATTGACAATATTATCACCCAAAAGAAACTAGCAAATTTTCAATTTAGCCTTCTAAATATGGTGATGAATTTTGCTCAATTATTAGTTTTGCACCAAAAGAGGATTTGGAATGACTGAATTGCTAGAATAGAAACCCATACTTGGTTAGCATGGAATTAAGTTGCTTCCCAATTTCTTTGTAATAGTTGAACCATTGAAAATTAATGTGCGTAACTGTAACACCATGTGACATGTCGATTTTGAGTTACCAACTCACCCATATTATAATATATAGGGTGAAAGGTTCATACTTTAGAATATATCATTAATGATATGTAATTATTGTCAACTCCGCACTAGGGCCAAAGACAACTAGGCAAAATAACGTGTGCGCTTCATCTTTGCCCGTAGGAAGAAAAAATAAAATAAAATCATGAATTCACCACGGCGTGTTAAAAAATTTGCTTAAATTAGTACCATTCATGTTGACATGTTGCGTGATGTCTCATATAGGCTTGTCTAAACAACCTTAAAACAAAGAAGGCAACATCTTGCATTGTAGTTAATTAAACTACTTTAGGGCTTTCGAAATTAATACAAGGTTTTGACTTTTGAGATTGTTCTAGGCATACTATTTGATATTGACCTCCCACCAAGATTCTTTTCAACTTGAATTTGGTCTAGCATCACATGAATGTTTCGAGCAACAAGTCTCTCATTTTTTTTAATGGAATACATTAAATGACAAGTATATCACTTAATTAGGAATGCATCGTTTCATTTTATGTGTATTGTATTATATGGTATCATAAACGTGACTCAAATGTGTGTGTATATATATATATATATACACATATGTATGTTTGAATTGGTTGGTCTTGGCCGCCTTCACGGGTTCCTAATTTTATTTTGATTACATGCATGCATTAATTCCTATTCTTCCAACAAGTTGAAGCTTCGCGCATTCATTATTTTGGATTAATTAAGTTGAAATTTTGAATCATTGACTATCTGATTAGTTTCCGAAGCAGCAGCCTCTCCTTCTGGAATCTTCAATCCTCCGTCCAATTCCGAAAAGTCAAAACCCTAACAGGTCCTCCTTGTTGCTTGATATGCTTGCTGGTCAACTTCAACATTCCTGAGCACAAATCCCATTCCAACACTTCCTCTCTCAACCATCAACGATAAAGAAAGCTTAACGATCATAGATAGATAGCGATTTTTATCCATGTGCACTTCAAACTGATTATTTTGTAATTTTTTATGCACTCGCGTACGAATATATAGCAGGGAGCTAAAAAAGTGTTAATTAAATTCATTAGCCAAGTTTAACCATGTGGCGTGCATGGTTTCTTCCAGCTTTCAAACTATTTGTGAATAGATGGAAGATCTTTTGAACTCTGAGGGGGCGGCTTGGTTATATATACATATATATATATATATATATACATATTGGTTTGAGCAGCTACCATTCATCTTGAAGCTTTAAGAACAAGAAGAAAAATATGTAGATTACACAGTAAAAGTTTGGGCTCCGTTTCATAGTCATTTCGTCTTTTGTTTCAATTTTCATTCTTTATACTAGATCGAGTTTCAGTTTTCATTTTAAGAATCATTTTACATACATTTCTTCGACGTCTCTCTCATTATACAACATTCCTCAATTCTTTCTCACTTTACCTCTCATTTCTCTCGCATATTTCTCTTTCACATCTAACAAAAAACTAATAACAAAACAGTTATCAAATCCTCCCGAATATTTTTACTTTTTCAGTAATATGTATGGCTTAAAGCGATGGCCCTCAAGCTTTCAAATAAAGCCTTGCGGCCCGGTGTCAAACTGGCATGGCCTCTCTATGATATACTGATAGAGTTGTAGTAGCAGCAACTTTTGTAGCCATATATATTCCTCGGTAATCTTTTTAGATATATATACTTTGTTAACAGACAAAGTTATGAATTTGGTACTCATTTCTGTGTGTGTGTTTCTGCTTTCACCATGAATGGCTATAATTAGTGAGTAACAAAAATCATTTCAAATCAATAATTATGTCCATCCCATTTATTTCTTGCTCAAGTGATGACCATTATTGTATTCTAAATGTTAAATTAAAGCCTAAAATCATGGCAAATTGCAGGAGCTAGATTGGAGGAGGGCTCATGTAATATTGCTTCCATTTTCTCTTTTCTCATATAGGATATAAGCATCCTTGTTGAGTTTTTGTTACTAAGATTATAGCTCAAGTAGTTAAAAACTACATCAAAGAAAGATACAAATTTCAACATAATTGTAAAAACAACAACCTGTAATATTGATTTTCACACACCCTATTTAACCTTGCACATACGGTACCTCTCTTATTTCTAATCATTAGATTGAATAAATCAGGCAGAAACAACAGACAAACGGTGTGTGTTTTATCATATCCCATACTAAAATCTAACATAATTTGTATCCGAACTCACATAGCTGAAAAGAACCAAAATCCTAAATTATAACTACCACCAAGAATCAAAGCCACTCCGCGGTATGATTCACACCGCATCTAGTCAAAAAGAATCTGTTAGAACTAATGAGAGGAATTTTATATAGAAAAACAAAAGAGTATAGCAAAAAAAATTTGCTAACGGTTCAGATCAATGCAGGGATTCCATCTGGGCAATTCACATCACTTTGTTAGATGCACGAGTGCAAAATTTATTGACAAACTTTTACAAACAAATTAGCATCTCCAATAGTATAGGCAATTAAAGTACATAAAATTGGACTATACAAGTTGACGTGGTTTGTTGTCTACTCAGTTGTCTTATGAAAAAAGTTTGACACTCCACTAGATTAGGCAAACCAAGTAGGCAAAATTATTTTCTTTCATCTATAACACTTATTTTTTTCTTTTAATTATGTCATCTTCTTCTACATAGAATATTTTATTATAAAAAAAGATGTGGGATCCAATTTGCTTCCTCATGGTATTGTACGCAAGATTGCCTACTTTGGAAGAGTAAGCAAAATTTGCAAACTCAATTGCATATATCATTGGAGCTAATTTTTGCATACGTGCCTCATCAAAATGTGTTTGCCTGTACCATTGAAAATGCTCAACTGCATCCTGCAACTTACCCGAGAATAATGCGAGTTTGCTCTTTTACCTCGTTCTTAAACACCACTTAGGACGACTAATTAGTTTTTAAATTTAACGGTATTTCTCTTTCTACTTTTTGAGGAGGCCGCCGCTCGCTATTAATCTTAAACAAAAGCACCACCTACGACTGAAAGATTGAGGATCTGTTTTAAAGGGAAAATAGACGGAACAAAATCGAAAAATATTTGACTCCGACAGCAAAAGCAGCTGGTAATCAGCTAGTTTTCCGGATTAGAGATTAGGGTTTAGGGGTAATTAGTTGCCTTGAGATTTGCGAGAAAACTCAAAACAGTGCTTGAAAACAGAATATTTGAACATAAATCATGTGACAATGCTGGGGCAGCAGACCCCACACCTGTATTTATCCCAGTAATCTAATATTTGACCACTATAGGCAAGCTATAATATCGTCTCGAATCAATTTATACAATCTTATGCATTTTAACTTTTTCGTTTCGTTTCGTTTCGTGATACACAATATGTTTGGTATAATAAAACCCTAAAGTCCTTTGCTACTCAATAATGTCATCTCAAGTTCTTCATTCCAATAAGAAGGTGTTGAACAAACATGCATCAATCCACCAAAGTTGGACATTGTGGTTGAAAATGCAGCTTTGAAGATTATATTTACACTAACCACCAACTTAGCCACTATTGCAGCGTTGACCTGTTTTACTTCTCAAATGTTCTTCATCAAAATTCAAATCTACAAGCCTAAGCTTAAGTGGTCAAGTTAATTATTACTGCTAATTAGTCATGAATTAAAAACTTACAGTTCAATGTTATTGATGTCATCTTAGGGTATGATCCAAACAGTCAATACTTGTCATGACCGTCATGTTACTGCTAAAAAAAATGGGGTGTGAATCGTGATATCACAAATATGTTGTCTAATAGTGACGTAACATTGAAATGTTATTGTGGTGATATTCTCATTGCATGAAAGTTCTTTTTTGATAAAAAGAGTGTAAGAAGTAAAATGAATTAACTTGGCTTCTAAATGAATGAGGAGGAGTTTCTCCTCACTTCACTCCTTAGTTTTAATTAATTTTTTGTAGAGATGATCTTTTAAAGAGATTTATAATATGAAAGATTCTGATTATAAACATGAAGTTCTATGAATCGGTCACTAAGTGAAATGAGAAGGAACTCCTCCTCAATCTTGAAGAGTAGAGCATTGCTCCAAGTAAAAATGACTTTGAAAATGAGTACAAGGAAATTAGGAATGGAATATTTTAGCTTGAAAGTGTGAAACACTAAAGTCTCAAAGTGAAAAAATGCCAGAAATGGCGTCAAAGAGGTGGAAAGTTCTGAGAAATGGACATTGAGTTGAGAGGTGGGGTTTGAACTTGAAGTCCTTTCTCTCTACCTCTGCCCTCATATTTGGACCCAATGAATACCTTGCCATCTTCTTCTTCCATATTTTCTCTCCCTCCACTCCACCACAAAAAAGTCAAGTCTTTTGAGTCCTCCTAAAACCGTAAAAAGTAGAGGTACAAATTACAAATACAACTCTCCCTCTCTCTCTCTCTCTCTTCACCAACGTCGCTTTCCAAGTTTCAGAACAAAGATTTTTCTTCCTTCCTAGTCCTCCCAAAGAACAAGTCCAACTTCCTTTCCCACTTCGCCTCTTCAACTCTCTCTCTCTCTCCTCACATATTTAAGGCTTTGGTAGAAAATTGAATTCCAAGCAAAAACACAAACATTTCTCATCAGGGTTCTCCTCATTTCCTCAGAATCTCAATTCCCTTCTTCCATTTTTTCAATTTTTCAAGTAAAGCTCTCACCTTTAGCTTCGAACAACAGCAACAATGGGAGACTCCTCCACTTTCCGTCGAACACTTGACGACTCGAACGCCGTACAACTCACCGGAAAAATCATGATGATCGCCGTGCTCGTCCTCTTCCTGGTAGTCGTCTTCGTCCTCTGCCTGCACCTCTACGCCAGATGGTACTTGTGGCCGGCAGACGACGACCGCACCTCGTCGGCTCGCGGCCAGTCCCGCCGCCGCCGCCGCTTCGTTTTCGCTCCCGGGCAGGACCCAGTTGCCACAATGAGGAAAGGGCTCGACCCTTTAGTCCTCAGGTCTTTACCAGTAGTAGTGTTTCCTTCCGATGACTTCAAAGACGGGCTCGAATGCGCGGTTTGTCTCTCCGAGCTCGTCCATGGCGAGAAAGCAAGGCTGCTCCCGAAATGCAGTCATGGATTCCATGTCGATTGCATCGATATGTGGTTTCAGTCTCACTCCACGTGTCCGCTCTGTAGAAACCCTGTTGCTCCTGGGAGCTCTGCTGGTTCCAGTTCTTCTGCATTGGAAGAGAATGTAAGTGATCAGATTCTATCACCTGCTGAGAATTTGGCATCTGAGATTTCGATTGAGGCTCCGAATTTCCCAACAAATGTGTTGTTTTGGGGGAACCAGACCCGGGTGAGCTCCGGACCGGGTTCGGGTTTGGAAGAAGAAGGCCCTTCATCACAACCCATTTGCCCATCTCCTTCATCTTTGTCATCTGCAAGCAATAGGCCGGATGGGATGTTGGTGATTGATATACCGAGCGAGACTCCATTTGTTTCTGCTTCACCTTCGCCTTCAAGTAACAGGTTCGCCGGAGATGAGGACTTGAAGTCGCCGGTGCCGAAGCGGTTGAGGTCACTGAAGAGGCTGTTGAGCAGGGATAGGAGGATTAATCCCTGCAGTCCTGGTTCTGTGGATGTTGAACAAGGAGGAGGGAGAGGAGGAGGGCAGAGTTAGAAAAGAAGCTAGAATTAATGTTTGCACATAATTTGATAAGTAAAAGATTAATTTTGGTGATGAAAATTTGTTGTTTGAGGATGTTCTGACAGATGAGCAATCTTTTGCATCCCTGAGAATTTCGGATTAGGGTTCTTATGGAGATGAAGATATAAGCATTATCTATGGGGATTTTAATTTGGTAATTGTTCTTTTATTCTTGAAGAGATGGATCTTGAGATCTCAAAAAAAGTTGTAATATATATGTATCTCTTAGTTACTTTAAAACATAATTCAAACAAATTGTTTGAACTGAAGAATGTATATTTTGTAAGCAAAATGTAGGCTCAATTTTCTTAATTATGGGTTTGATGCCTTAAACCCTTTGTTTTGGTTAACCTATGATTCTATGAAGAAGAAAGGAAAGGAAATAGCAATTGAAGTTCTTAATTAACTTTCTCTTGTTTGGTTATTCCTGAAGGAAAGGACTCACCTATGCTCGGGGGTGACAAGGTGGCGTTTCAAATCATTGACAATAATGTCATGTGTTTTAACTTCCTCATACAGTATTATACATGAAGCTTCGCTCGAAAAGTGTAGTTTCCCTCTCAAAAATAAGTTTTCTTTTTTGTTTAAACTAAAATTTGGATTTCCCTCATATTGGCTAAAAATTGTTTCTTTTAACTGATGAGCATAAAACATGAATACATAAATCATGAGGCTGCAATTGAAGAATGAACGAAAAAGAACATAAAAAATACGACAGAAATTTAGGTGCAACCGGGTGTGTATTTCCTTGTGCCTATCTCTCTCCTGACCTCAAATGACACATGACATGAGGCGAGAGATAGGCACAAGGTGCGAGAGCATAAATCATTAAATGTCACTTCATGATTGCTTCCTTTGATTACTTACAAACCCTAAGAAAAGGAATACATATATAGAAGGCTAAATTGACTTGGTTGTCAAGCATTCTAAGTTCTATTTTACAGCATACTAACAAATGAAACACAATAACATTACACCTAAAGAACAATCTCTCAGCGTCTTTTTTCATCCTCGGATGATTCGAATCAACCCAGACGGCTTGAATTCCCGGCTTTCTTCCAATCGATGATCCAACTGCATTCCCATCACAGCCGATGCAGAATCCATAAGTTCATTGTACTTCATTAAAATTTTCAGATTAGACTCTGTTGTTCTTGCCACCACAATTCCATCAATCAGTTCAAATCCTTCATGGAGCAGAAAGGTTAAGAATTTCAATTCTCTATTCCCCAACTTCATGAAAATTTATGTAACTAAATAAACTGGCCCATAAGTTTGTCCTACTTGAGGGCTGCCATCCTTGTCAAGGCACATATAAGGTATTGCATTGGCTGCTCTCTTTGTGGGGTTGAAAAGACTGGCAATAGGCCCCGACATTGGACGCCGGTGCCTGCCATCCATAGCCTTGATGGTGCCATACACTGGACCGGAAACGTTAGTCCTCTTCGCATTAGAAACATGAGATGCGGCTGCTGGTTTTGTGCTAGTTTTGTTCAGTTTCTCTCCTTTCAACCATGGAAATAGAAACTTTTTCCACGATTTCTTCTTCTTCTCTTGTCCCAATCTTCTCTCTCCACCTTCTTCTGATGATGCCTGGAAATCTCCCTCGACTGCATAGTGTTTGGCTTCTTCCAAAAACTGATTGAATTAAAAAATTAAAACCAGATGAAATTAGCTAATAGAATATTTTTCAAGCGAAGAAAGTGACAAACTTTAGATTTCATATTAAACCCTATACACTACAATAGCTAAAACTATAGTAGTTTTTATGTCCTTAAAAGGAGAATGCCCAAAATGTTATAATCTCATCAACATTACGAGACTCAACGCCTCAGCGCTAGCCAGTTAATAATCTAACTTGATAAAAGTCGGTCTGAGGATCGAATCCATTGCCATGATCATGCTCCATCTCATATTTTGGATGCACAGGAGATTTCTTCATACTTGTCTAAATGAAAAGAAAAACAAGAAGATAGTTAGAAAGCGTTTAACCCTACATCCGAGGTCTTGGGCTGGAATTCCCCTTCCCCGAATACCGCATTGCATAAAAAAATGATTTATAAAGATAAGAAAATGAAATGAAATTCACAACTATGTCTCTACCTTTCAGTTGAAGAAGAGCAATCAATCAAGCAGAAAGCTATGAAACCAAATTATAGTGGTCCATTTCTACTAACAGCCATTGATAAAAAAGGCAAAAGCCAACCACCCTTTTACAGAAAAACCCACATCAATATATTTCTAGTTTAAAAAAAAACCCACAAAAATGTGAAATGGTGGTTGAAATGGCAGTGTTCATACTTCAGAAAGCATTGGGCAAAAGATACTTAAAACGGCTCTCTTGATAAGGCAAAACGTATTAAACGGATAATCACTTAAAAGGCAAAGTTAAGCTGGCAAACATTAATTAGTGCTAACCACTTTTTAATGACTGTTACAGTGCTTCTAATGGATGGTCCCCTGCATTATAACCCTAAACTCCGACAAGTGGTGTATTGTCTTGGTAGTTAGCGTTTTTTTTTTTAACTTACTGCGTCTCAAGTTCAAACATTCTTCATTTCTTTAATAATATCGCTTTTAATTAAAAGAAGAATGTCAAAAAATTAAAAACAAAAGAAAGATACCTTTTTGTCATGGGAACTGGGTCATGCACGAGTGCCGACAAATGCGGAGCATGTTTCGGGGGAGGGGGGGTGGTTTGAGGATTTTTGTGGGCAAAAGTTTTAGGAGGGAAAATGGAAAGTGTAAATCTCCTTCTTCCATTTCTGGCGTGCAGCAAGGAGCCTCAGTTCTGTTTGCCCACAGAACATAAACAATTTAAAAACAAGGGAGATAGAGAGAACGTGCTTTAGTACGTACAAACCGATAGGTTAATATACTTTTTCAACTTTGTATCGAATTTATTATAAATTTATTATTCTTATATTATTGTGCGTTGAACGTGAAATCTTTTCAAATTAGGTAAAGATCGGGTGTCACTAGATCAATATGTCAAAATGATAGTTTATCGTATTTTGATACTTCAAAGCCATTGATGTAGTGCCCTACAACATTTTTCTTCTTCCTCCTTTTATGAGGCGGTGTTTACTTTTCAATTGATTATTTGTAACATCTTTCATTAAGCATAGGAACTAAAGTTAATATTACGTTTTAGTAATATTTCTTCTCACTTGTAATTGAAAGGTTCTGAGTTTGACTCTCATGAATGACGAATTCGATATTAAATATTATGGCTGGTTGATTGTGTGGCTGAGTCAAAATCCCCCACCGCTTTTTTAGCGTTTATGCAATCAAAGTTAACAAGTTCTTTGCTATATGTCATACTCATGGAGTGTTCTAATTCTTTGTTTTACACTACTCAACCATAGTTCAGTTGCTGAAACAGGGAACATGGAAAAGAGAAAATATAAGGCTAGAAAATGAATTGCCATGGACAAAGCTGAGTTTTCAAATGATTAGTTTACATTATGCGGAAACGTGCACTAGGAGGGGTTCTTCTATCCGGAACCCGAACTAAGCCCAATAGATGAGGGGCTGAATTTTGGGGTATAGTGGGCCTCACAATCAAGAGGGTGGGTTATAATGGTTTTTTTATGTCTAGGCCGTATGGATTAGGTGATCCTATTTCCCTACACTAGAATTTCTCATGCGCTAGAGTCTCCACTCCAATATAATGTATGATGTGATAGGGATGGGAAGCAAACACGAGATGTACGTGGTTCACCCTAAGTTGGGCTACGTCCACAAAGGTAGATGAGTTCTCATTAATAATGTAGAGTTTACATAATACATGGGATTAGGCATAATCATCATTAGTGAGTTCTAATAAGGGATTAGAGGGTCTAAGATCATCAGAGCTTAATTGTGGGAGAATGATCTTCTTTTATAGTTGAGAGGAGTCCCCTGTTTTCATCCGCAGTCGATGTGGGACTCTAGGAGCTTTCTCTAGTGTTGACACGTGTCATGTTGTGATTGGCCTCTTGGTTAGAGAGAAACTCATGTGCTTCGGCAGGGGCGCCTTAGCGCGAACCCTTCAGTAGGTTTCTGAAGCTACAAAGTTGACCAGTGCTTGGTAGTTTCGGGATTGGTGAAGTATGGTACAAACAGTGCTCCCCCAAGTTCCCGAGTGAGGAAAAACTTCTTGGTTGGGGACTTGTAACATTCAAGTGACTTAAGTAATCACGAAACTTTCGAGTACCGAGGTGTAGTAGTAGCATATATGGGAGTCCCCCTAAGTCTCCGATCGAGGAGGGTTGCCTAGTGAAGGGTCTTGATCTTCCTGAGCGCCAAAGTACCAAAATATTGAGTATCGCCCTTGAAAGATTTGTAGTCTTCCTTCCGTGAGTGGCCCCTTGTTGGAAGCTTATAGTTGAAGCTTTTTGACCTTCGTAAGTGAAGCTTTTAGACCTTTGCATGTGGGAAGCTCTTGACCGTCGCATGTGGGAAGCTCTAGGCCTTCGTATGTGGGAAGTTTTGGACCTTCGCATGTGGGAAGCTCTAGGCCTTTACATGTGGGAAGCTTTGGACCTTCGCTTGTGGGAAGCTCTAGGCCTTCGCATGTGGGAAGCTTTCGGCCTTCGCATGTGGGAAGCTCTAGGCTTTTACATGTGGGAAGCTCTAGGCTTTTACATGTGGGAAGCTTTGGACCTTCGCATGTGGGAAGCTCTAGGCCTTCGCATGTGGGAAGCTTTAGACCTTCGCATGTGGGAAGCTTTTGTAGAACCATATAAATTGATTTTGCTTTGCACACTTGTGATCATCAGTGTGCGAAGCTTTTCCCTTGTTGGGTTATTTTTCAATTGTTGAAGGGTTGGAAAATCATATAAATAGATTTTGCTTCGCACACTTGTGATCATCAGTGTGCGAAGCTTTTCCCTTGTTGGGTTGTTTTCCAATTGTTGAAGGGTTGGAGAATCACATAAATATATTTTGCTTCGCACACTTGTGATCATCAGCGTGCGAAGCTTTTAGACATTCGCATGTGGGAAGCTCTTGACCTTCGCATGTGGGAAACTCTAGGCCTTTACATGTGGGAAGCTTTAGGCCTTCGAATGTGGGAAGTTTTGGACCTTCGCATGTGGGAAGCTTTGGAACTTCACATGTCTGAAGCTTTGGACCTTCACATGTGGGAAGCTTTTGTAGAACCATACAAATAGATTTTTCTTCGCACACTTATGATCATCAATGTGCGAAGCTTTTCCCTTGTTGGGTTATTCTCCAATTGTTGAGGGGTTGGAGAATCATATAAATAGATTTTGCTTCGCACACTTGTGATCATCAGTGTGCGAAGCTACCCCTTGATTGCCATTGTAGTTCTCTGCTTGAATTGAAATGTTATACATAGCTTAAAGCCTTCGTTGGCCTTGATGGTGTCTAAAGCTTGCTGAAGAGTTTCGAATTGAAGTACTTGTTGAGTGCCTTGAAGCAGATGCAAGATGGTCGAAGAGCTTTGGCAAGTGACCACTATGATATTGTGATAGACATGTCGATGACATTAATCTTGTAAAAATTTGGCCATTGTATACCATGTGTAGCCTTCTAGGTTAGTAAAGCTTATAACTTGTCGAAGAGAATTGTAGGCAATATTAGGTTGACACATCATATATGCGTTGAAGCCCTCGTTGGCTTGTTGAAGCATTGCACATACATTGAAGCCCTTGTTGGCTTGTTGAAGCATCACACGTACATTGAAGCCCTTGTTGGCTTGTAATAATACTCTTTGTTGCTGACTATTACCTTTGTTGGGCTTAAGTGCTCCCCTAGTTGAGTTGAGTTGAGTTAAGCTTGTTGACCTTTTGAATTGTAGGGCTTGAGGGTTTTCCATTGTTTGTGAAAGCTAAGAGTTCATAGGTACGAGTTGTACCATTCCCCACTTAGTTGGTAGGAAGAAGGTAAGTTCTTTTATCACCTGATTGGTGGAATGGATGGCAGGTTGCCGAAGGATAAAAAAAAATATTGTTTAAGGTACAAATTGTACCATTCATCACCTAGTTAGTGGAAAGAATAGCGAGTTGTCGGAAAATAATGAGGCACATGCAGAAGGGCAAAATTGTTCATTAGAGTTGTACCCTTTATCACCTAGTTGGTGATGTGAAGGTGAGTTCCTTCATCACCTAGATGGTGGGAAGAGTGGCGAGTTGCCAAGGTGCAATGTAACACATGCCGAAGGGCAAAATTGTTTATTAAAGTACTAGTTGTACCCTTCATCACCTAGTTGGTGATGTGAATGTGAGTCCCTTCATCACCTAGTTGGTAGGAAAAGTGGCGAGTTGCCAAGGTGCAATGTAGCACATGTCGAAGGGCAAAAATATATGTTGACACCCTTCTGAAGCTCAATTGGCTTATGTATGAATGTATTGAAGGTATGACGTTTATGATGATTGACATGAGTGATGCTTATGACACGAGTGATGATCATGTATGCATGTTGCTTATGAATGCTTTGCTATGGAATCCATTGTTTGGATATATGACCCAAGGTTTGAGCTTAATGAAATATATGAATATGCATCAGAATATTGATTTTTTGGCTAACCATGTTAGTTGTATCACTTAGTTTTATTTACCTTGAGTAAAGTATGCATGTTGAAGCTCTGAGTTAGAGTATATAGTATCGTGCATGCTGAAGCTCTGAGTTAAAGTACAGAGTTAGGTCAGAGTTAGACCAAATGTTCTAATGTTTGGAATGTAAAACAATTAGACGAAGTTGTCTGAATTGCCTCTTCATTAAGTATATGCCTAATGACTTGTGTTACAAAGGATCTCGTATGACTCAAGGTCAAAACATTTGTAGTGTGTATGCTTTACTTATAATAGTGAGGGTTTTGCCACTTGAGTCATTGTCACTGAGTAGCCTTTTCTTCAGTACCTAGTCTCACACTTTGAAAGAGCGAGGCTTGATCGTAGAGTCCTAGTAGTTGGAGGCACGCTCACATCTGGTTGTCTTAATACAAACCATTATCCCTTTTGTTGTAATGAGATTGTTAAGGGTAAAAGTCCTTCCTCTTGCCATATAACAAATAGACTTGGTGACTTAGTGGTTCGCTAGGTAGAGCAGAAGGGGATGCAACATGTGTTTGGATGGTCAAAACATTCTCACTTGGTAGAGCTGGGCTTTCACTTCCTACCTGCTGGAGGGGAAGGGTCATAGAGGGGCTCCCTTGATGTATACATCTTTGCCTCGGCAAAGGCATGATTGTAAGCTTTAGTCATCACCTAAGAGTAAGTCTTCCAAGTATTGGCATTGATCATGTATTTGAAGAAACACTCACACATGCCCACTGTGAAAGCCCTAAGGGTTGTCTTGTCATCAGCTTCGGTGCAATGAGTGTACTCGTGGCTAAAGCGATCGGCATATTAGCGTAATAACTCGTCAGGCCTCTGGCGGATGGTGTACAAGTTATCTACATAGTGCAAGCGATCAGTCTGGAAGATGTGTTGAGCCACGAAGAGTTTCCTCAGTTCGTCGAAGGAATCCACCGTCTCGGGTTGAAGACGACAGTACCAGTTAAGGGTTCCACTAGAGCGAGTGGAGGGAAAAAGAAGGCATCGCTCCACATCACTATGCATGCGATATGCCATAGTGGACTAAAAAAGGTTGAGGTGTTCAATCGGATCTTCTTTTCCAGTATACAACTGTAAGCCAAGCTTTTGCTTTGTCTTTGCTTGGAGATGGGTGTTAAGGATCCTCCTTGTCAATGGTCCAAGCCTATGGTGGTTCCAATCGGGTATCTCGGGTTGACGCTCAACCTTCAACTTATTTATTTCCTCCAAAAGATGTTTAATGATGGGGTCTTGTGCGGAGTCAGGCACCAAAACAGTTCTTCCTCCCAAGTGTCTATTGTTGTTTGGTGGTGGAGAAGCTTGGTCAGAGACATACGTTATTTCTCTAGACTCAAAGTGCTGGCTTCTGGAATGCGCCTGTTGGTAACCTCCAGAGTCTCCTACACCCTCTTGTCTTCCAAAGGTTTGTCGTTCCTTCCTTATATTGTCAACTCGCTTAGGGGGGAGTGCAGGACCAAGTTTCTCCAAGACCATTGGGTCGTTGATCTTTTAGCTTATTTGAATAGGCTCCTTCCTACGCTGCTCTAGGAAGTCTCGACAATCACGATACACGGCTTTTGATCCTTCAACCCCTTCTGCAAGAAGATGTCTTTTTTCGCTTCTCCTGCTTCGGGTTGAAACAGCTGGGTTGAGAGAGGTTTCGTGTTGATCAACGCCTTGTTAGGGAAGCTGTTGTTCAGCAAATCTACCTTCCAAGTTGAGGCCAGGTGCCCCTCCAAGTTGGCGAGTACCGAGCTGTCGATCTATAGCCCGAGAGGTTTCGTGATGCCCATCGACAAGTACATGAGGCTGAGCTTGCCTTTCATCTTAGAGCATCTGGAAGACCTTCATGTATTGTTCTTGAAGGACTTCATTCCTAGCCGCCATTTCACTGTTTTGTGCTTCAAGCTCCTCGACTCTGGCGTGAAGATCAGCATGTCCTTTATCCTTCCTTTACCTCGCACTACACATGAGAGGTGTATTGTGCTGGGTACTTTGGCCCTCCTCGCTTCCCATGTTGGAAAGGGGTACTCGGTCGAATGGGAAGGTCTGAAAGATGAGACTCAGCTTGGTCAAGGTGGTGAGAGTAGGAATCAGTGTTTGATTCCCACAGACGACGCCAAATGTTGATGCACAAAATCGAGTGGACTTTGGAACAACGTAAAGTGTCAAGGTGAGATGACCTTCGCTAGATTGTTCAAGTCATCAAGTGAAGATAATGTATGATGTGATAAGGATGGGAAGCAAACACAAGATGTACGTGGTTCACCCTAAGTTGGGCTACGTCCACGAAGGTAGATGAGTTCTCATTAATAATGTAGAGTTTACATAATACATGGGATTAGGCATAATCATCATTAGTGAGTTCTAATAAGGGATTAGAGGGTCTAAGATCATCAGAGCTTAATTGTGGGAAAATGATCTTCTTTTATAGTTGAGAAGAGTCCCCTGTTTTCATCCGCAGTCGATGTGGGACTCTAGGAGCTTTCTCTGGTGTTGACACGTGTCATGTTGTGATTGGCCTCTTGGTTGGAGAGAAACTCATGTGCTTCGGCAGGGGCGCCTTAGCGCGAACCCTTCAGTAGGTCTCTGAAGGTATAAAGTTGACCGGTGCTTGGTAGTTTCAGGATTGGTGAAGTATGGTATAAACATAATTAATAAGATATGAATTGAGATTTCCACTTTGATAATCCAAATATGTTCTGAATACGATAGTTTGATTATTTATGAATTCAAATATGAATTAAGGCTTATAATTTGATGCAGCTTAATATAACATAGATATTAGTTGTGTAACAATAATATTAGTTATTTATGCATCGAGTAAAAGAGTGAAATTACTACTCATATTTTAATTGTTTTAAAGTCTTCGATAGTCCGAATTCGACAATCAAATAATTATAATAAATAGATTAGGATGCCAACGGGGCAGGGCGAGGTCCGGGTGCCACCTCCATCCCACATCTATTTGTGATTTTTCTCCCGTAACTGCATTCATAACCATTCTTTTTAAACGGGGATTCCTCATCCCCACCTCCGCAGGGGATGGTACCTCCAAACCCGCACTCACCAACCCGCTTATCATGAAAAATTTATCTCTGAAATTTGATTATACAACACAAGTTAATCAATAATTAACTAGTATAAGTATGCAAACCAAAAAAGTTAATAACAAAGAAAATAACTTTAAAAAAAAAATCCACACAATTGTAATAACAAGAAAAAATGAAACACAAGAAGACCAACAAAGAGGACTCACAAACCTAATTTATAAAAATTGCATTAATAATTTAATACCAGTATATAATCAGGCCGGTTCGGATCGGGGATGGCAAATCTACCCCATACCCGTTTATTGTCCTCCATAACCAACCCATTAGGGTCGGGTATCCGCGGATACGCAAACCCGTGGAGCGTTTTGCCATCCCTAAAATAGATACAAATATGAATTAAGGCTGATCCAATCCAAAATCGATTCGTTTTAGAGATCGACTCATCGGTAAACCGAAATCCGAGCTAGAAACTTGTGTGCACGAAAGAGGGTTATATTGTGTGAGCGCGGGTGAAAGAGAGTAGCAACCAAAAGACCAAACAGAAACTCCACTGAAGTTGAGATAACATCACAAGCATGTCATGTTTGAACACTGGCAAACAAGGACCAAACATTGACATAGAAGGAAAAACATCAGCCAAGAGATTCAACTGACCTTAGGATCAACCTCCTATACAAAATTATATTAGATACAGAGATAAATCCTAAAACGAGTATTTGAAACAAGTCCCTCGACTCGCAACAGCTTTTATGTCCACGGACCCCAATAAATTTTCTACTTGGGATGTAAGATATTAAAGTTGAAGTAGAGGCAGCGCCATTACAACGCCAAAGACGGAAATCAGCAAAACCATCATCCAGGTTGGGACCGACTGCCTTTTCTTTTTCCCCGCCTCCTTTAAGGCATCTACTCTTTTCATACCTCCTGTAGAATCATCAGCCTTTTCCAACAAGGGCCTCGAATTTTCTTGAGATGGGTCAGATGACACATGCTCTGGAGTAAGCTGCTCGGAACGCTGCTGCTGCTGCTGGTTATACTTCTCCACATACTCGGGGAACATTTTCCGGAATGTTGCACTGTTTCAATATAAAATTGTCAGACAGTACGATAAAGATTGAAACTTGTCACATAGAAAACCAGAAATGAGCTCAAAAGGGGAGAAACCCACACAAGGGTTCCCCAATCAGAAACACCCTTGATGGAAATGAAAGGGCAGGGTGTCTTAACAATGTTCTTCCCTAGAAAAATTTTCCGATGGGGTCTATTGGGGACGATATATAAATTCTATACAAACAGCAGCAGTCTGAGCAAACTGATTTGACACCTAGTATTCTCAACTCACCTAATTCAAGCAAATTTTGAACAGAAATACAAACAACACAATTGGCAATTGGAATTAACCAATGTGAATGCAGATGGATAGAAAAAGAGCATGGGCCACTCAACCACAACCATATTCAAACATTATTTTACTTTAGCCCTCGGTGTGGCTTAAATAATCTAAAAGTAAAGAATATAAAACAAGCTGTAGCTGACCCAGTGAACTTACTTCTTAGAGTTAAATGCAAGAGAAGCTTTTGCCAGACGTTTCTTCTCAGCAACAGTAGTGTTCACACTGCCGGTAGTAGGACTGGTGTCCATCTATGTGAGAAAAGATATATTGAAGCATTAGAGATGCTTCAAAAATAAACATAAGGATGTGACATTTCCAACTAAAGGAATAGATTTTGAAAAAATTACATAAATCATGTTCAACATAAAATGATATGCTTGAACTACTGAATACAGCAGGAGGGGCATAAATCAGCACATCTCATTATACAAAAGATACGGTTGCCTGTACTTCCAAACAAGTTAAGATTCTACTAGCATAGCATCAATAAGTTATCACCAGTTCATTAAGCAACTTATTCGTTAGGAGAATCTGATATAACATTATAAAAACAGTTCATAGACAGGCCCATAAAAAATGAAATTGCAAAAAGGAACCAAAGCAAAAAAGAAATCAGCATGTCAAAGGGCCACAATGGACTCACCATGAATGAAAGAAGCCCCGTGAGTATGCTGCATATTTGAAGAACGGATGTTAGTAAAATTACAACTTACCAAAAGTATTATATAAGTAATCGCGAATTGCTAACAAAGAGAAAGCATACAAAAACATGTAACATAACAAAACAAGTTCCTAATAAACCCAGATGTGTCTGACCTTGACACGGACCACATTGGATTCCAACTTTCAGGATGAACTGCAAATGTACCACATGAAGTTAGTTAATGAAAAACACATCAGAAATATTCTCTTCAAATAGAAATTCACAAAACTTACAATCACTCATAGATAAACAAATTTTCTTCTGAGTCATGAATCTTCCATTTGGAGTAGTCATGCTACAGACAGCATGGAAAGCATAAGCAGCAATTGGAATCAACAAAGTAAATTTATGAAGTAAACAATTGCATGGCAAAATATGTCATAAATATTTGCAAATAACTTTTCTTGAGAAGTTTGGCATCCAAAAAGTAGATACCTGATTCCTGGCGGTTTAAATGGGTACTCTGGAGGAAACTTGATCTTTCCATAGTAATATCCACCTATAATGAGTAGAGAAAATTCAAAAAATACGCAAGCATTGAAATCAAACCAGACAATCATAAGAACAGTTAACAAATGACTAATTTATCATAAATTATTTATATTAAGAACCCAATACAACGTATCAAAATACAATGGCAGTGGGGAGAAAAGACAAACCTGCAAAAGGTGTTCCTTCACTTCCCTCCAACACGTAGTCTGAAGCATCAGATATAAACAATAAGCATAAATATCCTCAACTAAAAAGAAACAAGTTACAATATCATATAGATAACCCTACCAACGCAGTTAGAAATAATATAGAAGCAAAGGACTATGGAAAGGAGTTAATTAGACAGCAAACAGGTTTGCCGTGTTTCACTTAGTATTCTGCACTTCCGGAAATTACAACATGACTTTGAGTATGGTGGCACATTAACATCTCATGGTAGTAGTCACTCATGGACTCAGCATAATCAATAAAAAGATAAAATACCCCAGTATGAAAACTGTGTTTGGCAAGTTATTATATGTTTCTAAAGAAATTGTTTGAGAACTATTATGGAGTGTCTAACCTACAGAGTTCCATACAACAATTCCCTTGCTTCACAATGTTGAACAACTAAAAGTTTTCAATCCCCGTACGAACAAAACTGTTGTCCCATGCCTTGTCTCAATTTCACTAAATTTCCCAAATTGATGTAAAATAAACATATACCACTGCTTCTAGCATATAATGCTTGTTCAACTATCGAAAAGACCAAAAACTCTCACAGCCAAGTAGCCAACATAAATTATAGGGATGTTCGACAAACCACATCGAATAAGTACCTAGATAGCCAAAAAAATCTATTCAAATTTAAAGGATCAGTTGCAAATAAACTTACGCCATTCAAGAATATCGTTTGGGTGAGGACGAGCCACAATATGAGAAACTGGTTCCTACACATCCGAAAATAAAACTATTAACACCATCCAGAGTAAAATAATAAAGTTCCACGATAGCAAAAAGGATACATCATTTCTTTAACTAACGCACATATATTTGCTACAGTTATCAAATTTAGCAAGAAAAGCAACATTAATCAATCTGTTCAATAATACAACAAAACATGGAGAGAAGCCAAAACCCTCAACACAATACGATCCAGAAGCTAACCATATACTGACATTGCAGTGAAACATCAAAATTTATATACCCCGGTTAAACAAGCTAGATATAACCACAAAGAACACATGAAAGAGAACAAAGGGTAATATTCGGGGTGCAAATGATATGAACCAACTACAAACGAAAGCTGAAAACAAGTTCAGATGAACAAAAGAAGTCATACTTTGCAGAGTGCTCTATATTCTTTCTGGAGGCGCTTGATACATGATTTCTCCGCCATCTCACGAACAACGTAATAAATAAAGCACTATTGAGTACTTAACTCCTTCGGTTCCAAATAATTATTACCAGTCCTCTGATAAAATAGAAGAAAGTAACACAGATAGTTAGATTCTTGTAAAACAATCAAAACACTACATAGTAAACTAACAATGTATTACATTAGAACAACTGCCAGAAAGAAAAACACATTAAAAATTACTAAGTTAGTTAAATCAACAAGTTTGTTAATTCAAATTGAAAATTCATTTCCAATTTAGGGTTTTAAAAAAAAATTCGCCAACTTCAATTGCAATCTCACCCTCTATTATTCAAATTAGATGAACATCAAACCTAACCCTAATTTCAACTGCCAAACTTCAAACCTTCAAATTATGCCAAACAAAAAGCCATGCAATTAAAATTCGAAAAATTGAAATTAAAAATTAAAAAAAGATACACACAGCATGATTGAAGAACACAGATCGGAATCAGAAACGATCAAAATTTGGGGCAAACCTGAGGAGATCGGCGATTGGGGGATAAGCAGGAGACCTCGATCGCACATCCAATGACAATTGCTGCTTGTGTTTACGAATTGCAGCTGAGAGCCGACCTACGACGTCGTATGCAGCGGTTATCAATTTAAGCGGCGTTTTCAAAGTCGTTATTTGTTGAGTCAGTCCCCGCAGTCACAACTCCTACCCTTCTTTCATAGATATGGGACCACAACTCTTTCGATCAAGTTCAAATGACTAATATATCCCGGGTTCTCCCTTTCGCGAATGACGTCGGTAACGTCGGTTGGTTGCTTTTTAAGGGTAGTTTTGTAAAACTGAATGTGATGCGTTCGATTTTTTTTATTGGGTTTTTTATTTTGTGGTGAATTTTTCTTTTTAATTTTGAGTTAAGTAACTCCACTTTGATGGAATTTAACAGTTGGTAATATTCACTAGGAGTGTAACTCGAGTGGGTTGGGCGGGTTGAATGGTCAACCCAACCCTAACTCAATATTCACAATTCGAGTTTGGGTTGGATTTGGGTTCATATGAGTTTAGTCGGGTTCGGGTTCATATGAGTTTAGTCGGGTTCGGGTGTTAATTGGGTTCGGGTTCGCCCAACTTTATTGAGTTCAATCTTATAACACCTTATTTTGCATGATTTTTCAAATTTTAAACCAAACAACGTCAATATTAGTTAAAATTCCATTTACACGCAAAAGTTAAAGCAAACAACTTGAAGATTATTTCTAATGTTCCAACCATGCAAAGTTGAAATTAAATTACAAGACGTATACCAAAGCTTCAACAAAAAGAAATGTAAAAGTAACATTATCATTCATTATCAATATAAAAGCAGACAATAAACTTCAAGTATAGTCATTCCAAAACCTATACATAACTTATATAATATGAAGTGAGATGAGTAATATATGCATAGGCGAATTCGGACTCCAAATAGGGTTGGGTTTGGGTTGACATGGGCCGGCAAAGTATCAACCCAACCCAACTCAATAAATGATCGGGTTGAGGTCGGGTTGGGTTTGGGCCGATTTTTTCTTCATTCTAACCAGCCCGATTGGGTTTGAAATCGGGTTAGGCATGATCGGATTCAAGTTGACCCAACCCAAGTTGTACCCCTAATATTCACAAAGGCTTTAAGAAAATATTTGAGCAATCGTCCCTAAACTTTGGCCTAATTAGAGTTTTGGTTCATGAACTAAAAATTCGTGAGTATTAGTCCATGAACTTGTTATAATGTGAAGTAATAGTCATTTTGGCTAACTCCATTAGATTCTCCATCCAAAATAAAGGTTTTAAAGGGGAAAAAAATGGATGGAAGTTCTAACAGAGTTAGCCAAAAAGACCATTGCTCCACATTATAACAAGTTTATGGACCAATACTCATAAATTTTTACTTCAAGGACCAAAACTTCAATTGAGCTTAAGTTCAGAGACCATTGCTCCAATTATCTCAAGGCTTTAAAGTTACAACGAATTTTTTAATGCACTAATTAATAATCTTCTATATATATAAAGTGAGAAGGCAAAAATGGTGAAGCTTTCAATATCCCTATAATGCCCTCACTTTGATAAAAAAGAACAATGAACAACTATCCAAACAAAATAAGGACAAAATGGTAATTTTACATGTTTTAAATAAACTTTCAAATCCAAGTTGTGGGTGGTTAATTATTCTTCCTTTGTTTTTGAATTTTTTTATTAAAAAATATGTAATTAGATCTAAAATAAAAATAAAACTTAAGTTTTAAATTAAAAAAAGGCTATTGCTATAATAAAGCTACGTCACTACAAGAGGACTAGTCACAAAAATTAAGTATATTTTGTCACTATCATCTACATGAGTGGAACATGAGAGACCTCCTGCTAATGACATGTTTACTTAATTAATACTTAATAGGAACTAGAGGAATGACACTTGCGATGCATATGGTGGGAGTTAAAATGGAGTTAATTTAAAGGTGTGGAAGAGGAAAAATGTATAATGTGTCATATTACTAAATTATCCTTAAAATTCAATTCTACTATTCACTTTAAAAGGGCATAATAGTATCTTTACGCTGACAAAAAGGGTTATCTTAATATTTAGTATACATATGTATGAGAAGAAATAAAAACATTCCAATTTCAATCACGTTACACATAAAGAACAAATCAGTAATATCATACCCTCAAAATCATAAATAGGGGTAGTTGATCACATATAATTGTCTTAGAGCAAAGAGGAGGGCAAGGGCAAGTGATTGCCCTTCAAAAATAACTCCACTCGTTGAGCAAGGGCAAGGGCAAGGAAAAATATATTATTATTATTATTTTTTATGCTTTGTTGGCCTTATCCGCCACATGTCATTATCCCCTTACATTTTCGATGAGATTTTCAACAATTCTCGTCACGACACGTGTCATTATCTATTAAAAATCTCATATTAGATTTTTGATAAGATTCTCAATCGATCACGAAGTGTTACATGTCATTATTCAATCTCCTGAATTCCTCATATTTCTCCATAAAAACCCTTCAAACCACTACATCTACTCACACCGATCTCCTCCATCCTCCCTACTCATCTTAATTCATAGGTTTTTAGAAAAGAAAGTTCTTTCAACAATGTCTAACCTGAGGAGGTTGCAAGAGAGTCAAGATGAAGAAATGGAGTGAGAAGATGAAGCACAAAGAATCCAACAAGACCAACACCGAAGGCGGAGAAACGCATCAACCAGTAAAGTGGTAAAAGCGGTGGCAACAATCGATGCAAACTACCAACAAGCAGGTGGTTCAAGAACTGGTTGTGAGCCCAACATCAACTGAAAGAGAGGAGTCCGAGGTGAGAATCTCTTGGAAGATTATTTTATCCCAAATTCTTTGTACCCGGAAGGTTATTTTCGAACAAGATTTAGGATGCGACCACAATTGTTCAACAAAATCCTGGTTGCTATTTGCAACCATGATAATTACTTTGTTCAAAAGAGGGACGCTGCAATGTTTTAGGTTTTATTACTCAACAAAAAATGACAGCTGCCTTACGGATGCTTGCTTATGGTGCATCTGCAGACTCGGTTGATGAGATCTGCAGGATGGAGAAATCCACTGTACTCGAGGCCCTTGATAGGTTCTGCAAAGCAATCGAGGACCCATACACCGTGGAGTACCTTCGTCGACCCACCACAGTTGACATCAAAAGACTTCTGCAGAAAGCTAAGAGACGAGGTTTTCTTGGCATGATTGGAAGCATTGACTGTATGCATTGGCAATGAAAAAAATTGCCCAAGTGCATTGCAAGAAGGTTACGGAAATCGAAAAGGTACAAAAAGTATCATTTTGGAGGCGGTGGCATCATTTGATACATGGATTTGGCATGCCTTCTTCGATGTACCGGGAGCTCAAAATGACCTAAATGTTCTTAGTCAATCTTCTGTTTTCAATGACTTGTTAAGAGGAGAGTCGCCACAAACCACGTATGAAATCAACAGCAGAGTGTACTCGGGAGCGTACTATCTAGCTGATGGAATTTATCTGAGGTGGAACACATTTGTCAAAACAATGTCAAATCCACACACAAAGAAGGAAAAATACTTTGTAGCAATGCAAGGGGGGTATAGGAAGGATATGGAGAGGTGTTTTGGTATCCTCCAAGCTCATTGGGCTATTATTAGAGGGGTTGCTCGCTTGTTTGATGATAGGCGCTTCGAAGCATCATGATGACGTGCATCATCTTGCACAACATGATTGTGGAAGATGAGTATGATTACGACATCAAAGAACTCTTAGACGAAGACACGAAAAACAAGTCAAGAATTAGAATTTATACTGCTCATGAAAACACTGATGAACCCGCCCATCACTACCCATTAGAAAGGGATCGACGTTACCACGAGATGGTCATTCAACGTTACAATACAATCCATTTGACTTTCCTTCACAAAGAGCGTCAACGTGATTTGATGGAGCACTTATGGGCAAGGAAGGATGCTAGTAATGAATGAATCTCATTTTTATGCTTCCAAGTATGCTTTGTAAGTGTGTTTTTTTTTTTGGTTTAATATTTTTGGTGTGTTCTATGTTTAAGTATGCCTTGTAAGTGTGTTATGTATAAGTTTGTTGAACTTTATTTAAGTGTCTTTAAGTGTGAACTTTATAAGTTTGTTCCTTGAAAATAATGCAATATCTTCTGCGATCGACCAAATTGCTTTCTCATTCATTTTTTTTTTTTGTAACAAAAGGATTTGGAAAATGGAAAACAAATATAGGAGATTGTAGGAAAATAAATATTGAGTTGTGATGTGAGAAATGAAGAAGATGGTTTGAGTATTTATAGAAAAAAATTAATTAATGTTTTAACGGTCAAATTAATCATGACTGTTTGTTTTTTTTTTAATTTCAATCCAACGAGCCAAATTGTGCCATGCGACACATTTAAAAAAATTACCATTGGAAATCCAACAGGCCATATCATTTGTCCGTTGAAATCCAACGGCCACGGTGAAGCCACGTCAGAGAGCCAACGCTTCTGTCTGTCCGTTCCTGGTCCATTGGGCCCCACGTTGTAGGCTCAAAGCGGTTTCCCGCTCTTGTGTTGCACGCGCTCGCTGCAAAAAATAGAAAAATGTGGCCGACGTTATGCTGACGTCATCTTGCCCGCTAGCGTGAGGTCGGGCCACACTTGCTGGAGCGCTTGGTTGGACTTCCTCGAGCCCACCTCATGCCCTTCTCATTTTGGACCGGTGGAAGTGTTTTTGGGTTTGAAGACAACAAAGTTGCCTTTGCCTTTACATTTTTCCACACCGGTGGAAGTGCTCTTATTTATTCAATTCTTTACTTTCCTAATCCTTTATATGTAACATGCTATTGGTGACTGATTAGTGTACTTTATACATTTATCTTGTCTTATTAACCTAATTTAGTTAATTCTCATTTATTTTGTGTGCACTTATTTTGTTTCATTGTTTTTAAGTTTTTATCGAGCAAATTAGGATCCATTTGGCCTTTGATATCTTAATATACCCAGAATCTGCTCATTTTTTGCAGTCAATTTCGAGAATTACTGGGAGCTGCTCAGAACGAACTAGGAGACGAGAGTTATATGCTTAGAAAGCTCTCGACGTCTATTTTTCAGGGAATATTACGGATCGTGATTTGGAATTTTCTAGAAGAAGTTATGATGAGTTTAGTACGTACATGTTGTTGAAGGAAAAAAAATGCTAGGGAAACCATGTTTTTAGACCATATTTTGTAAATCACATGATGTGGCAGTTGATGGTTGAATTCTTACTTTAATGATTTAAAGGAGGAGTCCAACCATCAATTGCCACATCACGTGGTTTACAAATTATAGTTCAAGTAGAGATTATCTATGAGAGTTTAGTACATGTTGTTTAAGGAAAGGAAATAAATTTTGGAAAAGAGTACAAATTTGGAACTCATGTGTTGCAATCACAGTTTCTCCTTCATTATCTGCCTTACCAATTGAGAACTACATTTGCTCATTTAATTTGTATGACAATATGTTAATAAATAATAAATTTTAATTTATTTTGATCTTATGCCAGAAAATGGTTTCGTAATATGTGATTATTCACTATTACAATATTCAGGTGTATGAAATGATGTTCAAACACTAAGAGAGCAAAATAATTTCAAATTTGAATAGCGATTAAATGATTTTAAATTTAGTTGATTATTGGCAGAATTGATCTTTAAAGAGTGATCTATTAAATAAACAATTCGAATTATCGTACAACATTACAAGATCAAAATTCATATAAAAATGTTGCTAGCATTCCTCAAGCAAAAACCCTAAAGCAAAAAGAAAGAAGCGAGTAGTACCACAAGATCCAAGAGCTTCTCAAAAGAGTACAAAAAGGATGCCAGCTTTGCATGGTTTTGAACTCTGCTTTTATAAGTGTCAGCCATGCATAGCTGAAGAAGGGTGCAGATTGAGACACTTGAATCCCACAGCTTTGTGTGTTTGGCCAACTGCTTCACTCTTCAGTCAGCTATATCATATTGTTTCCACAATTTAGATCCAACACTAATAACATTATAATAACCACCCTTTTAGCTTCCCAAAACACAATTAATATTACTCTTAATGTTAAAATCACGTGCCTCATCACATGACCCCAATTACCAAATACAAATACATCATCATCCTTTTTCACCAAAATCTGCAGCATGCATCAGTCAAAGTTTGAGCACATGATCCCACTAATATCAGATCCCCAATGAGATTTTTTTTTGGGGAACGATAAATGCACACACTTTTTCTCTTTCTACTCACTCGTGTTTAATTATGTCTGTTGTTTTCGTATAATTTATTGAATCTGATTGTTAAAATAAACAAGAGTGTGTGAAATGTCATTTTTTTCAAAACAAAATTTGGTATATATCAAACATTTGTCATCCCATCTAATCATAAGCTTCTTCAAAAATATCCATCTTCACTTCACTCACTCTAAAAGCTGTAAAAAATATGAAGAGTTGGTCTAGGATTCTGGCTGCTTTGGCTGTTGCAATTTCCATGATATTTTCGACATGGCCTAGTATTGCAACAGCAGAAGCACGTCCATTGGCTTCTGCTTCTGCTTCTGCAGCATCATCAAAAGCAGCTTTTTCAACTTCATCACAAGGTCTTAAAGATTTGGAGGCAGACAAGACGAAGAACCCTAATAAGCAAATTGGCTCAAGCTTTAGAAGGATTCCTCCCAGCACTTCAAATCCCACACAGAACAAGTAAAGTAAACCTACTTACTATTATTACTGGTTTCAGCTTTTTCATGCATCTCTCTCTACTATTTGAAGAGTTCCCATAATTTACCTCAATTGCCATGTTTTTGTTTGCCAGGTCTAATCCTCCATGAGATGGCTGAAAGAGGAAGTACAGAACATTAGTATCCAGCTAGCTTTATTATTTCTCATTTATTTTTTGACTATTTGTTATGCATCTGCAATTTTGCTACCTAAAGTTTTGTCTACTCTAGATTTCAGTGTAAATTTTGTAGTTCTTTTGAATGTATATATAGATAATATATATCTACATTTTTTTGGTTATTAGAACGAACCGAAATTCGAATTATGGAACGTCCTCGAGGGATTAAGGCAACAAATATCCTGCATTAATCTCTTTATATTTTTATTTAAATTATGTGGAACCATTTGTTAGAGATCTTAATACTTTAGTTCACATGAGACATCCAAATAATTTCTTGGTGTTCCTTTCCACCCTATGCCTCGTTTGATGTCTAGATAGGGATTGGATTGAATATATTCCTAGACTGAAGTAAGAACCGGATATTAACTTTCAAATCTTGTCCAAGTTAAAGGCAGAAGGTAGATTTAATCATGAAAGAAACTTATTCTTGTCGATCCTAGCAAGGTAAAAGGAAAAGCTCTTCGATCGCTAATTCATCTTCTTCCTTCAACTTGGATGAGATTTGGAATTTTGAAATTTGACATTCATTTTTTTTCCTACTATATTGGATCTAGTGAATTATCCAATTCAGTTTAATCCTAGACGTAACAAACGAGACCTATGTCCTAGGATCTCAACTTAATACTTAGAGTTGATTGTCTTATTTTTGTTTCGAGTATTAATTAAACTGGTGAAAGGCAACAAACAACTTCTATAACTATTCTCCAACACCTCTTAACAAAAACTTCGACATTTAGGGCCAGTTTGATAAGCATTTTGTTTTTAGTTCACACTTTGTTGTGTTTGAGATATGAAGAAAGTATATGAGGGGAAAGGGGATCATGAGGGGTGATGACAAAGAGGGAAATAAATAAAGATGAACCGAATAAAAATAAAATGTTGAAAGTGAAAACAACTGGGCTAGTTTGGGGTTGCTGTGCTTTTTTTCAAAACTGCTTCTGCTGTGCTGTGAGAAAAAACAGCTACGAAAAAAAGCAGGTAAGTATTTGGTAAATTGTAATTGTAAAAGTAAAGTGCTTTTAGTAAAAAAAAGCAGTTTCAGAGTGTTTGGTAAACTTGTATATAAAACTGTTGTGAATGTGTAAAATCACTAAAAAGAGCATGTTGCTAGATGTATTATTAATTTAATTGTTTGCCAAAAATATTGGTCAATTTATTACATATACTTTTTTTTTTCTTATATTCTTCAAACACTCAATCCACTACCAAAAATTACCCCTCTAGGAATCGGCTAAAAACCGATGCCTTTCACTTGTAATAATCGAGACTTTGGCATGTAATAGGCATGGATTTTTAGACGATGCATATTTTACAATCAGCATCAGTTTTTTAGAGACATTCAATGCTAATGAGGGATCGTATACCCATTTTGTGTAATACCCCAATGCCTAAGGTTGCTATAGCTTCAGTAATTTTAATGAAACTGATGCCTATAAGGCATCATTTTTTTTCTTTTATCAACTAATATTGCCATGACATATAGTTCAACAAAATGCTCTTAATAGATATGAAAATCAAATTTCATTGATACTAGTAAAATGTTACAAAATTTTTTTATAAACTACACATTTCAAAACACCTATATATACAACTTACTAACATCAGACTTAGATTTTGTCAAACGATTACATATGTCAAGATTACAATTTCCTATGGATAAAGTGATTACAGTTTATGATATTAGCAGCACTTCCAATCCTTTCCAAAACACGCTTGGTGCAATCTCTTTTGAAACCTGAAAATACACTAGGAACTCTGAAAGAAAAAGAAAGTAGCTTGGATCTAAAGAGAAGAAATATGACAAACACTTAAGAATTGCAAGCCTTTGAAAATGGATAAACCCAATCTCAAAAATTGGTAAAACGGCAAATGTAATGAAAAAGCATCATAGTTTTTACAAACACACATAAGTTAGCTCTTTAAAACAGACAAAATTTGAACTCAAAGACAAACTGAGGCTAAATACTTAGCTTTTACAAAAAAGCATCATAGTTTCATCCTAATATGTGATGAAGAAAGCCTACTTGTCGAAGTTGTCATGTAGTTTCACAGTATAATGAGCAATATATAATACTTAACGAATCCCAGTCGAAATACTAAAGCTACAAATTCCACATAACTCAAATCAAACAACACTTTATGTTTCTTCTAAAATAGCACTACCATAATAGAAGAAACGATTGAGTAAAGTAGCTTGAGAAAATAGGATTTAGCTTATAGATATATAAAAGCTTTATCAAAACTACAAATAATGAAATCTGAGCAATGAGTGTGGGTTCTGCAACATAGAACCCACACTCTTTTAACCCAAATTACAACTTCAGAACACTTCCATACAATCCAGAAATCATGTTTATAACTTCTATTTCAATTATACTCAACAATTAACAATGAAACTTGAGCTGTTCATTGACTACAAAATTCAGCATTTGAAAATGCAGATCTAGAAAAATGGAAGCCCCGTCTCTGAATAATCTAAAAAAAATACTCGATTCATTCACATTTCATTGATTTGAATCCAAATCAAACACATAACAGAAATCGAAACTAAAATAGTAACCAAAAAACATTTCAGGCAATTTTTACCTTTCAGCCTGAGAGATCTGCGAGCGAGCGTGCGCGAGTGCGATTGCGAGTGAGAGATTGAGAGCTCAAACGGTGAAATGCAGAAGGAGAAACAAGTAGTAAAAGCAAAGTCGTTGTTTCTCAGTCAGTGTGTGTAGGTGGTGTGTTGCACTGCAACACTAGTTGGACTAATAAGGGAGAAGGAAGAAGGAAGAAGGAAGGGGAGCTTAAGTTGCCCAAAAATAGATTAACAAATTCTTTTGGTACCGGTAGTATTATTTTAACAAAACCCAAATTAAAAATCAATTGGTTTAAGAGTAGGGCCATATATGAACAAAACAGATACTACTTCTGCAATGTATCATAACTTCCATTCAGTTCATGCTGTAATTCAAACTAATTAGGGGGGAAAAGGCTCGTTTTCTTTCTAATTACGATTAGTTTCTTAAGCAATGCGAGCAGAATGCTAAGTTAGCATACCAACTTTATTTTACTAACCCAAAACTATAAATTGTTAACATACAATCCAAACGAAAGCAGTGCTAGCTGCAAGTCCTATCCTTTTGCATAAAAGATTTGGATTCCAAAAACCACACTTGGAACTCCAAAATACATCTGGAGATATATCAGAATATGACTCGATCCTAAAATTTTCTCCCAGAAAACAAAACCCAAAACTCAAAAACGAACATTACTGAAAGAATTCTTCGAAAAATGAACATTTATATGATTGAACATTGAGCAAGTGTAGAAATACTGAAGCAACTCTTCTTACAGATGCATTCACCAATTAATCTACACAAATTTCAAACAAACAACATACTAATATCAGCCTAAAGAACACAAAGACTACTAGTTTAAGTTGAAAAATACAAAATTAAACATTTGGGGTAACAAATTTGGGAGTAGGCTACAGTGCTCGCAAGCATTGAATGCTTACACCGATCTCACCATTAAAAGGAGGGAGGAGGGAGGAGAGAGGGGGGGAAGGAGGGTGAGATAGGTGTGAGCATTCAATGCTTGCGAGCATTGTAGCCAGTCCCACAAATTTGATCAATAACTTGTTAATTGTTCAATTTCTACACTCCAACTGCATCAGATCCACTGATTAACAGACCAGAAACATTCAAATTATCACTCAATCAGATCGGATTAGCAAAAAGATAATAAAAAATGCATACCCAGATCCAAAGTTTTGAAATTACAATAAAATCGAAATCAAACGTTTCTAAAATACAACAAATCCATGAAAAAATTGAGAAATCGAGAACGAACCGTGACAAATCTGGAACCGAAACGGATGCTGAGTGGCTATGGTGCGTGAGAGCGACAGAATCCTGCGTCCCCTTTCGCTATATTATGCTGCTGCCATTAGAGGACTTTGGATTTTCAGAGAAAAAGACGGTAGGATTGCCATTACGAAAGTTTCATTAATGGGTACTGTTCACCCGCCTCTCTTGAAAACAAACACTTTTTTGAGAAGCAACCTTCGAGTTGCTTATGATTTCTGCTCTTTTCTACCCATGATTTTGAAAAAAAACACTTCTTTTTCATTTACCAAACACAATTAAAATTCCGACTTTTTTAAAAAGCTGCTTTTAAAAAACTTTAATCTATGCTAAACTAGGCCTTAAAATAGTTTTTGACTATTGTTTTCATTTTGTGTGTCTTTCCTTAAGCCTCCATCTCCCTTCCAGTTTTGAGTCGGTGGAATTAGATTAGTGAATCTAGAAGGCAGGGGAAAATCAAACTCCGAATCTCGAGTACAAGAAATAAATATTTTTAACCTATTGAGCTACAAGTTCTTTGTTGCGTGCACTTATGCCATGTCATTGTCAATTTGTCATGTAATGTTACAGCAGTAAATTGGTAATAATGTGATCGTATTAGTAACAGAGGAACATTGGGGGAGGGGAAGAACAAACATCCATTACCACTCTTAATACAATGCCAGCTATGCATATCTTAAGGAGCCAACAGACTGCGGCATTCGAACTTCATAATTCTCCCAGCAATTAAACAGATAAGATCAAACACTTCCTAGTCACTAATACGTAATTAACACTATGATTAACAAAGAGTTTAAGCACATGTACAAGTCACAGTTGCTACTTGCATCGTGTAAAATAAAGTTTAGCACATGATCCCCCTGGTATATGGTTTGAAACGGGTACTTATGTATAAATCAAAGGACTTCACATCCTAAACTTCATACTAATCTTCATTCACGAACGATGACGGCGACAGAGAGGAAATGAAGGCCTGGTGTAGAGCTCTGACTGCTCTGGCTCTGGCTTTTGCCGTGATAATATCAGCCTGGGCGAATGGAGCAACTGCGGATGCTCGTTCGCTGAGTTCCTTTGCATCAGTCACTGCTTCATCTTCACAAGCCCTCAAAGATTTGCAGGCAACCAGGAAGACCCCTCATAACCAGGCTGGCTCGTCCTTACTATGGGATCTGTACCGACGGAAACCGCCAATTCACAGCGATCCATAACATAGCTGAGAGAGGAAATGCAGAACCTAAATAAGCACAACCCAACATTGTCTAGTTTTCATTGGAAAGCGGGATACCGAGCTTTCGTTTGGAGCAGTATCCCGCTTCCCATGCTGCATGCAACTGCAAATGGTACAATTTGTAATGCAATTTCAACTTTGATATCTAAGGTTCTCAGCTCTGCTATTGAAAGTAAAATGATTCATTGTTTTCTCAGATGTATATACAGAACAATGTCATTCTGTTACAACGTAACAACCTCAACTTAAACAACAGGAACACGAACAAAAACAAAACTCAAAATTTTCCTCTCATACATGCAACTTTCCGATTCAGTTATAACCTATGCTCCGGTTCAAACATCACAAGACTAAGGGCAAAAATAATTTCTCCGCATCTCCAACTGGGTTACATCCTCTGCAGCGCTGACAAAACACAGAGAAGCAGATGATCCACATCATCAAGCTTTAGACTTCTTAGAGGATTTTGACACAACATCCTCTCTGTGCCGTTTCTTCTCTTTCTTGGCCATGGATTGGGATGCTCCCTCATCTGTGACTATTTTCTTCGACTTATTCTTCTTTTTGGAAACATCCTCGTCTGCTGAAAATCTTCCAAACTTCTTGCTGCTCTGTTCTGTTTTCTTGGGTTTGTGTTTGCCGCCTGATGTACTCAGAAATGGTGCAGGAGATCCCTGGATATGTGCAATCTCTTCACTCATTTGCTTTACTTTATTCGGTCGTGATGTGTTCTTAAAATCGTCTGAAAGAAAGCTGCTGTTCTTTGACGGCTTGGTCTCACTAGAGCCAAATATAGAATGAAATTCATTGAGAGTTGATTGTTTTGATTCTTGCCTGGACCTCCACTGATCAGGTCTAGCAGCAAATCTGTCATTTACAAAAGGGTTAACTACACATACAGCAAAAATTCAACTCCAAACAAATAATGCTACAACACTACGCCAAACAATAAACAATTAGCGTTTCCAATTATGTGTGTGGGTAATTGTGGGCCAGAAGATAACCGGCATGTGGTAATTACTTGAATTATTTCACATACAAGTGCAAGCTTTCCTTAACAGAGAAAAAGGATTTGACACACATCTTGACTAACATCGAAGCACATTCAAAACTTGATATTCTGAAATAGAACATGGCAAACAGCTTACCCATCAACATCTAGTTTCCTCATGAGATGAGGGCCTTGCTTCGTGTTCCAAAGTTCATTTTGCACAGCTAACAACTCAGTTACTATGGCCTCTCTCAGCGAGATGTTACCCACAGTAAAACACTTTTCAACAGTAAAAGAGCCTGATGATTGCAATGAAAGCTCTCCAAAATGTCCACGAAGCCTTCAAAGTATGCAACAGAAGATCAAATTAAATCATGCCTTAATCGCTTAGGGGCATCCTGATAGATACACAAACTATGTAAGCAAACAATCTATGAATTAAGTTATGCGGTGTACTTCATGATTAATCGGCGCTTCAGTTTCGCAGAAGCATCAGAATTTAGAAAAGCTTCAATAACACGAGCACCTCCAGAATCTTTAGCAATTTCGAGGATGTTATCAGCATTGAGGCATGTAATACTTGTAATAAAAGGCTGTATGAATTCCTGCATAGTGAAATGCATTATATGGTAGATCAGTATAAACATATATGAGATTTCAAAGCAAGAACAGTGTGCATCTATCATAATCACATAATTTTATTTCCTGAATGTTCTAACTAGAATATATGAGTATATATAAATGCAAGGACCAAGCTCGGTAGATTTCCTTTAAGATGACAAATTGAGAATAGATATTCCATTTATGGAAACCAAATTTAACAGACAAAAAATGATATACAAAAGCGGAGATGATTTTCTTTGAAATAAAAATGGAGAGAGTGAAAGTGCAACAATGGAAAAGCTATAACTCTTTATTTGAATGACCTTAAGAGGGGCATCACAATATGCTAAAACTATACCGGTCAACTTATGGTTACTATATATAGAAGCACCAATACAATAGTTGGGAGCTCTGATTTAAGTAGAACTATGAGAAAGGTTGCATACACTTTGAAATTGAAAAACTCTTTGCAGAATCAAAGAACCCATGACGTGCATTCTATCACCGGTTGGCCAATTCCAATTAGACTTATCTTCACAGTAGAAGTATTTGTCAATAAACAGTATTCGGGGAACAATGCATATAGAATCTTCATTGCTTGAATGTACCGCAGTAGCAAGGGCCTCACAACACTGTCAAACAAGTAATGGAAACATAGCTATATGATTAAAATGAATATCTGGACTCACAACCAGAACAAAAGTCTTGTACACAAATAAATACCATACATTATCCATCTATTAAACTCATCAGTAAAATTGTATTTGCACTGATTGGTGGGGGAAAAACACTATACAATTTGGCAGAATATTTCGAATTCCAAATACATAAAACACTTAGGTGGAAATAAATAAATCATGAAAATAACACAAATTCGTTATTAACCTTATGCTCATAAGTATGAAGCCTTTGACTTGCAGCAATCAGTGAAGAAATAACTCCTGATTTTCCCGTTTTAAGCAGATCCTTAAATTTTGAACCAAGTTCCTCCCAGATCAACTCCATCTAATGGACAAATTGACAATAAGTTGTTATGACAGAATGAAGAGTTTTACAAGGAGATATTGAAGGCATGTATTTTTGTGAAACAAACATGCCAAAGTAGCTTAAATAGTAAACAAATTGTGGGAAAAGTAAATAGAAGAGACTAATTTGAAGTAGAACACTTCATATACAAACGACCCACAATAAAAATGCTAATAATAGAATAACAGGAGAGCGGCAGAGTAAACGAGTCAAAAGGCAGCATTGCCACAAAACATACTTGATCTTTATGCCTTGCTTGAGAAATTAATGCTTGAATCACAAAGTTCCCACAATGATGAGATGAAAGCTCAAATAATGAGTTTCTAAAAACTTTTGTGAACACTTCATTGTACAAGACTTCGGGAGCCACTTCCAAAACAACCTGCATTATTCAGAAAATACAAATAAATGAAATAAACCAAAGCTACAATCAAGGAGAAAAATACAGCAGAAGATAAATAGATTTGAATGTAAAAGCTACGCTGAAAATATTATTTTAATCTAAGGCCAAGAGTGCTACAGGAAGTTTAAATGCAACTGTTGGATAACCATCCGACTAAACATATATGCTCAAAGAAGTTATCATTTTAGAAAAGGATACACAATTCAAGAGAGTACAACTATATAAATCTGGTCATAGTGGAATATTGGCCTGGTATTAGTTTGAAGCTGTCAGAAAATGCCAATATGATACCAATTTGACAAGTTATACATGCATGCCTGTATTTTTTTTTTTTTTTGGAGAATAAATAGATGGAATACTGGGTTCGAGATGCCTGTATATTTTAATGCATGCCTGTATTAAGTAGACAATAAATAGATTAACATCACAACTCATCCTTCTGTAAAGTTTTGTGCAGGCATAAGTATTGTTAATGCAAACCTTATGAATAAAGTGTTTACCTCCATTAAATGGCTAAATGCTGTTTCTTTCATCATATGTAAAATGCCTCTTACTTTAGTCGGTTGGATGGAATTTCCTTCTAAAATATCTTCCCTGGTACATCCAATAAGAACGGGAATTATTTGCAACAGCTTTTCTTCATCTCCTGCTAACAACTGCAAAGCACTCTGCCAAGCAAAAAATAAAGTTCTAACACAATTCAAGATTGATTCAACCCTTGCACATTATAAAGGGAAAAAAGGACAAAAATGTCAAGAAGAGGATTAGAAAAAGAATTTGATGCGTAAAATCCTAGCCATACAAAGGATCAAATTGTAGGGTATAAAAAATTAATAAACGACACCGATCTCACACACGAAATAGTTACCTCTCATCTCAAAAGAAAATCAAGGCCACAAATGTTTAATAAAAAAAAGAAAAATTGCTCTTCCCCTTTTTATAAATAAACAATAATGGGAGAAGAACCCACTGAGCAAATAATAGATTTCCATGTCTTAAGACTAGCAGATGCTAAACAAAAACAAATAGAGATGTGGACGTAGAAAACTGACTTATGTAGTTGTCAATGCTATTTTAACAATTAAAATGCTGTTGATATCGTCTTATCCACCAGTGTTATTAACACTATATTACTGTTAAATAACTTAACAGTTATCAATTGACAATCAAAAAGAAAAGGGACTCATGAAAAAATAGTAGGATAGTATATTTGAACATGCCTGCAGAGCCAAACTGCTGTACTGATCAACTTGCAGGGTCTTAATGTTGTTTTGGATACACTTAAACATCCCTGAAACAAGAAAGTCAAATAAACGTGGGAATCCCTGTAAAAAGTGTGGTGTAATATCTGCGTCTGCTCGAGATGCCTTGAAGTTCAATTGCTCTGCAACTGAAGAAGACTTTGTCCCATGAAACTCAGAAGAATCTAATGGTACCCCTTTAAAAAGAGAAAGAAGACTTCGCAGAACATGAGATCCATAGCGATCGTACATCAGGTCACCAGGATTCTTTGCAATCACCTGAAAATAGACAAGATATATATAGGGTTTAAGGAAGAAAATTAAGAGAAAAAAACAAAAATGTCACAATTTACATATGCCCCGAATATGTAAATTCATTTCAACTGTTTTAAAGTTTTTATGGTTTTAAAATGGTACAGAAATATCGTTTTCTCAAAACAAAAAAAAAATGGTACAGGTATAATAGGCAACAAGTGACAAAATGCTGAACATTTTGACCTAAAACAACTTGAACCGAACACTTGATACCTTGCATATTGCACTTAGAGTGTCTTCAATAGCAGAATACACCTCATTGTCCTCAAGATGCCTAGACAAAGACTTTATGGCAGACTCAGCTACATGAGAACCAGATTGATCCATTGCAATAGAAGGGAAGTCCTTCGCACAGTTTCGGAGGAACCCACAAAGGCTGTTGACATCACAGCCCTCAAGGAGTGTCTGCATAGTGTGGCTTATGATATAATGGGTTGCCAGTTCCATTTCTCTCCCCTTAGCTTCCTCAAGGGCATTACCACATACAACCGACCGCTGCTCCATATCATCCCCATTACCCGCGAAAAGTTTATCAATTTCCTTAAAGTAATTCATGGTTTCGGGATCAACCCGTTTCCTATAAAACAAGTACTCAAAATCATTAAAATGCCAACAACTCACAGATTAACCATCACTATCAAAACCCATCATTAAAGAAACTTGTCATGTAATACCTAACAAATGTATTTTGTGTCTCCGGATCGCGTTGATGTTTAGAGCCCTGCCAGGATCCCTTTCTGCCAACATTGGCATCAAAGGAGGCACTTTGTTTGTCAGGCTTTCTGCCCATACCCATTTTCTTTCTACTCCGTTTGTGTGACTTATCCTCTCCACCCATTCTGCCTCCAATTCGTCTCAATGGCAATGTTTTCGACCTGAAAGAAACGATAAGCAAACCCTCACACTCACCCCCCACCTCACACAAATAATTTCAACAGCTACTACAAAACAATTCAAATAAACAAATTAAAAACACCCATCATGTTCAAAATTCAAATTAAAAAATCAAAACCATAACAACTGTAGCCAATTTACTTTTAATGAGATAGTAAATAGAATTAAAAACCTAGAAATTGCGAAAAGGGCAAAGAGCTACTGAATTTAAAAACCCAGAACATAAATTTAACTATTAAATTACAGAAATTTTAATTTAATTTATGAAAAAAAAAGATGAAATTTACTTGCGTTTGTGGAGTTGCTGCTAGACTGCTCTGCTACTACTGCTTCCTCTGTTCACAAAACCTAACTGGAATTCGCACCAAAACGGCTATAACGTGTTTTGCTTGACGGCGGCGTTTCGGCCGTTGAGGGTTTAGTAAGGGTTTAAACCACGTTTCTTGACCCGACCCGATGTGACGATATTGAGAGACCGGTGTGGGAAATATCGAAGCCAATCGGTTGAAGTTGCGACATGTCGTGTTTAAGTAAACAGAAAGTCATAAACAGTCAAACATTTTCACGAGCTGGGCCTAGCTTAAATATGAGAACACCACAAGATTGGACCAGGCATATGGACAATTTGGCATTCCTTGGACAGCCTAGCAGCATTATTGGGCCTTGTGGCCCACTACAAACTAAGTTTTGATTGCTGTTTTTTGTTTTTCTTTTTAATTACAAGCGACAATATCACTCTAAGTGAGACTAAGGAAATAAAAGAAGGTTTGAATTCAAAACGCAATGGGTTGAAGAGAAAATTATATTCATAAGGGCAGTCCACCACACCACTTGTACGTAATTTTGATTGCTATTTATGATCGTATAAGAATAAGATATCATAAATAAAAGCATCTCTAAAACCAACTCCAATGGTAGGGTTAAAACTCAACCCACTAAAGCTTCTCCAACCATTGGGCTAAAAAAGATTTTGGGTTAAAACTTATTTTGGGCCAAATTTGGCCCAGAAAATGAGCAAATGATAGTGGTTGAGACCCAGCTGCTAACGTTGTCGGCCACTTGCAGAAAGACCAATGGCTATTTTTTTTTATCGGACGGGCCATGTGGTTGGACCATTAGACCAACTGACACACCCCCGACCTGAATATCCAGGTGGACTCCGGATTTCGAGGCGTGCTGACCATCACTTCGAGGGAGTGACATGGAGTAGAAGTAAGAATTTGAAGCAAAGTTAAAATTTAAAATTAATTAGCAAGAAAAGAATTCAAAGAGTGCACAGAGTGGGGTTGAACCCTTATTACAGGATTAAGTGTTAGAGCATAGAAAGTGCAGTGAAGAAGTAAATAGTCCCATCTCGAAGGATGGATATTAAAACACAAAAGAATTCTTCCTACATTTTCGGAAATGTGAGTCAGCATGTGCCATAAATCCTCGTCTGCCAAGCTTAATCCCTAAGTCCTGAAGGGGCGCAAAAACACAAGAAGAGTGAGTGGGCCGAAAAGTAAAGTTTATTAAAACCTTTCCTGATGTTTCCAAAATAATAACCCTTCACTGTAAAACCCGTAGTAATTTCCAAAATACAACCTTGTAATAAAATAATAAGATAAATACCAGGTGTTGAGAACGACGCCCAAAAAGGATACGGGTACTCAAATAATCAGCAGCAGAATATAAATAAGTTTACTTATCAGGTAAATGCGAGCACACGAGTTCATGTAGAAAGTAGCCACATGAACAGACTGGGTGTTAAAATTACGCTCTAGTACTACATACACATGAAGCTAGCGCTAAGCCCGTCACAACGAGTTCTAGATGCCAAGGCAACTAGAATAGGCTGGCACCTACGATGGATCCAAAGTGAGCGTGTCGATGAAATGTGAACATACATGTGAAGCTAGTCTTGGCCCGGATAGTACTAACACCGGGCAAGTATGCATGATAAGTAACAAGCATAAATGTATAATCATGCCAACAATTAATTTCTAAACTCAAGTAAAGGTATTTGATAAAATCATTTCCAATTTTTTAAAACATGGCATGCTATACGATAGTTCATAACACAATTTAAAACACGTACTATAGTATAATTTAAAATAAACAGGCCCACTCACTGGTAAGTTGTCGCGTCGTAGCCGCCGTACCTAGCTTGGCCTTGGTACTCCTCGGAATAGGTCTCAACTATATGAGAAATCATTATACTAATCATTATACAAGTAAAATCCAAATTCTACTAAGGAAAAGACTTGAAATCCCCTTTGTTTGCTTTTTTTGGGAGTTAAAGGTGTCGGAAAAGTGGCCCACGTGCTCACACGCGCCGCCACACGGCCTCACGGTCCGCCACAGGGCTGCACGGAGCATCACGCGCCACCATGCGCCGCTCACACGCCCCCACGTGCCGGTCAAGAGTCGGCAACACGCGTCGTTAACTTTAACGGAATATTCTAATGGCTTTACTGAATATTCCGTCGCCGTTAGGGAATATTCCACTACCTGCGTCAGTTAAGAAAGGAATATGCCTTTGGAATATTCTCGGTCTGACCGAATCTGGACGGGGTCTGCTGACGTCAGGATTGGGTTGGCTGACATCAGAGCCGGGTTTGCTGACGTTAGCAATCCGATCACCTCTGCTATTCCTGGCAGCCGCTTGCCACCGCCGGCCGCCGTTGGTTGACCGAAACTTCACCAAAATCTGGAAAATTTGCAGGAAATTTCAATTTCAAGTAACTTTGTCAAAACTCAACCATTTTTCACGCACAAGTAGTCAAAATGCAGCTAGGAAGATGAGGGTCTCGATTTTACCTAAAGGAACCTTAAAGGGTGGTCGGAGATGGCTGAAAAGTGTCTCGAAAGCTCTGGCCAAAAGTGGAGATCATTGTTTTCGTCGAATCCGAGGCTATCCCTTGCATGCAAGGCTTGGGATAGGTCCTACGACTCACGAGGAACTGTTTGGTGATGGAAGTAAGGTCGATCGAGGTCCAAGTCCGATGAAACTTTGTCGGGAAAGTTTTCGAAGCTCGCCGGAGTTTCTGTGCAAAAGATTCTGGGATTCTGGGTTTGAATTACAGAGCTTGTTTTGGGTGTGGTAGTGGTAAGCTAAGGGCGTTTAAGGTGGTGGTTTGTCGGAGAGAAAATAGAAGTGGTGGTGGTGATACCCTCGGCAAAGTTTAGGTGTGGGGTGTGTGGGTGTGTGTAAAAGCCACAGGAAGAAGAACAAAAGAGATTTGGATGGCAGAATAAAAAGAAGGGATTAAGTTTGAGTGGGTGAAATCCCACAATAGAATCCTTCTACTTAAAGAAGTAGGAAATTCATAAACAATTGCATGCAAGCTTGTCCCAACGCAAGTTTGTAGATTGGTTTTCAGAGAGTGTAGGGCACTTTGGTTTGCATGTCATCCACATAAAACTGCCTGCAGGAGCAACAATACTGAGAAATGTAAATTACCATTTTGCCCTTGCTCATAACTTGTTTGTTACAAGTCTGATTGACGTTCCGTTTGAGCTTACGGGTTAGTAGCGAAAAGTACTAGACAACAAACACAAGAAAGGTACGAAATTAAGAAAAGAAAATCAAATGTCCACGTAGGACTTTACTTAGCCCACCAGGGGCATTTTCGTAAATTTACAACTTCGGAGAATAAAATACAATAAAATTAGAGACGGGATGTAACAATCTTCCCCCTAATAAAAATTCCGTCCCCGAAATTTCGACATCACTAGAATCCACCAAAGCAAAGATAAGGGTACTGAGCTCGCATGTGTTCCTCCATCTCCCAAGTTGCTTCTTCAACTGAGTGGTTTCTTCACAAGACTTTTACAAGATTGATCGTTTTGTTCCTTAGAACCTTTTCCTTCCAGTCTAGAATCGTCACCGGCTTTTCTTCATAAGTCAAATCCTCGTTGACCTCCAAAGGTTGTGGTTGAATGACATGAGAGGGATTAGAAACGTATCTATGTAGCATAGACACATGAAAAACGTTATGAACTTTTGACAGTTCAGAAGGTAAGTCGAGTCGGTAGGCAACTGCTCTTACCCGATGTAACGGGGACTCAGCTTCCCTTTCTTTCTTAACCGAACAACACCCTTCCATGGTGACAACTTAAGAAATACCCAGTCACCCACTGCGTAGACTTGATCAGTAGAATGTCTATCCGCTATGCTCTTCTATCGATCTTGAGAAATCTTCAAATTCTCTTTAATTAACTAAATGTTTTTCGTTGTCTCATTCACTATCTTTGGACCAATGAGAGCTCTCTCACCAACTTCCGACCAACATAAGGGTGTTTGGCAAGGTTTCTCATACAACGCCTCAAATGGTGACATGCCAATACTCGAGTGATAGCTATTGTTGTAGGCGAACTCCATGAGAGGCAAGTGCTTCTGCCACTTGTCACGAAACTGAATAATTAAGGACCTCAACATGTCTTTGAGAGTCTGAATGGTTCTTTCGGATTGGCCATCAGTCTGAGGATGGTAAGCAGTGTTGTAAAGTAGCTGTGAAACCAATGCGTTCTGGAACGCTCTCCAAAACTTGGAAGTAAACCTAGGATCACAATTGGAGATGATGCTGACCAGGACACCGTGGTGTTTAACAATTTCAATGATGAAGAGTCGGGCCAAACGATCCAATGAGTAGTTCTCACGAACTGCCAAGAAATGCGCTAATTTGGTGAGTCGGTCAATGATCACCCAAATACCATCATAACCTCCACGTGTGCTAGGCAACTTGTACACGAAATCCATGATGATATTCTCTCATTTCCACTCGGGAGTGGGGAGTGGTTGCTGCAACCCAAACGGTTTCTTCCTCTCTGCCTTAACCTGCTGACAAGTCAGGCATCGGTTCACATACTCTGCAATTTCCTTTTTCATTCCAGGCCAAAAATAGAATGGTCGAATGGTATGATACATGTTCGTGCTTCCAGGATGCATAGCATAAGCTGAAATGTGTGCTTCATCAAGGATCTCCTTCTTCAAGTCTTCGTCGTTAGACACATACATCCAGTCGCCTTGCAGAAGTAGTCCGTCAGAACTCCGTATTCTCATATCTCATCTTCCGCTGTTTATGACCGCTTGCATAGGTCCCAAACATTCTGGATCGTTCTGTTGAGCATCACAAACGCAATCCAAAAGTACTGGTTTGACCTGAAAGTTGGCTAGTAGTGCTCCATTGTCGTCACATCCCAAGGTGACACCGGTACTTCTGAGCTCGGTCAAAAGAGGAATATGACAGGCAATAAGAGTATTGAGTCTTCCATAATATTTCTGACTAAGGGCATCAGCTACTACGTTTGCACGACCGGGGTGGTATTCGATAGTGCAATCGTAGTCACTCATCAGCTCCATCCATCTTCTCTGCCTGAGATTAAGATCCTTTTACGAGAAGAGATACTTCAAACTCTGGTGATCAGTAAAAATTCAACACATCTCCCCATAAAGGTAGTGTCGCCAAATCTTCAAGGCAAAAATAATGGCTGCTAGCTCCAAATCATGAGTAGAATAGTTCCTCTCGAGTGACTTCAGTTGTCTAGAGGCATAAGCAATTACCCTTCCATGCTGCATCAGAGAGGTGTGAAACCTACCAGGAGTTCCATGAGGCACTACTGCGGGTTGCAAATTCTGAAAACGCCCCAGATGATGACGTTGACGAGGAGGAGAAAAGCAACACCTAGAAGAAGAACAAGGGGCAGTCATCCCTTGGTCCATGGAAGAACCAGTCTTTCAAGTGAGGCAGTTACGGCTCAGGGTCATCTAGCGATGGATCTAACTCCAGCACATCCCGTTCTGGAGAAAAGTTTACTGGTGGATCTCGTTTCAGTCCTCAAGGCAGTTCCAGCCACACTACTACTCAGTTTTGCTACCGGTGCAACACTCGCCATTACGGTGAGTGTAAGCAGGGAAATAAGGGGTGCGACCACTGTGGGCAGCTAGGACACATAGCCAACCAATGTCCACAGAAGCAGAAAAATCGACAGAATCAACCTCCGTCACCAGTTCCAATTCAGCAGGTCATGGGAACAGGTCCTTATCAACAGCCCGCCTATGAAGGAGCTATCCATTACCCGGGAGAGACTACTCAGTATCCTGGAGCTTTTCCCTAGTATCCTGGAGGTCCGATCCCATATCCCGGTGGTACTATGCAGTTTTAGGGAAGAGTACATCAATATTATGGAGGCGCACTGCAGTATCCACAGTACCAGGAGACTGGAAACCAAAGGGTTGGTGGAGGACAATATCCAGCTATAGGAGCAGCGCCCAGTGGATGAAGTCAAGGAAGACAAGCAGGACGTGGTAACCAAGGCAGAGGCAACCATCATCAGGGAAACCGTGGATGAGGCCGTACCGGAGGACAGCAGGCTCATGGTCGAGTGAATGCTATCAATCAGCAAGATGCTCAGAATAATTCCGACTTAACCATGGGTACGTTAAACATCCTTTGACACTTTGCTAGAGGTTTGATTGATCCGGGTGCTACCCACTCTGTTATATCACCTTTGTTTGCTCAAACCACCCAACCTCATTGTACTCCTATCGGGTACGATATGGGAATTGCCATGCCTAAAGGCGAAGTTTCCTACGTTCAGTGGGAGTATAAGGGATGTCGCATTCTAATCGTCAATCAAGTGATGTCATCTAACCTGATTCCTCTAGATATTATGGATTTTGACGTAATCTTGGAAATGGATTGGCTACATCAAAATCATGCCCTCGTGGATTGTCGACGGAAGATTGTCACCTTCCAACCGTCTGGCATGCCAATTGTGACGTTTACCAGCGAGCATCGGAAGATTAAGCACGGATTAATTTCAGCTATGAAGGCGAAAAAATTGTTGAGTAAAGGCTGTGACGGCTACATAGCACATGTGGTATTGGAGAAAGGAAACTCTCTTCGTGTTGATGACGTACATGTTGTTAACAAATTTCCAAATGTTTTTCCCGATGATCTACCTAGATTGCCTCCAGATCAAGAAGTGGAATTCACCATCGATTTACTTACAAGTACAGATCCTATCTCTCTTGCACCCTACCGTATGGCTCCAGTCTTGTAGATTCAATTACAGGAACTTGTAGATAAGGGGTTTATCCAATCTAGCACTTCACCTTGAGGAGCTCCGGTCTTGTTCGTAAAGAAGAAAGACGGTACTTTGAGACTCTGCATCGATTATCGACAACTGAATCGAGTGACGATTAAAAACCGTTACCTCTTACCTCTTATTGATGATCTTTTTGACCAGCTCCGTGGTGCTCGGGTTTTCTCCAAAATTGATCTGAGGTCTGGTTATTATCAGCTGAAGATCAAAAGTGACGATGTTCACAAGACTGCGTTTAGAACTTGCTATGGTCATTACGAGTTTCTTATGATGTCATTCAGGTTGACGAATGTTTCTGCAGTTTTCATGGACCTAATGAATCGGGTATTCCGCCCGTACCTCGACAAGTTCGTGATAGTCTTCATCAACGACATTCTTGTGTATTCCAAGAGCGAGGCCGAACAACCCAAACACTTGCGCATGGTCTTGAGGAAGCTAAGGGAGAATCTACTTTACACAAAATTCAGTAAATGCCAATTCTGGCAAGATCAGGTGTCTTTCTTTAGACATGTGATTTCAGCAGACGGCATTCTTGTTGATCCCCAGAAAGTTGCAGCAGTGAAGAATTGGGAACATCCGCAAAATGTCACCGAGATCCGAAGTTTTCTTGGTCTTGCTGGCTACTACCGACGTTTTAGGAAGGATTTTTCCTCTATAGCCTTACCCCTCACAAAGTTGACCAGGAGTGAAGTTCGAGTGGGACGATGATTGTGAGCAGAGCTTCCGACAGTTGAAGTATTGTCTCACTCATGCTCCAGTATTAGCACTTCCTGATGACAGCAGTAATTTCAAAATCTACAATGATGCTTCCCTAAACGATTTGGGATATCAAAATCTGACACTTAATCTTGTAATAAGGGTTCAACCCCACTCTGCGCACTCTTTGAATTATTTTCTTGCTAATTAATTTTAAATTTTAACTTTGCTTCAAATTCTTACTTCTACTCCACGTCATGACTTCGTCACTTTTCCAGAGTGATGGTCAGCACGCTTCGAAATCCGGAGTCCACCTGGATATTCGGGTCAAGGTGTGTTAGTTTGGTATCATAGCATAGAAAATGTAGTAAAGAAGTAAATACTCCTATCTCAAAGGATGGATATTAAAACACAGAAGAATTCTTCCTACATTTTCGGAAATCTGAGTAGCAGGTGCCATAAATCTTCGTATGTCAAGCTTAATCCCAAAGTCCTAGAGGGGCGCAAAAACACAAGAATAAAGTTTATTAAAACCTTTCCTCATGTTTCCCAAATAATAACTCCTCGCTGTAAAACCCGTAGTAATTTCCAAAATTCAACCTTGTAATAAAATAATACGATAAATACCAGGTGTTGGGAACGACGCCCAAAAAGGATATGGGTACTCAAATAATCAGCAGCAGAATATAAATAAGTTTACTTATCAGGTAAATACGAGCACACGAGTTCATGTAGAAAGTAGCCACATGACCAGGCTGGGTGTTAAAATTACGCTCTAGTACTACTACATACATGTGAAGCTAGCGCTAAGCGCGTCACAACGAGTTCTAGATGCCAAGGCAACTAGAATAGGCTGGCACCTACGATGGATCCAAAGTGAGCGTGTCGGTGCAATGTGAACATACACGTGAAGCTAGTCCTGGCCCGGACAGTACTAACACTGTGCAAGTATGCATGATAAGTAACAATCATAAATGTATAATCATGCCAACAATTAATTTCTAAAACTCAAGTAAAGGTATTTGATAAAATCATTTCCAATAACTTAAAACATGGCATGCTATACGATAGTTCATAACACAATTTAAAACACGTACTGTAGTATAATTTAAAATAAACAGGCCCACTCACTGGTAAGTTGCCGGGTCGTAGCCGCTGTACCTAGCTTGGCCTCGGTACTCCTCGGAATAGATCTCAACTATATGAGAAATTACTATACTAATCATTATACAAGTCAAATCCAAATTCTACTAAGGAAAAGACTTGAAATCCCTTTTGTTTGCTCATTTCGGGAGTTAAAAGTGTCGAAAAGCAAATCAAATGTCCACGTAGGACTTTACTTTGCCCACCAGGGGTATTTTCGTAAATTTACAACTTCGAGGAATAAAATACAATAAAATTAGGGACAGGATGTAACGCCAATGGTCCATATTCAATTTTTTTTTTTAAATTAATTTTATAAATACATTAATCCAAAGGCTGAGATCAAATATGAGCAAATTTAACGATTAAAAAAAAGATAACGGCCCAAAATTAAATTCAACGGCTAAAACAATTTAAAAATTATTTAAATTAAAATTCACCCAAAAACTCTATAAATACCTGTGTGTTTGTTCAAACATCCACACAAAATTCATCTTTGTCATACAATTCTTCTATTTTTTTCTTTCTACCCACCTATGTATATGTGTTTTAAAATGGGGTAGGTTGTGTGGTTTGCCATGTTTTGTCATGTGGTGCATATGTGTAAGAATGAGGTAGGTTTAGTGATTTTTCAATATTTATTGGAATTTAAATTGTTACATCCCGTTCCGGAAAATATTAGTATTTTATTCCCGAAAGTGGGAAATGACAAAAATGCCCTTGGTTGACCTTTCGGTTGACTTTTGCTTCGTAACTCGTACGACTCTTCCCTTTGTATTTTCTTGTTGTGCTCGTCGTTACGAACGCGTGGACGCGAACGGGACGTCATTCGGAGTCCGAACGATTATTATACGGGCGTCAGATTACCGACGTTTTCCGTATTTTTACTGTGGACAAATTGGTAGTTTAGTTGGGGGCCAATCTTCCTATTGGCCCATAACCCTTTGTCCCCTTGTCTGTTTGACCTCACTATTTCTGCCTTTCCCGTGCACTCTCTTTCTCTACAAAAGACCTCACAATCCTCTCAAGCCACCCCGTGGCCATTCCTCCTCCTTCACCAAGTCAATTCTTGGCCAATTAACTTTGCAGACAAAACCATCAAATTCCCCAGCTTCAAATCACCAGGACGAACCCAGTTGAAACCTGCAAACCCAGCAGCCCAATTTCCAGAATTTCCCGACGAGACCTCGATCCTTCCCCGACGAGTTTCTCGTTGATTTCCACCTCGACCTCCCTCAAATTAATCACCATTCATCTCCTGGTGGTCTCAGGAACCTTAGTCAAACCTTGGATGGCCGTGTTTGGCCAGGAATCGACGAACTGGGAATCAGCCTTTTTCCACCGTGTCTTCTTCTCAATTTTCAGGCCACCTCTACCAGATTTTGGACCCCAAATTGGTAAATTCTTGTTCTCTTTGTTCCCAGCTTCATTTTGGCACTTGAATCGTGCAATTTGGCTTTGAAATGAGTGAGATATGTCGATTTGAAGTTTTCGGCATAAAAACCCAGTTTCCGGCGACGGCGCTGGCGACCGAAAAATCGGCAGGGATGATTGGCGATGTCAGCAAACTGGTTCAGACCGGCCCTGGTGACGTCAGCAAATCAGTTCAGACCGGCGCTGACGTCAGCGTTGACCATTGACCGGCGCGTGACCGCGCGTAGTGGACTTCCACCGGCGCGTGGCGGTGCGTGAGGGCGCGTGGGACCTCACATCTGCGCGTGGCGGAGCGTGAGGCCATTTGGCAGCGGTGGTATTGGGTTTTCTGACCCCGTATCTCCGTTTTCGGGTTTTCGAACACCGTTTTCTTCGTATTTTCGAATACTTTATTAATTGTGGGTGTTCTAAAATAGGTTCGGCGATGCGTGGAGTACGGAGAGCGTGCAATTGGGCTATTCCGGCAAAGGTTTATGTGAGTGGGCCCCTTTCTTATTTAAATAAATATTTTATGTGCTTCAGAAATTATTATTAGGCTATGCCTACGTTTTTAAATGGTATTTATCATGTTATATTAGTGAACTTTAGTATTATACTTTATACTTGGTTTACTAGTATGTGACTCGGCTATATTTTATGGGTTTTGGAAATTAATATTATTATGCCTATGCTTTTAAATGTGTTTTATACTTATACTTAGTGAGCTCGGTTTATATTTATACTTGTCGAACCTTGGGTTTATTATTTATATCGTATTTTGGTTCACTTAGTGTGTTATTTTAAATTGGTATTTTATGTACCTTAGTAACTTTGGTATATTCTTGGTATTTCGGATACGGCATCCGTGAATACCTAATTATATGTTTACTTTGAGGTTTATTTTAGAAAGGAAATTACCCCACCTTATTTTATTTAGAAATATTCCGTGGTATGTTTTTACACGCTCAATTAGGAATGCTTACACGGTGTCAGTAGTACTGTCCGGGGCCAGAACCAGCTTCACGTGTATGTTCACACGCACCGACACGCTCACTTTGGATCCATCGTAGGTGCCAGCCTGTTCTAGGTCGCCTTGGCGACTCGAACTCGTTGTCATGCGCTTAGCGCCAGCTTCACATGTATGTAGTACATGAGCGTAACATTATTCATACACCCAGCCTGTTCATGACAGAATACCTCTGTATGAACTCGTGTGTCTGTCATACCTATCGAGCGTATACCCTATTGATTTATATTGTTTGTTACAACCCGTCCCAAAATTTTATGTGAAATTACCAAAATACCCTTAGTGGTCAATGTTGACTTTTGTTGACTTTTTGTGACGACTTGTAAAAATTTATTTCTTTACATATTCTTGATGTACTCGTCGACACGAACGCGTGGGCGCAAGCGGAACTCAATTCGGAGTTAAAACGAACGTTTTATGAAGCTTTAAAGTGTAGGGGCATTTTAGTAATTTCCACCCCATAAGTAAATTAGGGTTTTTGGCTGGCTGCTGTGCAGCCAACCCCCTCATTCAGTCTGCACGTTCTCATTCTCTTTCTCTCCCAGTTTTCTCTCTAAGCCAAAAAGTTCCAAAACTCACCGAAACCCTAACCTTTGGACGAATCACAAAATCGTCGAACCGTTGCCCAAAATCCATACCATCACGATCGTCTCGTCATTCTGGACGAGGCTGTGATTTCAGAATATCCAAACTCGAACCCAATCGTCCAAACCGACGCCGGAACGAAAACGACAAACTGCCATTCAAGTTTCTGTACAATCCCAACCAAGGTAAGCCTCGAGACCATTACCATTGGTTTTATTGGATTGAGTAGGTTCAAATCGATATAAAGAACGTCAAATTTGGTGCAGTTTTGAAGGAGAACGGAATTAGGGTTTCCCGAAGCTTCCCGGCCAATTTCAGGCCATCTCCGGCCATTTTTCCGGCCCCAAATTGGTATGAAAATATTCTACTCGTCAATACCTTCAATTTGATATATGGCACGTTGAATTTGGCCAAAGAACGAAGAAGTTATGAATTTTTGAAGTTTTGGGATTAAATCGGTATTTTTCCAGAAATTCCGGCGAACCAGACGGCGGAGGACGGCGGCGGCGGCTCCGGCGACCAGCGAGAGGAGGAAGAAGAAAGAATATTCCGTCAACGGTAACAGAATATTCCTAACGGCGTCAGAATAGTCCGTCAAAAAGGTATATTCCGTTAACTTTAACGGCGCTGACGTCAGCAGGCGCGTGGGGGTGACGTCAGCAGGCGCGTGCCAGCGCGTGGCCGGCGCGTGAGGCCACCTCCCGGCGCGTGGCGGTGGGTCTGACCGTTTCCCGGCGCGTGCGCCGGCGGCGATGGACTGCAGCTGTAGGGTTTTCGGGCTCCGGAAATCATTTTTCGAGCCCGTTTTCGCTAAAATAGTATTATTTTTGGAATATTTTTTCTATAGGGCCTATATTAAATTATATTATGGAGGTTCTAATTTTTCCCCTAATATTAAATAGGTAATTCTTCAACACCACACTTCGAAGAGGGCCACACCGAGGGAGATTTCACTCCCGATCACCTGTGAGTGGACTTTTGTTTTATTAAATGGTTTAAATGCTTGAAATTGATTATGAAATGTGTTTTTACATGATTTTAAATGGTTTTTGAAGCATGTTTATATATATATATATATTTATTTATTTTTAAATATATATATATATATATGTTGATATTCGTTTATGCAACCATATGTTAATTATTTATGGTTATATATTGTGAAATGGTTTGAGATATGATTGTCTACATGGATATATTTTATGAAATGATTTTAAGGGTCGAATATATTTATATGGAAATGTTGGTATTTAATTACGGGCTTCTAAGCATAATTATACTCAATTACACAAGGTTTATATTTTTGGGAAATTATGAAGTACGTTATATTCTTCACTTCTACACATGAGTATGTATGTATGTTTTCAAACACACATGGTATACTTTCACTACGTTGTAGTACCGTCTCACGGCCATAGGACAAGTCTCACATGTTTGGGTCACACGCACTGTACTCCAGGGGTATTGTCCGGTAAATACCTTAGTGCAAGCTTGTCTTACGTTTATGTTTATATTTGGGGAAAAGGCCCCACTACGTAAGGACTTGGGTGTGACGCGCTCAGGCGCAAGTGCTTACATGTTTACATGTGTGTGGTACTAGGAGTACAAATTATTGAATAATGTAAAGTGCTTGTACGGGATTTGAGAGGCTGTTCCTCAACACGTACATGGGTGATTGCCTATACCCTGTGGTGGTTTTCCTATATGTATTATTGGTATAGACGTATGTTGATACGATTATTGAATATATGACTGGTTATCTTCCGTTTATACATTGATATACGTTTTCAATTATACTTATAAGGTACGTTTTGGTTACTTACTACGATAGTATGATTTTATACTTATACTGGATTTTCAAATTGGGGGTTATTATATTGAAAAGAGAAAGGTTTTGCGAAAACTTTATTTTTGTCCACTCACACCTTTGTTTTTGCGCCCCCTTCAGGATATAGTGATGATGCATCCGGCGAAGTCGAGGCATCTGTGTGGCAGCTCTAATCATCTATCCCGACCATGTAGGGATTTATCTTTTCTTTTCAGTTTCTATAATAATATCCATCCCTGTTATGGATAGAGATTCTAGGAACTTATTTTATTATTTGGTTTCCGCTGTTTCAAAATTAGTACGCTCTGAACCATATGCATATTGACATTGATTTCCGCAAACTTAATAGAATTTTAATTTTGTTTCCACTAAGTGTTGTCATGCATTTAATGGCTTCGTCACTTACGAGTGTCGGCCAGCACCCCCGAACTCGGTATCCATGTGGGTATCGAGGGTGGGGTGTGTCATTGTGATTTTAATATCGGATTTCACTGATGCCACAGAGGCTTCTATTTGATTTACGGGTTTCCCTTACTATTTTATTATACGGATTTCTGGTAAGGTTTTTTTATACTAAGTTGTGGCTTTCTGCCCGTTTTGGACGGTAAGTGCATTTTCGTACTTACACTGATTTTCTATCTACTACTGTAGTATGTTTTCCATAAAGGTTTTCTAGAACTAATACTTGATTTTGACGGCGAGGGGTTACTATTTTCAGAAAAGAAAGGTTTTACAAAATAATTACTTATGGCCCACTCACCCTTCTGTTTTTGCGCCCCTTCAGGATAAGTGGCTTGGAGCTGTCGACGTCGAGACGCGGTGGTATGACAACGTAGGGAATTCTTGTATTTGTAATCATACTGTATTCTCCTACTCTACTTCACAATTATTATTTTCTTATTTCTTTCCACCTACACACTTTCGTGCACTCTGACCTTCATTTAATTCAATTTGCTTAAATTATTTCATAAATTGTTCTAAATGGCTTTCGTCACCCCACGTGGTGTCGGCCAACACACTTGACTTTTGGGTGTCCACTTGTACATCCGAGTCGGGGTGTGTCATAAATACTTTTAGGATTAAATGTTCATAAAAATAGATTAGGATAATCTACATAAATTTTATTTTCAAAAAAGTTAACGAAAAAAAAAATAGGCTAAAATTTTAAGCCAAAACCATTAGAGGAGAAAAGCTAATTCTGGGTTAGAACCTAAATTTTCTAGGCTAAAAATTTAGGTTTTAACCCCAACCGGAGTTTGTCTAAGGAATGTAGTAAAAATTGTCCCTCCCTACTTGTATGGCTCGATTGAAAGTACTTTTTAAATGACTGAAAATATTATAAGAGAAAATATTTTTGGGTTTTAAAAGCACTTGAAGTGCCTACAAAAAGCACTCATGTGCTTCTTGCATTAAGCACTTCAAGTTCTTTTCCGGAATTCACTTACATTTTAACTAAAGATTGGTTCCAAAAATATTTTCACAAAAAACGCTTTTAGTCATTTTAAAAGCACTTTCAAACGAGCCCATAATTGTTGAATATAATAACTTTACAACTTCAATTTCTTTTTAAATTAAATTACAAAAGAGTCAATCGACACAAACGTGTAGAAAGAAACTAGGTAGTGTTCATTGTCGCTACCCTACCCAACCAAAGGACGTTGTACTTTATTTATCAAAAGGGTTGTACTATTTACACACCTTTTTTTACTTTCCATACATTCTTTTCAATTCTTACCGTCGGATCAAATAAATTGAAGAAGATCTAAAGCCAGAAATTAACAAAGGGTGTGTAAAAAGTAGAAAGAGGTGTGTGGATAGCACAACCCTTATCAAAATGAGATACTATTATAATTATAAACACAACAGCATATATGTAGAGAATAAAAACATGTGAACTTTTTTGCACTTTTTTGACCCGAAAAAAAAAAATCAGTATTCAAGAACATGCGTCCTAAGTAATACTATTTTATGTTACTGCATAAATTGTTAATTTATATTCTAATCTTTTCCTAATAATTTTTAGAAGATCCTCCAATTGTAATTTGAATACTCCTGAGTCTCCTCCTCATTTTGCACGGGTGTTAGTGTTCTTGGATTATGAGTACTCTCTGACTGATTCTTTTGGTCGTTTTATCCAACAAAGTTTTTTTCTCTAACTCTTTCTGAATGGTACAAGTGTTCTGTTCACACAGATAATCAAGATTAACCAATATGGCATACATTGTTAATTTGTTAGTGAGTATAACGTTATATTTAGGGTACTGTTATTGACACTCTAGATATTTAACTAATTAAAGTTCACGACAACATGCATGTGTGAATATAGTAACCCGTGAAAAAAAAATATTTAAGTGTCATGATTCTGGTTCTTATCACACGTTAAATTGTATACATGACGAGTGTTCTGGATATATACATATAAATTCATTTTCTCATGCTTCATATAGTTTCGATATCTTTCATGCATTTACAAACTAATTTAGGATGTATAGGGCAATCTTAGGCTGATTGCTCCAAATTGACTTTTTAATATGCACATATTATAACACGTAAAGTAGATTTTAATTCCACTTTTCAATGTTTAATAATTGTAGGTAAAAATTACCACTTTGAGATGCATGTTGTTACCATAGCAAATAATTTATGGTTAATGAGTATGTGTCAAAATAGTATTGATCAAATAGATCTCAACTTGGGATTCGGCTAGAATGTTTACAAGCATTCCATACTTATGCGAATCTAACCATTAAAAGAATCCAACGGCTAATTATATTAATAAGTGAATTGGATGGAGAAACTGGCTCACCCCCAAAGGCCCGTCAAATCAGTCAACGTTCTCCTTGTCCACCTTGACGTTCATTGTCCACTTGTAAGCATAAAAATGTTTGTAACCATTGTACCCTATCCCCTCAACTTGTAGGTCAAACTTGTGTGCTTTCTAGTCTAATGCACTCGATATTTTTTTTCCCCATATTTTCTCGTTTTTTTTGCTTTACAAAGGTGTAGACTTTTCAAGCACCCACCATAATTTAATTTTAGGGTAATTCTCACTTTATTTCTTTCAAGTATGGTGAAATTCGCATTTTGCTATCCTTATTTTTTTCATCACACTTTCATACCTAAAGTTTGTTTTTTTTGACACTTTTATACTTTCATTAATTTATCCATCAAGTGTTCTGTTAACTGATGGCGTGACAGATCTGTGGCCTACCAAATTTGTGCTATGTGGACAATAGACATTAAAAATTAATTAATTAATTTAAATAAATAAATAAAAAGAAAAGCATCTCCTTTTTCTCTTCCCCCTCCATCTTCGACTCTACTGCACATCCACCCCACCCTTTCCACTTTAAGCCCCATCTGCACCAACATTGACACACCCCGACCCGGATATCCACGTGTCAATATCAGATCGAGATATGTTGACCTACATCCCAGAAGGGATGACGAAAGCCAAAATGTAAGTGTTGTATAAAAGTGCAAATAAATTAAAACTAAAGTCTATTTTGAAACTTATTTCAAAATAGTGTGCGAAGTGCAGGGCCCATAATACAATAATCAGTCTCAGAGCATAGTTAAGCAAAGGATAGACAGAATACAACTATTAGGAACATACTTCCGTACAATAGCTATAGAAGGTGTCAAAACCACCAGTGATAACTTCACTTGCCATCGGATCAGCCCTCTAAAACCTGGAGGGGCGCAAAACATAAAATGTGAGTGGGCAAAAATAAACATTTAGAAAAACCTTTGTTTTTCAGAACATAGTAACCCCTCTTTGAAAATTCATGTATAGTTTCCCAAAATCATACTACGTATACTATGACAATTTCCAAAGATATGGATAAATACTTTTAGCTCAAATAGTATATAATATTTAACGTCAAAACGTTAGTAAGGCACCGCTGACAAAATATGAGTAATACCAACACCTCAACAATTATAATGTATACTCATCGACAAAACCGTATAAAGGCATTCATGCCAAAGGTATGAGTAAATAACAATATCTCAACATAACGTATGCTCAACAACATATATAATATGCTCATCGACATATGCAGACACACAAGCCCATGTAGAAACTAGCTACATGGAACAGGCTGGGTGTAATAAATATATATGCTCGGTACTACGATCACGTGAAGCTAGCGCTAAGCGCATCACATACGAGTCCTAGCCGCCTAATGCAGACTAGTACAGGCTGGCACCTACAATGGATCCAAAGTGAGCATACGGTGCGGTGTGAACATACACGTGAAGGCTAGTCCTAGCCCGGACGAGTACTAGGCACCGGTGAATGCATGTATGATGAGCAGATAAAAATATACATAATCATGCCATCACAATTTTCTAAATCCCAACATAATATATTTTATACTTAACTCGTAAGTAAAACATGGCATGATAGAGAAAATCAATTATGAAATCATAGTGGGAAAACATATAAATAATATTAATTTCTCAAAATAAAGCCCACTCACAGACGTAGTTGGGTCGCAGTTGTCTCGCCTAGTCTGACCCATGTACGCCTCGTGGTAAGTCTCACCTATATGAGATATCATTATTGAAATGATTAAACTCATAAAGGTTACTAATTAAGTTAATAAATAACACCTATTCTTGGTTCGCTCAAATCGGAGGTCCAAAACACTCCGAAAAATGGTTGAATCCATCTCACCCAATTTACAGAAATTATAGTTTAAAATTTTTGTTCTCTACCGACAGTCCTTGGCAGAGATTGTTAACAACTCAAATTAAGCTTCACCATCGGCGTGCTTTCACATATTAAAAAAGAAACACATCATGATAATGATTTATGGTGATTCGAGTTATACAAATTTTTAATAGTGAAACAACACGGATGTTTGGAGCACTTATAAGTAATCATGTGATAAGCTAACGTGATCGACAACGGTCAACAATTTAGGATTCAAAATTTAATAAGTTAAGATTAAGATCAGTCGATAATTTGATTTCTTCTGGTCTAACAAGGAAAAGTTTTACCAAATGCCTCATGAAAAATGGCGGGACATGCATATGAGTCTCGTTGAAAAGCAGGTAACCTTCATGGCATCTATATTTTGCAACCATGCAGAAAAGTTATAAAAATAAGTTTAATACTTGTGTTTCTCTTATAAGGAACTTACTTGCCTCTCACTTATCATTAACGAATCTTTACCGTCTGAATATTATAATCAAAATTGTTTATTCTCTTTATCATCATCTAAAGATCATATATGCAAAAAAATTATTCAATTTGAAGGTCATTTAGTCATCCATATGTATGTGTTAAACCAATCAACGATTTTGGTAACAAGTAGCATCATCATAATGAACTATTCATTTGTTTTATGCATATGAATAGTTAAACGATCTCCAAATTGAATGATTTTTTGTAGATAAGATTTTTTGATGATGATAAAGATAATAAACGGTTCAAATTATGATATTCGGACAATAAAAATCCGTTAATCATAAATGGGGGACAAGTAGGTTCCCCAGTAGAAGGAATCCAAGCATTATCCTAAAAATAAAAGAAAATAAAATAAATAAATATTATAAGTTAATGAACAATCATTTTTCTTCTCCCTTTCTTGATCATTTTTTATCTTTTAGCATCTCTCATGCATGTTATACATATATACCACTAATTAAAGCTTAAAGAGCATACAAAGGAATGGCTATTTATAGGGTCCTCTCGGGTCCTCTCCGAGTCATTGGCCTTTAGCATCTCGAGCTTTATGTATTTTTTGTCATCCAAAGCTCAATAAAGAAAGAAAAGTCATGGCTAATCATGAAAGAAAAAAAGCTTAGTTGTCCTCAACTACTGCGGAATTTATGCCTACCAAAAGATAAAAAAGAAAACTGATAAATTTAACAAGAAAATTCATATTTTATCACGTATACTTTACTAGGAGTTTTTTTCTTAGCAAAAATTATTGGATATGACACGTAGTTATGGCGATTTGAAATTGTTGACAATTATCAAAAAGGTTACTAACATACCTCGGTCTGAATATTCACGGGATACCAGAATTGAGACATATTGATTGACACCTCGGAGGGGTGACGTGAGTCATGACATATTGACGTAAGAATTGGATGAAAAAGTTAAAAGAAAAGTCTGAAACTGAAAAACTAAGAAAATAATGCGCAGAGTTGGGTTGAACCCTTATTACAGGTATGTAGTGTCAGAGTATAGCAAAAAGAGTAGTGAAGGAAAGTAATATTCTCATCCAGAAGGATGGATATTTATACAAAATGAAGGAAAATAACTTCCTACATTGTCGGAAGTAGAGGTCAATCGGTGCCAACAATAATCGTCTGCCAAGTTTAGTCCCTAAGTCCTAGAGGGGATCAAAAACATAAAATGTGAGTGGGCCAGAAAAGTAAAAGTTTTCTTAAACCTTTTCTGCTTTTCAAAAGTAGTAATCTCTCGCTGTAAAACCCATATTAATTTTCAAAAACACGTTTGTAATAAACTAATAAAATAATCACAAGGCGCTGTAAACAACGCTAAAAAGGATACGGTTGCACAAAAATAATAATTAATTAGCATAAGTAAATAAATTTGCTTATCAAATAAATACAAGCACACGAGTTCATGTAGAAAGTAGCTACATGAACAGGCTGCGTGTTATAATTACACTCTAGTACTACATGCGCGTGAAGTTGGCGCTAAGCGCATCACAACGAGTTCTACGTGTAAAAACAACTAGAACAGGCTGGCACCTACGATGGATTCAAAGTGAGCGTGTCGGTGCAATGTGAACATACACGTGAAGCTAGTCCTAGCTCGAACAGTACTAACATCGTGCGGGCATATATGATAAGCAACAATAATAAAAGTATGATCATGCCAATAGTACTTTCCAAAACTCATAAAGTAAGGTAAATGCGTTTAATACAAATCATTTCTACTTTCTAAGAAACAAGGCATGAAATACGAACATTTCATAAAACACATTTAAAGAACACAAACTAGAATATAATTTAAAACAAACAAGCCCACTCACTGGTAAGTCACCGGGTCATAGCCGCCGTGTCTAGCCTGGCCTTAGTATTCCCCGAGATAGGCCTCACCTATATGAGAAACCACTAAACTACTCATTAAACAAGTCAAATCCTAAGTTCACTAAGGAAAAGACTTGAAATTCTCTTTGTTTGCTTGTTTTGAGAGTTAAAAGTGTTGAAAAAGTGGTTCACGCATTTGCACACGTTGCCACTACCCTCACGCATTGCCACGCGCCAATTAAGTGTCAGTTACATGCGCCGTTAACTTTAACGAAAAATTCTAGGTATTTAATGGAATATGCTAACAATGTTATGGAATATTCCGCCGCTGTTAGAGAATATTTCGTTGACGCCGTCAGTCAAAAAAAGGAATATACCTTGAAATATTTCGGTCAATCAAATCTAGATCGAGTTTGATGACGTCAGTCTCCGGTTAACTCCGCAATTTCTGGCCTCCGTCGTCCGCCGCCACTGCTCTTCGCCAGAATCTAAATTTTTTTCCATAAATCTTCAGAAGGTTATAACTTGGCCATTTCTCAGCCAAATTCAACGTATAAGCTATCAAAATGAAGCTTGAGAAAAGAGGAACTCATTTTTACCTAAGAGAAACTTGAAAAAGGGTCGATGGTGGTCTGAAAATGCCTCAAAAGCTCTCGTCTCAAAGTGAAGTTTTTTAGTTTTTTCAAAACCAAGGTGGATCTAGGACTCACATGGAGTTGTTTGGTGGAGAAAACTAGATCGATCAGGGTCTAAAACATCGAGCATCTCGTTGGAAATTTCTTGACCCTTCGCGCGGAGTTACTGTGCAGGTTCAAAGGGTTGGAGTTTCGAGATGCCGAGCTTGTATTTGGGTTTGTGGTGGTGAGTTGAGAAGGTTTGTGGTTGTGGTTCGCCAGTAAACAAGTGAGTGGTGGTGGTTACTCTCGACTATGTACGAGAGTGTGTGTGTGTGTGCAGAGCACAGGGAGACACAAAGAAGAAGAGAGTGACAGTCTGTGAAGTCAGGGTGCAACTTGGATAGGAAATTCCAATTCAAACCAACTCTGAACTTAAAATTTCCAATTTTGGCGCACCCGAAAATGAATCTGAAATCCAAAAAATCCAAAAAAAATTGGATAGAAATTGGAATGTATTTGAAAATTCCGAATATTCCTAATTCTGAACTAAACTTGCCAAACTCATTTTGATCCAAAAATTCTCCTTTATGTAGATATACTCAAATTCTCAAAGATGCACTTACAAATACTTAACCTATAATAATGAGTTAGGATTCGGGGACACAAACTTTTGACACATGTTTTTGTGGGACTCACCCCGTAATGTATTTCAACGATCCAACTGCCTATCTTTTATGTCTTACTTCAAAGATCATGTCTACCAAAAATCACCCAAATCCGAAACTATATGACCGTTGGATTAAATTTAGTGTTTCTTTGTAGAACCATATTCGTCCATTTCGTCATTACAAATAAATGTCTTAATGGTTTTGAATTTGTCTATTTTTTGCAAGGATGATCTATGAATGATGTGCTAAATCTTATGTTTATATTGTCATGTATTTTTAATTTAGGTTGTAGAATGCTGCTAAGCAGCTAGACTATAATTAAATATGGTCATCTAATTAGGCTATTTTGATATGTTGTTGATTCAGTTAAGTTTGATATATATGACCTGGTACTGGTAATGGTAGGCATATAGAGCTAATGGAAAGTTTTGACAACTCTATTTTGTAATAACTAATTGATGCTACATTAGAAATGTCTTTGATGTATGTGGCTATGATGTATGAATCTAAAAAAGTTGGTTAGTGTTGTATGATCATTATTTTTGAGCTTGTAATGTATCGTGTACCAAAATTAATCTGATTTCGAAATATCCGAAAATACCGATAATTCCGAATTGGCATGAGTTTATGGAATTCCAAAATTCCGATTCCGAATTTAGAATGTATATTCATTTCCGAAACTTTTTTGGATTGGAATTGAGAGCATGCATTTTCGTTCCGATCCGACCGAACAACACAGGCCTAGTGTGGGGAGAGAAAGAGTAGGCTGATTAAGTTGGGGTGGAAACCCCCTAAGGAAACACTCGTTTTAAACTTGTAGGAAATACTAGAAAATTTGCATGGGGTTTTGTCCAAAAGCACCACTTGAATTCAAATTATTAGTGTGTGCAAAACACACTAGGGTTCCCATGCAAGCACACAGAAAAAGAAAAAAAAAACTCAGCTCACAGGAAACTTATACTGGAAATGACAATTTACCATTTTTCCCTTCTACGTAACTTGTTCGTTACAAGTTAGAATGACGTCCCGTTTGCCCTCATGTGCTCATAACAACGAGTACTATTCAACGACACAAGAAAAGGGACAAAATTATGAAGATAGCTCAAAAGTTTACGTAGGATTCCATAATTTTGAGAGAAATGATTTATGTACATTCACGCTTATTTTTTTGTTTAAAATTCTTCTTAATTTATTCAATTCAAATGTCATAAACTGTTCAGGAAAAGAAAACAAGTACAAAAATCAATTTTTTAAAGTAAAACTAAGGGATCGTTTGATAACCATTTCGTTTTTAGTTTTACTTTTTTGAAAATTGAAATCTTGTTTGGCGACTACTTTCAGTTTAAAAAAAAAATTGAAAACTCAATGCCAAATTTTGAAAACTTAAGGAGCCATTTGATAACCATTTCGTTTTTAGTTTTTGGTTTTCAGTTTTTCAGTTTTTTGAAAACTGAAAATTGAAATCTTGTTTGGTAACTACTTTCAATTTTCAAAAAAGTGAAAAAATGAAAATCAAAAAATAAAAACTCAATGCCAAATTTTGAAAACTTAAGGAGCCGTTTGATAACCATTTCGTTTTTAGTTTTTCAGTTTTTTGAAAACTGAAAATTGAAATCTTGTTTGATAACTACTTTCAGTTTTTAAAAAAGTGAAAATAAAAAAATAAAAACTCAAGGTCAAAGTTTAAAAACTCAAGAAATAAGTTTTTCAATTTTCAAAATAGTGAAAACAAAAACCAAAAGCGAAATGATTATCAAACGACTCTTAGTTTTTGGTTTTTGATTTTCTGTTTTCACTTTTCAAAAAAATAAAAATAAAAATAAAAATAAAAAATAAAAAAAATAATTATCAAACGAACTCCATACAAAATGGATTGAATTTTCATACGCTTTTGTGGTCCACGTCCACCTACTTTACAACAATGAACAAAACAAAACTATGAAGGGGGGAGAACTCAGTCAGGATAAGGCTTATTTCTGGATAGAAGCGAAATGTTTCGGTAAAAGAGGAAAAAAGTTGTGTGAAAAGATTCATTCTTGCAAGGTTTGCAAGGTGAGGGACCTTTGCTTTCCTGTAACTTGAGTCATTTTTTGTGTTATTCTCTCTCTTTCTTTTGGCCGGACTCTCGTTGTGGTCCTTTAAAAATTGAAAGTATTCCATACAATTAAAAAAAGGCACCGGTATGACCATTTATTCACGTGGGCAATAATTCATGCAAGAATATTATGCTAATTAAACAAAATAAAAATGTTAAAAACTTGATAGCCATCCTAGCTAATCACATAACTTGGTTGTTAAGCTATTTCAATTAGGGTCCTTTTGAATTATTCCAGGTGTTGTGTTAGAGATAGTAACAACACGAATAACATTATGTGATCACCTAATGTGAAAAAATATTATTTATTTAGCATAATGGTGTTACTGAAAAAAATATTATTTATAATTTAATTTTTTTATCAACGAGCGTTTGAGTATGAAATCTTTTTTAAAATTGGCAAAAAAATATTACTGGATAAATAATTAGGTTGTTTGTTTCATGCAAATAGATTTTATGCGGAACACAAGTCACATGATCTGGCCTGAATGACCTTGCAGCAATAAGTGACATGACCTGAGTCATTAGGGAAGGAAACAAATTTATATTTCACAAAAAAAAGAGAAAATTTTATATGTATATGAGAACACAAATCACATGACATATTATTACATGTGTTAATTATAATAAATGTAAACGATAAGGTTGATACATGTCATTACTTGTAAAATATATATAAAGAAAAATTTCATGTGTTATAATTCAAATATTTATTCCGAGTAGACCGAAAATGTACTAGAGAGGAAGAACACACTAGACCGGAGCCACCACACTTCACTTCACTTATTATATATAAATAACCCCATCCTCCAAAGTCCATACCCAACTCGATCACTCCCCTCTCTTGTCCTCCTCCATGTTCTAAATTTTGTACCCATTTTTCCTTCTCTTTCCCAATTCCCATAGACTTTTTTTAAAATGGCCAAAATCAAAGAGTTTTTGGCCAAAATGTCCGAATCGGGAAAACAAATTTCGGCAAACAAGAAAAACAATAAGCTCTTCATATCCCTTTTCGCAACCATCCTCCTCGTCGGCGCCGTCGTCGGCATTGTCACAGGAGTCAAGTCCTCCAAAAACAACTCCGACGACGAAACCAACGAGGCCTCCCACGCCATAGTCAAATCCTCATGCAGCTCCACCCTCTACCCCGACCTGTGCTTTTCCACTCTTGCCCTTCACCCCGAAGCCTCCAAAAAGGTTTCGAGCCAGAAGGACGTAATAGAATTGTCATTGAACATCACGACCACGGCGGTTCAGCACAACTTCTTCGCCGTCAAGAAGCTGCTGAAGTCCAGGAAGAATAAGTTCACAAAGCGTGAGAAGATCGCTCTCCACGACTGTTTGGAGACCATTGACGAAACCCTTGACGAACTCCACGACGCTGTGGAGGATCTTCATGAGTACCCTAATAAGAAGACTTTGATTCAGCATGCCGATGACCTAAAAACTTTGATCAGCTCCGCCATTACCAACCAAGAAACTTGCCTTGATGGCTTCTCGCATGATGAAGCAGATAAGAAAGTTAGGAAAGTTTTGTTGGCTGGTCAGGTAAATTTCTTATAATTTCGATATTTTGTGGATGGAAATAATTTTTGCATTTTCATTTTTCTGCTCATTTTTTTAATTATCTATGTTATTTAATTTTACTTTAATTTATTTTATCTAAAATTCAGAAATACACATAGATGTGCAGAACAAGAAAAATGGTAGTCCAAAAATCATTTCGCTTTCTCTATGTTTATGTGCTTTTCGACTTGTTGATATTTTGTAAATTTTTCTAAAATATTTTTGTATAATGTTTCTGTATTTTTGGACCGTCTATATACATTTCACTTTTATTTTTCATATAATTAATTTCACTTGACATCAATATTTTGTTAATATTTTTGTGCCAATGTTTCTGTGTTTTTAGACCGGCGATATTTCTGTTAACACCGATATTTAATACATTTGGTGTCAATCAGGTGCACGTAGAAAAATTGTGCAGTAATGCGCTGGCCATGATCAAGAACATGATCGATACCGACATTGCAAACGAGATGAAAACGAATGTGAACCGAAAGCTCAAAGAGGATGTGGTGGACGAGCATGGGTGGCCAGAGTGGCTGTCGGTGGCGGATAGGCGACTGCTGCAGTCGTCATCCGTCACACCAAATGTGGTGGTGGCAGCAGACGGTAGTGGAAACTACAAGACGGTGTCGGAAGCGGTGGCTGCTGCCCCAGAGAAGAGTAGTAGTAGATACGTGATTAGAATAAAGGCCGGAGTGTATAGAGAAAATGTGGACGTGCCAAAGAAGAAGACCAACATTATGTTTTTGGGAGATGGGAGGGCAAACACTATCATCACTGCTAGTAGAAACGTGGTCGACGGCAGCACAACTTTTAACTCGGCCACAGTTGGTAAGTCCAATTTTTTTTTTTTTTAAAATTTTAAAGTCCCTAGCTTCTTCTTTTTTTCTTTTAAATTATTCAATCTTGTTCATCATTCTCTGATGTTTTTGTTTATTTTATGGTTTTGATTTCTTCAAGATATATTTGCATAATTGTTATTAATTAATGGTATCCTTCTGGTTTGTGTTGTCTGTAACAATGTGGGTTCCATGTACTGACCGATGTAGTGACTAGTGAGCCAGCCAAGTGGGTGACACAGTGTGGGATAGCTAGTCTTCCATAAATTATGTGGGGGTTAAATTTAGTAGTACGTATTATTTAATAGTCAAATTATTGAATTATTTAATATTTATTTAAAGTTTATTATAAATTAATTTAAGTTTATTTAATAGTTGGATTATTAAATAATACGTACCAATTAAGATTTTTTTCATATAGGGTCTCTTTTAAAAATTGTATTTTTTTGCATCTTATGCAAGCAAGCAATATTCTATAGTATACAAGTTTAGGAATTGACCTTTGTTATATATGCTAAGCTTAAATTTAAATAAGTAATGAACAACTATTATCATGGAGATTTAAATTTGACATTTTCTCTTGTATAAAGTTAGTTGGACAATCTTTATGACTAGTAAATCTGTGTTAATGAAGTTTCTTACTTGCACTTACAATTTGTTTTTAAAATACAATACCAAGTCTTATCGGAATAGTGAAAACTGGATGCCACTAAATAAAATAATCTTTAACACATGTATAATATGTTATTAACGTTGTCTTAATAATATGAAAAAGTTTCAACTATTAGGACATGTTTACTTAAGAATGAATGAGGATATAAAAGAATGAGTATGAGATAAACAACCTCTTCCCCCTGATAATTTCATACCATTTTAGAGTTTAGAATTTAAATATAAAATACGCAGATATATTTGTTTTTTTTCACTCATTACAAATTTATTTCTTATAAATAAACATGCTACTCTGTTACTTCAAAATTAAATTGTACCATTTTTCCTCCATATGATGGTGATTGAGAATTGTGATGTTCATGAAAATCTGGAATATATTACGCCCGTTAGACTAATGTTTTTGTCGTGTCGTCCAGCCAGTTGCCATTCATTGATTCTCCTTTTGAATTTTCTATGCATATATTTGTTTGTTTATTATTTTGTGCTCTTGGAACATAGTATTAGCCATCATCCCAAATTTCCTGGTCCACCAAGTTGACTAGACAAAGGACGTGCACCATCAAAGCCAGAGTTATATCTTTGGTTGCGCTTTCATCCATAACTTTGATAATTTGATTACACCAACAAACCAGCACATGGCCTTGCTTTAAAAGTCTTATAAATTTTGTTAGTTTTCTCACCAGCCGGCTTCTTTTCTGCATTTCTGATTCTGATCATTATCTTAAGTATTCACCACTGTGTTATTATTGTTGGTGACCCATCTAAGGAAGAACAATTTATACGGATTTACCCTCACGTGGCGTTTCGATTCAATAATGCATTGTCATGTAGAGAAAAACTTGTACATGGCAATGCATTATTAAACAAGAGACGCCACGTGACGGTGAACCCGTTCTATGTAAGTCATTCTCCATCAAAGGAGACATTGTCTCTGTCATTTTTTGTATTTGTTTTTGGCATTATCGTCTAAAAAACAGCAGCTTAATTAATTTGCAGAATTGTAATAGAAAAAAGAACACCCACATGCATAATCTGATTTCTAGTAGGTGCATAAATTAAAAATCAAAGGAATTTTGAAAAAATAAATAAAATAAGTTACCGTTTCTAGCAACTATATAGTAAAATACTAGAATAGGTTCAAATTTTAAGAGAATAACTGTTGTTATGGTGCAGAACGATTTAGATAAAAAATGAGATGTGTTTACGAGATAAAAAAACTAATCATGCATCGATCTGATGTTGATATCCTCTTTTTGACCAAATTCTTTTGGCGCTTAACGCTACTACGTAACACAAACAATCCGACTTCGAGTTTTTCTCAATTTAGATATATGTCATTGCTGAAATGTAATGTGTGGTGTGTCCTCACGTCTACGTCTACGTCTACGTCTATGTCTACGTCAGCTATCCCCCGTCCCTTTCTCTTTCAATTTGTGTGCTCATCATGACTTTTACGTGCTCTTTAATTTGAAGCTACTTTCACTATTAGCAATTTAGCATATCCTTCGACGATCCTTCTTCGATGCTTCCTTCTACTTTGGTTTTATTTTATTGGACAATCTTGCATTTTTTTTTTTTTTGGGGTACTTTTCTCCTGGTTGTACCTTCAATCATGGTGAAATTTGAGGCCCCCCAAATCTAGGTGCCAATCTCACCGACACTAATTTTTTAAAATTTTTGAATAGAAATGAGGGCATAATCTTTGATATCACAACATGGTGTCGCGGTTTCGTGTGTACATCAGCACAAGCCATGTTACACCATGTGAGTCACCTCTTGTTGTCCCAACCAAGTCACCCTCAACCTTCCCTTCAAAATTGTTTACTTAAATTAGTAGCTCCTTTTTTAGGAAAAGATGACAATATTTTTCAAAGTCTCCATTTTAATTATATACATATATAATATTATTAGTGTGACACCAACTATTTAAACTTAATACTAGAGAAAATTTTGCATATTTCAATTTTATAACCTCTCTGTCTTTTCTCATGATCACTTGATGAAGAAGACAGAGATAGATAATGAAACCGTTGCAAGTAAGTTTTCGCGACATGATTATTCACAGTCTTCTCACATGGCACTTGTTCTTAGTTGTACAACCATTTAAAATTGAATTGAATGTTGTTTCTCCATCCTGCCCCAGCCCATTCAAAACATTATCTTTCTTTTCCTCCTTTGTCTCTATTCTCTCTTTATTTATTTATTTTTATTTTGTTTTGAATTTTCTTGGTGAGAGCTGTTAGGTTCTTTGAAATTTGAATATCCTTCAATACAAAGTTGCAAACAAAAATGCACGCTCCTGTACTTTGGGTGGTGTTTGGGTCCTGGGCGACGGCCAGTACTCCCCATGCATGTTCTTTGTTTGGCCGTTGGTTTGTTCGTATAGCTGAGTCATTATGTTTTCAATTCATGATTGTTGTCCCCATTTTTCAGAACAATCATCAACCATTTAAATCGTAATCAGAGCAGATATTTTGTTTGTTTTTGCCTTGGATTGCACTCGTCCATGTTCATAGATTCTGTTCACAGATCAAACAAAACATTAATTACGTTAGCTAATTGAGATTAAGAATCTACTTAAGCATCGCCTATCTAGTAGCTCCAAATTAAATTTGGGCGCCTGCGTTTTCATGCATGCATATGCGAAACTAACAATTTGATAACGTAACCTGGGTTTTGCTCTAATACTTTGTAGTAACAAATACTATCACCTTTTAATTTTTTTTTTTAACTAAATTCGATAAGGCGCAATCAGTCAAGGTCGTCCAAGATACATAGCATGGCATCTTAGTTTTTTCGATGTAACATGTCAAATATCTAACAGAATAATGTAAGTATTTATGGTTGCAGCTGCGGTTGGTGAGAAGTTTCTAGCGCGAGACATAACGTTCCAAAACACAGCAGGTCCATCAAAGCACCAAGCTGTTGCCCTAAGAGTAGGGTCCGATCTCTCAGCATTCTACCGGTGCGACGTTCTTGCGTACCAAGACTCGCTCTACGTGCACTCTAACCGGCAGTTTTTCGAAGGCTGCTTGGTAGCCGGAACAGTGGACTTCATCTTCGGCAATGCTGCTGTCGTGTTACAGAACTGTGACATCCATGCAAGAAAACCTAATTCCGGCCAGAAGAACATGGTCACGGCACAAGGCCGAACTGACCCGAACCAAAACACGGGCATTGTGATCCAAAAGTCGAGAATCGGCGCCACTTCCGACTTGCAAGCTTCAAAGGGTAGCTTCAAAACGTTCTTAGGGAGGCCATGGAAGGAGTATTCAAGGACTGTGATCATGCAGTCAAGTATAACGGATATCATTGACCCTGCTGGGTGGCATGAGTGGAGTGGCACTTTTGCCCTCAACACTTTGTTTTATGGAGAGTATGCTAACACTGGGGCAGGCGCTGGGACTTCAAACAGGGTGACGTGGAAGGGGTTTAAGGTAATTACAAGTGCCACTGAGGCTCAGGCGTATACGCCCGGCAGATTCATTGCTGGTGGCAGTTGGTTGAGTTCTACAGGTTTTCCATTTTCTCTTGGGCTGTAAAATGTAAATTTTAAGCATGTGTTGTTGTACTGTATTCTTGTGAGTCCATTAGTTAGCTCGTGTTGGGTGAACGTGATGTCCGGCCTTGATTGTAGTAGCATCACTTAAAACTACCATCTGTTGGTAATCAATAAGAGCATCTATTTTTTTTGCCAAGAAATTAAAGCAATGTAGGTGATAGGTATTTTACAACACATGCAAAAAGGTTAAAACTCTTATAAAACTTGCAAGAATGACAAGGTTATTGTAGTATAAACGGATCTCACAAGGTCGTTCTCCACAAGGATTATTAAATGACTCGTAGCAAACCAAATTCTAATTAATTATTGTAAAGAGAAAGTTCAGATGTTTGATTTTAAGACCTACTTAAATTAAAACAAATTTAACTAACAAAAATAAGACAATATGCAAAATTAAAGCTAAGAGAAAAAAAACAGTTTTGTTTTTAAGAAATCAAATTAAAGAAGCACTAGGGATCCGCCGTCACCTTAGCAATCTTATATAGTTCTCCCAATTACTCACGACCTATACATGCATATTCCAAAGGTTAGGTATTCCTAATATATGCCTACTTGGACCCCCAACGTAAATCATATATCACACATGCAATCCGTCTATGGTATTCAGATCAAATCTAAACATGCATGACTCATTAAGTTCTATGAAACCTTTGGAATAACCATGCAACCCTTAAAACGTGGTATTCGTCCCAAGTGAACTTGCACATATTAATCACAAGAAGCCTTCGTCAATTTCAGGGATCGACCTCCAACCAAAATTGCATCCCATTACTTTTCTAACATCCTAATGGTGATCAAGCATCAGAACAATTAGATAGTTTAACCTAGTGATTAATAATTTGAAAACCTACATGCATATAATCATGAGCAAATTGGAGAGAAACTATGTTACAACCCATCCCAAAATTTTATGTGAATTTACCAAAATACCCCTAGTGGTCAATGTGGACTTTTGTTGACTTTTCGTGACGACTTGTGAAAATTTATTTCTTTACATATTCATGATGTACTCGTCGATACGAACGCGTGGATGCAAGCGGAACTCAATTCGGAGTTAAAACGAACGTTTTATGAAGCTTTAAAGGGTAGGGGCATTTTAGTAATTTTCACACCCGTTTGTTAATTAGGGTTTTTGGGTTGACCTAGCTGCTCTGCAGCCATTCCACTAACCTTGCACGATCTCTCTCTCTCTCTCTCCCATTCTCTCGGCCAAAACCACCCAAAACTACACAAACCCTAGATTTTGGACGAATCACAAAACCATCAAACCGAGACACGAGACTATAGCCATTACGATTGTCTCGTCATTCTGGACGAGACTGTGATTTCAGAATCCCCAAACTTGAACCCAATCGACCAAACCGACGTCGGAACGGTTTCGACAAACTGTCCGTCAATTTCCTGTGCAAACCAGACCAAGGTAAGCCTCGAGACCATTACCATTGGTTTTATTGGATTGAGTAGGTTCAAATCGATATAAAGAACGTCCAATTTGGTGCAGTTTTGAAGGAGAACGGAATTAGGGTTTCCCAAAGCTTCCCGGCCAATTTCAGGCCATCTCCGGCCATTTTTCCGGCCTCAAATTGGTATGAAAATATTCTACTCGTCAATACCTTCATTTTGATATATGGCACGTTAAATTTGGCCAAAGAACGAAGAAGTTATGAATTTTTGAAGTTTTGGAATTAATTCGGAAAATTTCCCTGAATTCCGGCGAACCAGACGGCGGAGGACGGCGGCGGCGGCGGCTCCGGCGAGGGGAAGAAGACAGAGGAATATTCCGTCAATGGTAACGGAATAATCCTGACGACATCAGAATATTCCGTCAGAAAGGTATATTCCGTTAAAACTAACGGTGCTGACATCAGCAGCGCGTGGATGACGTCAGCCGCGCGTGGGATGACGTCACCGAGCGTGTGCCAGCGCGTGGCGGCGCGTCCGACCGTTTCCCTACGCTTGGCGGCGCACGGCGGCGGTGGACAGCGGCTGTAGGGTTTTCGGGCTCCGGAAATCGTTTTTCGAGCCCATTTTCGCTAAAATAGTGTTATTTTTGGAATATTTTTCTATAGGGCCTATATGAATTTATATTAAGGAGGTTCTAATTTTTCCCCTAATATTAAATAGGTAATTCTTCGGCGCCACACTTCGAGGAAGGCAACATCGAGGTAGATTTCACTCCCGATCACCTGTGAGTGGACTTTTGTTTTCATACTTGGTTTATATGCTCGAAAATAATTATTGAAATGGTTTCTTACATGATTTTAAATGTTTTGGGACATGTTTATATATATATTGGTATTCAATATATTGGTATTCAATTTATATTGGTATTCAATTATGCAACCATATGGTATTTATTTATGGTTATATATTACGAAATGGTTTGAGATATGATTATATACATGGATATATTTTATGAAATGATTTTGAGGTTTGAATATATTTATATGGAAATATTGGTATTTAATTATTGTCTTCTACGCATGATTATGTTCGATTATACAAAGGTTTGAATATTTGGGAAATTATGAAGTATATGATATTCTTCACTTCTACACATGATATATGTATGTATGTTTTCAAACACACTTGGTATGCTTTCACTACGTTGTAGTACCGTCTCACGGCCGTAGGACAAATCTCACATGTTTGGGTCACACGCACTATACTCCAGGGGTATTGTCCGGTAAATACCTTAGTGCAAGCTTGTCTTATGTTTATGTTTATATTTGGGGAAAAGGCCCCACTACGTAAGGACTCGGGTGTGACGCGCAAATGCGCAAGTGCTTACATGTGTGTGGTACTAGGAGTACAATTTAATTGAATAACGTAAAGTGCTTGTACGGGGATTGAGAGGCTGTTCCTCAACACGTACATGGGTGATTGCTTATATACCCTGTGTTGGTTTTCCTATATTTATATTATTGGTATATATGATGAAAGGACTATAGAAAATATGATTTGTTATCTACGGATTTTATATTGATATATGTTTCCAGTTATACCTATAAACTACTTTTTGACGTATACTACGGTAGTACGATTTTACAATTATACTGGATTTCAAATAGGGGTTATTATGTTGAAAAGAGAAAGGTTTTGCGAAAACTTTTATTTTCGTCCACTCACACCTTTGTTTTTGCGCCCCCTTCAAGACCTAGTGATAGAGCATCGGGCGAAGTCGAGGCATCTGTGTGGCAGCTCTGATCATATATCCTGACCACGTAGGGATTCATCTTTTTCTTTTCAGTTTCTATAATAATATCCATCCCTGTTATGGATAGAGATTTTAGGAACTCATTCTATTATTTTGTTTCTGCTGTTTCAAATTAGTACGCTTTGAATCATATGCATATTGACATTGAATTCCGCAACTTTATGGTAATTTAATTCGTTTCAACTAAGTGTTGTCATGCATTTAATGGCTTCGTCACTTACGAGTGTCGGCCCGCACGCCCGAACTTGGTATCCACATGGGTATCGAGGGTGGGGTGTGTCAGTTTGGTATCAAAGCATAGGTTCAGAGAATTCTTATGACAAACACTTAGTGTACGTCATTCTTGTACTGAGTATCTCAGTATTTCCTTGTTCAGAGCTATGCCACCTCGACGTCAACCAGATTTAGCTGATTATGCCAGTTGGGGCAGGTCTTTGCCAATGCAGTTCAGGGGGGTAGAGGTCGTACTTTCCCTGAAATTTCTCATGGTTTAAGAGTCATTATTGGTACGTTGGAAGTTTTTGGTGTTCGTGCTAGAGGTTTAATTGATCCGGGTGCTACTCATTCAGTTATATCTTCTATGTTCGCTAAGAAAGTAAATCCCCAACCGTCACCTCTTGAGTGTGAGTTAGTTATAGCTCAGCCTATGGGACAGACAAACACTGTTCAATAGGAATATAGAGATTGCCCAGTTTTCGTCGGCGACGAACTCATGGAAGCGAATTTCATTCCCTTAGATATCGTTGATTTCGATCTTATTCTGGGTATGGATTGGTTATCCAAGTATCATGCTATTGTGGATTGTCGTACCAAAGTGGTCACATTCCAAACAGCTGGTAGACCAGAGATTGTTTTCCAAGGCTAGAGAAGAGTTTTGCAGAACTGTTTGATTTCATCGCTAAGGGCGAAGAAGTTGTTGCAGAAGGGTTGTCAAGGGTACTTGGCTCATGTAGTGATGAAAGAAGATTCTCCAGTCCGTGTCGAGGATGTTCGCGTGGTCAATGAATATCCCGATGTTTTTCCTGAAGATTTACCTGGTTTAGCTCCTGACAGAGAGATTGAGTTCACGATTGATCTGATACCAGGTACTGATCCTATTTCCCGAGCGCCGTATCGTATGGCTCCAGCGGAATTGAGGGAGTTAAAAACTCAACTCCAGGAGTTAGTTGACAAGCAGTTTATTCAACCCAGTACTTCATCTTGGGGTGCTCCGGTGTTGTTTGTCAAGAAGAAGGATGGGAGTATGCGCTTATGCATAGATTACAGGCAACTCAACCGGGTGACTGTGAATAACCGTTATCCGTTGCCTCGTATTGATGACCTGTTTGATCAGCTGAAGGGTGCTCGAGTTTTCTCCAAGATTGATCTTCGATCTGGATATCATCAGTTGCGTATCCGCAAGGATGATGTGCCCAAGACTGCTTTCCGAACGCGATATGGACATTATGAGTTCCTGGTGATGCCTTTCGGACTGACGAATGCTCCAGCCGCTTTCATGGATTTGATGAACAGAGTATTCCGACCGTATCTGGATCAGTTTGTGATTGTGTTCATCGACGACATTCTGATTTACTCCCAGAGTGAGACCGAGCATGAGGAACATCTGAGGATTGTTTTCTTTTCAGTTTCTATAATAATATCCATCCCTGTTATGGATAGAGATTTTAGGAACTCATTCTATTATTTTGTTTTCGCTGTTTCAAATTAGTAAGCTCTGAATCATATGCATATTGACATTGAATTCTGCAACTTTATGGTAATTTAATTCGTTTCAACTAAGTGTTGTCATGCATTTAATGGCTTCGTCACTTACGAGTGTCGGCCAGCACGCCCGAACTCGGTATCCACGTGGGTATCGAGGGTGGGGTGTGTCAAACTACATAATCTTACTAAGGCTCATGGCCTCACCCTAGCAAAAGAGAATTAGTTACGCATGTTCATAATAAAAATCATCAAGTTCTTCATTAAAATAATAAAGATCGAAAACACCTTGAATGGAAAAGTCTGAAAAATCTCCACGCTTAGTCAAATTTTCTCTCCTCAAGAACGCACCGGAAAAAGAAGAGAATAACCCCCTTTTTTTCCTGCGACGAACCCTATTTAACCTAGTTAACTCCTCCTAAATCATAGGTCTTCCAATCCAACCAAGAAACTAAAATAAAATAATATAAAATAGGAAACATAACCCTAAATTAAATAGTAAAATTCGCCTAAAATCTGAACACCCACGTTTTGGACCCCTAAACTGCTCCAAAACTGGCCCAATATAGCTAGATTTAAGGTTTGGAATATTCTGAACACTTTTCTAGAAGGCCACGAATCCATCAGAGGTCATCTCGTGCTCCAAAAATGCCATAAAAGCCCAAAACGTCATTATTCGAGCACTGCACATCGCTCCTTTATCTTATTGCCAGAAAATCACCGTTTGGTAGAAAAATCTGATATTTTGACATGATCAAGCTGAGAGACTCACGAACGTCCTCCAACTAGAATTACTCCAAAATTCATCCATTTGATCATGTTTTGCTCCAGATGAAGTTGAAAGTCCTACATTGAAAATATAATTCAAAGTATCAAAATTCTTTCAAAATAGTAACCAAAATGTACTAAGAATAGGGTTACATATATAATATAAAATATGCTCATCAGTAGGGGAAAGTTGGAAGTTCTTGGTGTGGGTGTGGATGTGGATTTGTTCAATCACATAGTTGTGGCAACATGCCGAAACTATCCTAAACTCAAAACTGGTGGATAGATGATCGTATCCTAATGTATAAGAGAGCTTTAATTAAAAGGGCTTAACACAATTTTTTTCTTAATCAAAAGCATTCAACAACCTTTTATTAATAATAAGGACAAAAAATTCTTAACATCCCAACCAAGCAAAGAACAAAAAAGCCGAAAAAGCCCATGCGTGCGCCCCACATGGAAAGCCCACCCACCAGGTGAAAAAGGAAGAAAAAATATGTGCAAAATAGGAATAACTACTACCCAACAACTTCGAACCCACGCCGAAATAAAATCAAACAACCACTCAGACCACTAGGCCTATAACCCATTTCGCAGTAAACATAACATTTTAATAACTTATAGGAAAATACAAAACCCATAAAGCATTATAAACATAAGAATGGAAGAACCCAATTTTGATGGATTAAAAACATAAAAATAATATAAAAACATAGAAAAATAAATATTCAAAACCCATAAAGCATTATACAAAACTAGTATTTGTGAGAGGCTTTAAGAAATAGTTGCCAGTAATTTACGAACTTAACTTTAGACTTTAAAAAATAATTGATGCTATTTAATGAACGTAACTTTAGATTTTAAGAAATAGTTGCCGATAGTTTATAAACATAAATTTAGACTTTAAAAAACAATTGCCAGTAATTTATGCACGTAACTGTAGACTTTAACAGATAGTTGCCGGTTATTTATGAAGAAACGTTTGCTAGTAATTTATATAGAAATAGTTGCATGTAGTTTATAAATGTAACTTTAGACTTTAAGAAATAGTTGCCGTAATTTATGAATGTAACTTTAACCTTTAAGAAATAGTTGACAATAGTTTATGGAGAAACATTTGCTAGTAATTTAGAAATAAAAAGTTGCCGGTATTTTAGGAATGCAACTTTGGACTTTAAGAAATAGTTGTCAGTAATTTATAAAGAAATAATTGCCGGTGACAGAGGAAGACTAGAAAATTTTGTATTTCTTATTTTAATTTTTAAAAAATTCTTTTACACATTTTCAAATTTTTTTTTTAAACAAAAACATTTTCAAAATATTTATTGTTGAAGTGCATAAAGTTATACTTTTATGCTCTCTTTTACTTAGGTTTTTAACTTAAAATCTCTATGCATCACAAGGTATTTTGTTGTTTGTATTGTATTTCAGGATGAAAGTAAGGACTTGAAGAAATCATCTTATTTTGAATATTGTAACAAGTGGCCCAAGATCCGCCAGAAAAGGCCCTTGCAGAACGGCCAACTTGCGAGCTTTGCCCCGAAGTGAACAGAGCGAATTAGAAAATGGGCCATATATGGTTGGAAAGCCTTGGAAGTCTTCTTTCTGATGGTCTTTACAGCTTGTGATCTGGAGGTTTCGAGAAGAATTTATAACAGAATAAAGAGGAGCTATTCAGTTACAAATTCTGATAACAGCTAGTTTTCAGTTACTCCTATACTAAAAGTTGGTTGTAATGAGCTTTAAATGAGAGTCAATGTGTCAGATGTTACATAACTTCTAAAGCTTTTTAGGAGAAAAACAACAACAGAAAAAATAGAGAATCTAGAGAAAAGAGAATCTGGAGAAGAAGTCCTCCACCTTGAGTTGTTTCTAGGTTCTAGCCTTCCTAACTTTTATGTATTTTGTTATTTTTCTAATTTAGTCTATGGATCCTTAGGGCTGTTGTGAAGCCCTAGACATGATTGAATTAATGTTATGATGCAGTTTTAGTTTATCAATTTCATTTGCAAGCTAGAATCAGTTTTCTATTTCAATCATTTCAAGCACATATTTTCAAGCTTAGCTACCTTGTTTATGTTTGCTTTCTGTTGAGAATGATAAGGATCACTGCCATATCTTCTTTCATTCATTAGCAACATGTGGTTAGGTTCAGAACTAATCATGTAAATTGATTCCATGAAGTTCCAGGATAAATGCCATGTTCTTGGGTTCATGTGATGTTCATAATTTTCTTCGTTCTTAATGAGTTTCTAGGTGCTAAATCTGAGTATATGCCATGCTAGGTTGCACCTACAAATATAAGTTTAATGTATATGCCATGCATCTAACATGAAAAGTAAGAGAGGATTCATACAATTTAGTTATATGCCATGCTAGATATGTGAATATCTTAGTTGTGCATTTGAAAGGGATAAGTTAAAAGATCATATCACTGATTCAAGAATGTTTAGGGGAAGACTTTTGTTCATTTGAAGTCAGATTTATGTCTTAAAAACGTTTCTAACCTATTCCATGCCTTAGGGTTGTTTTTTGATAGTTCTAATTTTTCTCTTTTCTTTTCCAGAATTACTCAAACCCCCAATTTTAAGTCATAGGAGTCTTTAACTACTGTTAATTTGTAAGAGTCAAAGGTTTTACTAAGTTGTTTATCAGTCCCTGTGGTTCGACACCCTTACTTGTGCCACTATACTATCCTTATATTTGCACTCGAAAGGAATTCCAACAAAATGGTGTCGTTGCCTAGGACTGCGCTTATACAACTTTGTAATATCTTTTAGTTTTTCTTACTAACCTAATTTATTTTGTTTTCAGTTGTATGTCTTTCAATCCATTCAAGCACCCATTTGATTTAGAGCAGCTACAAAGAGTGGTTCAGTCAAGTTCTAGTAAGAGGCGTACACTCAAACCTGTGAGGATTCTCAAAACTCAATCTTTACCAAGCTATCCTTGCCCCTCAGAAGCACATACACCTAAGTCAGCCTCACCCAAGGCTAAATTTGGAGAAGACGAGATGGCCATGGCAAACAACAACAACAATGATGACGAGGCTAATCATGCTTTGAAGGAGTCTGCGATTCCCAGAATCAGTGAGGAGTCTTCATGTATTCATTATCCCGACATCGCTGTGGAGAACTTCGAACTCAAATCAGGTATGATTCATCTTTTACCTAAATTTAATGGTTTGGCTGGTGAGGACCCCCATTTGCATATCAAGGAGTTTGTAGAGGTGTATAATACCATTAAGATCCAGGGCATGACTCTTTAAGAGATACGTCTTAGGCTCTTTCCCTTTTCATTAAGGGAGAAGGGTAAGGCATGGCTTCACACTCTTCCATCTGGATCCATTGAAACTTGGGATGTGCTAGCTTCCAAGTTTCTGCAACAATTTTTCCCAGCTCAACGCACTAACAAGCTTAGGCGCGAAATCATGTCGATCGTGCAAAATGATGGAGAGTTGTTCCATGAGTATTGGGACCGTTTCAAAACTCTGTTGCATTCTTGCCCTCACCACAACTTGGAACAATGGTTGCTTATGCAATATTTCTATGAAGGATTGCTTGATTCTGATCGTATGATGGTGGATGCTACTATTGGTGGTTTGATGAACAAGACGGCTGATCAAGCCAAGACAATGTTTGAGGACATTGCTTCAAATACGAAGCAATTTAGTTTCAGAAATCGAAAAACCAAGAAGGTTTATGAGGTTAGTACTTCTAATGATAACTCTCAAATTTCTAAATTAACTAACCTTGTTAAGCAACTTGTGCCCCAAAAGCAAGTTGTCGCTGTTTGTCAAGTGTGTTCCATGCAGGGACATTCATCTGAGGCATGTCCTCAAGTCCAAGGGTTTCATGAAGAAGCAAACATGGTAGGAGGATTTCAAGGAAATCAGAGACCTAGAAATGATCCATTTGCTCCAACTTACAATCCAGGATGGAGGAATCATCCTAATTTTAGATGGGGAAACAATAACAATGTGCAAAATCTGCCACCTCCCCAAGCTGCACCAAGCAAGCCTCTTGAAGACATCATGAGTACATTGGCTGGACAAGTGAGCTCTTTAGCCCAAAGCACTCAAGACCTCAAGGTTTCAACCCAAGCCTTTATGAACAAGACTGATCGTTCAATTGCAAACTTAGAAACTCAGGTTGGACAGATTGCAGCAGTGCTAAATCAAAGAGAACCAGGTAAGCTTCCTAGTCAAGTTGTTGAAAATCCAAAAGATTTTAACAATGCACAGGTGAATGTGATAACTTTGAGGAGTGGAAAGGAGCTTAAAAGCACCAAGGAGCCTCAACAAATTGATGAACTTGTGGCTGTCCAACAAGAGGAAGAAGAAGACTATCAGCAACATCACAAGGAGTTCAAATCAACTCCTCATGACGAGAGCACCATTCCATCAAAGTTGAATTTTCCTAAGGTAAAATCTAAACCTAGTGAGTTGAATTCTAACCCTTAGGTGGAAGGATATACTTCACCTATGCCTTACCCCCGCAGGTTTGTCAATTCAAAGAAGAAGCAGCTCGAGAAAGAATTTCTAGAGACAATCAAGAATCTAGAAATTGCAATTCCCTTTTTCAAGGCAACCAAACATATTCCAAGTTATGCAAAGTTCATAAAGGAATTGTGCACAAATAAAAGGATGGTGGAACTCAATTCTGTGGTGGCATTTGGTGAGAAAGTGTCATCAGTTTTGCAAAGAAAGTTGCCACCAAAGGAGAAGGATCCTGGAAGCTTTACTGTTCCATGCCAAATTGGTCCAATGAGGTTTGATAAATGTTTATGTGATTTAGGTGCTTCGATTAACCTAATGCCTTATTCTATTTATGAAGAACTTCAATTAGGTGATCTCAAGCCAACTCATACGATGATTCAACTAGCGGATTGTTCTCTTACTCATCCTCGAGGAATTGTGGAAGATGTGATTGTCCAAATCAGTGACCTAGTTCTACCAGCAGATTTTTACATTTTAGACATGGAGGAGAGTCCTCTACCAAATCACCTTCCTCTCATCTTTGGTAGACCATTCTTAGCCACAGCTCGTGCCATCATTGATTGTCATTTCGGAAAGCTTACCATGACTGTTCTAGGAGAAACAAGAACTTTTCAAATCCTTGAAGCTATGAGGTACCCTAGTGACATTCATGAATGCAATTCAATTGATTTAAGCTTAACATTGCAGGCACCAGTTGAAACACAAGGTTGGGATGATCCACTAGAGAGAGCACTCACTTTAACTGAAAGTGAGAAGGATGCATATGACGAAGCAAGAACTGAGATGCTTGCTGCCTTAGAAGCCCTGCCATTTTACATGCCTTCATGGTGGACATGTTTTGAGCCTCTTCCTAGCTCAACAGAGAAGCCAATTCCCTCTGTGATTCAAGCTCCAAGGTTAGAACTCAAACCAATTCCTGAACATCTTAAATATGCTTATCTTGGTAATGAGAATACTCTTCCTGTCATTATTAATGCCCATTTAAGTGATGTTGAGACAGAAAAGTTGGTAAGAGTTCTAAGAGAGAATAAGAAAGCTATTGGTTGGACAATAGCTGATATCAAGGGAATTAGCCCAAAAAAGTGCATGCATCGGATTCTTTTGGAAGATGGAGCCAAGCCAACCAGAGATGCTCAAAGACGCCTAAATCCACCTATGAAGGAGGTGGTGAAGAATGAGATTTTGAAGCTGCTATATGTAGGAATTATTTATCCAATTTCTGACTCAAGATGGGTAAGTCTGATACATGTGGTCCCTAAGACATCCGGTATCACAGTTGTCAAGAATAAGCATGACCACATGGTGCCAACAAAAGTGCAAACAGGTTGGAGGGTGTGCACTGATTATCGCAAGCTCAATGCAACAACTCGTAAGGATCATTTTCCTTTACCTTTTATTGATCAAATGCTTGAGCGTTTTACAGGTCATAGCCATTATTGCTTTTTGGACGGTTATTCAGGATATAACCAAATCGCAATAGCCTCTGAGGACCAAGAAAAGACCACAATTACATGCCCATTTGGCATGTTTGCCTATAGACGGATGCCATTTGGATTGTGCAATGCCCTTGCAACATTTCAGCGATGCATGATGAGCATATTCTCGGACATGGTTGGGGACATCATTGAGGTTTTTATGGACGATTTTTCTATATTTGGTGATTCTTTTGATGTATGTCTTCATAATCTTTCTTTAGTGTTGCAAAGGTGCAGAGAATGCAATTTGGTGCTTAACTGGGAGAAGTGTCATTTCATGGTGCAACAAGACATTGTGTTACGTCATGTGGTCTCTGCTCATGGGATTGAAGTAGACAAAGCCAAGGTGGAAGTAGTGAACAGGTTGTCGGCCCCTACATTAGTGAAGGAACTCCGATCTTTTCTTGGACATGCTGGATTTTACCGTCGGTTCATCAAGGACTTTTCTCAGATTTCAAGGCCTTTATGCAACTTGCTGGCTAAATATGCACCATTTGAGTTCAATAGCAAGTGCCATGAAGCTTTTGTGACGCTCAAAAGACTCCTTACTACTGCCCCTATCATAATGCCACCAGATTGCAGCATTCCATTTGAGCTTATGTGTGATGCCTCAAATTATGCAGTAGGAGCTGTTTTAGGGCAGCGTGTGAACAAGCTTCCCCATGTCATTTATTATGCTAGTCGTACTTTAAATGATGCACAACTTAATTATTCAACAACTGAAAATGAGTTATTTGCTGTTATTTGATGTGAAAATTAACTTGACACACAAATTAAACCCTATTGTTGACAATTGTAGTAAAGATGCAAGTAGGGATCGTTCTGGACCGGGGATTAACTAGGGATGCTAATCAACCAAAATAAGACTCAAAAACACTAAACTAGACTCTATAGACTCAAAACTAACTTAAGACACTAAAAACAGCAAGAAACAATAAAAAAGACTCAACTCTAGACCTAACAACAGGTTTTGACTCAATAAACAAAACTTAAGAAAAATGGGATTTATTTTGACAAAATTGAAACTTAACACAGAAACTTAGAAAACAAACTTTATAAAAACAAATTAAAGTGAATTGAATGGGTGAATGGCTAGCTAGAAGGTCCTTCTCCACACATGACACATATGCAACATAAATCAATCTCCAGCTATTCTTTCAATAAACCACAAATCTCAACACCCCAAGTTAATTAGGTACGCTTAAATTAACCTTTAGATTTTCCTAGATTCATTGAATTGGACGTAGCGCCACAACCAAATTATTCTTATCAAGTTCCCTATATGACAGCATACTAGAGATACATCTCAAAGATCATTAAGTTCTATGAAAACCATAAGCGTGACAAGGTATTTGTGACTATGATAGCATGACACTTCTACCAGGAATTCACTTAACGCGATAGTGACCAGCAATCTCCACTACTTGTGAATATAAGTTTCTAACTATTAGGTGAAAGTCCCTTATACTCTAGCATCAAATTCATGCATGTAAACTAAGTAGGCCTCCTCAATCAACATACAAAAATAAGTTTTGATAATTCAGTTAAGCAAATTGCATTCATGATTTATGAAATAATAACTGGATGTAATCAATTCATATCACATATATGTTCATGGCTTTGAATTCGCCTCTAGCTAAAAAGAAATTAGTTACTCATAATTACAACTGAAAACATTGAAAATAAAATATAGAATACACCTAAAACCATCCAAAACTGCGGCACAATCTTCAGTTTCTGACTTCTGGCTCTTGTGTGCACTCTCGCTGTCTTCTGTGCTATTCTAATTAATTACATCCTCAAATAACTCTCAAGCACGGTTTTCTAAAGAGTTTTGACTTCATTAGAACTCCTGTATCCATCTGAATTAAGTCCAAAAACACGCACAAACAGCTACCACGTTTTCTTCCTTGAATCCCAATCCGGCTAGGACTCTTCTGCCTGTTTCGACCTCCAGTCACTAAAACAGCGATAAAATCTGCAATAAGTATCAGAATGACAATCTGTAAAATCCTATGGAAACTAGACATCCAGAGCTTTCCAACCATATATCGCACGACACGTAATTCTTTCTGAGAAAATCTGGGTGCTCTGTCGAAGTTGGCAGTTATGCATAACACTGTCCAATTTTCACTCGGATTCTACTTTTGCAATATCCTTGTCTTCCAAGCTTCTATCTTCACTCTTTTAGGATGAATTGAAGTCCTCAAACAATCAGATTATCACTTATTCTCCTTTGAAAATATATGCCCCTTTTCAGCTGGAATTAAGGTAGAAACTGATGGTGATAAGGTTAGGATAAGATAAGATAAGGTTTGGACAATCACTACCAAAAACAAGAGCATTAGAGGTGGATCATTAGGGGCGGAATAGTGGAATTGTCTCTATTAGTTATGATTAGGGGCGGATTTAATTAGGGACACAATTAATGTATAATAGAGGCGGATTATTTTGTCCTAATTAATTTTGGCATATTAGAGGCGAAATTATCCGTCCCAAATGTATATTTTTATTTTGATTAATTTTTTGTGTATTTTTAATTTAGCAAAATATAAAACAACTATTTATTTTCAATACCCTAGGTCAGATCTACTTTCTCTCTCTTCTCTCGCTTTAAATTTCTTTTCATGTGCCACTTTATCAACCATGTTCATTCACCTTCACAACCATAATCTTTCTCCTCCCTCCATTTTCCTTCGTTCATCAATGTCCTGTCCTCTCCTGTCCTCTTCTCTTTTTTTTTTGTTCTTCCTTTCTCCTTCCTTTCTTATTGCGAGTCGTGTGGTGGATTGAATTGAAGATCAAAAGATGATTAGGGTTTTCAAAATTTGGAAAATTTTATTCAATTCTGAATTTCTTATTTCTTTCCTCTTGTTCTACAACCTTCCTCCATGTAACAAGTTTCACTATTTCTTCTTTGCTAAACTATTTTATATTTATTTTTTGAAATATGTTTTGTAAGTTATTTATGAAAAGGATGGATTGTTATGAAATTAGTTGTGCTAATTTGAGTGTGAATTTTTTCTTTTGTCTTGTGTTTTGCAAGTTTTGTTGTGTTTCAACAGGGATAATGGAAGACTAAAAAATCTGTACGGGTTATGTGTTTGGCCTTTGTTAGATTTAGGGTTTAGGTTTTCTTTTAGGTCTAATGTAATTTGTACTTCTTTCCTAATACTCATGTATCATTCATCGATCGTTTGTATACTTTGTATCTAATCAATGGAAGTTTGAATTTTTTTTTTTATATTTGCTTGTTTCATCTGGGCTCATGTTAGTATTAGTTCTTAAAAAATAAATACATTTTTTCTATCAAAAAGTAAAAATACGTTTTAAATTATTTATGGTTGATTGACAATCAATTAATTTAATTATTTATGGTGGAGAAAATTAATTAATTGAAACAGTTTTCAAAAATATATTTATGGTGGAGAAAATTAATTAATTGAAACAGTTTCCAAAAATATATTTATGGTGGAGAAAATTAATTAATTGAAACAATTTCCAAAAATACATTAATGATTTATGCAAATATGTATATATATATATATAAAAATATTTTTTTTAATAATACAATAGAGGCGGATGGTTTAGCCTTTAATATATTAAATGCCTACGTGGATTTAAAACTAATAGGGGCGGTTTAAGGTTTTTTTCGCCCCTAATGACTTTTAGTGGCGCCATTTATTGCGGCACAAGTCTGTTCCGCCATTCATAGTATTAGAGGCGGTTTAGCCTATTTTTCCGCCCCTAATTACAGTTTTAAGGGCAAATCTAATTGCCACTAATGCTTTCTAAGTTAGTAGTGAATGTTCCAGATAATGTTCCATCCTTGTAATTGATTCCTTATCTTCAATGTCTTGAATTAATTTCTCCATCTTTTTAGCACATTCCTAACCTCATTTTACCTCCCAATTCGTCCATTCCCTATGCTCCATATTCATGCACTTCATTTAAGCTCCATTTTGCTCTAAAATGCACCAAAATGCACTTTCTTGCTTCGCTTGCCATTTGAACTTACAAACACACGAAAATAGCTTAAATCACTATAATAAACAATAACTAACTATGTAAATGCAAGAAAACAAGCTAACTAAGTCGCATAACTATACTCCTATCATTATTTTTTGTCTAGAAAAGTTTAGATCTTATCTAATTGGTACTAAAGTGATTATCTATTCTGATCATGTAGCTTTAAAATATCTCCTTACCAAAAAGATGCCAAGCCGAGGTTGATTCGTTGGATGCTTCTAATCCAGGAGTTTGATGTGGAGATTCGAGATAAGAAAGATTCAGAAAATGTTGTGGCAGATCATCTTAACCGTTTAGTGCACTCATCTAATGAAGAAGAAGATCACTTGCCATTACAAGAAAACTTCCCAGATGAGCAGCTCTATGCCCTTGACATTGCAGATCCTTGGTTCGCAGACATTATCAATTACTTGGCCACCAAGCAGGTTCCTAGCACATTTAGTCGATTCCAAAAAGACAAGCTAGTGAAACAAGCTAAGTATTACATTTGGGATGATCCATTTTTATGGAAACATTGCCCATATCTGATCATAAGAAGGTGTGTACCTGAATCTGAATTTCATTCCATTTTAACATTCTGTCATGATTCACCTTGTGGAGGTCATTTTGGAGCAAAGAAAACAGCTCTTAAGTTCTTCAAAGTGGTTTCTATTGGCCTAGCCTTTTCAAAGATGCTTATAAGTTTGTTGTCACATGTGACCGCTGCCAACGTACAGGTAACTTAGGTTCTTGTGATCAAATGCCTTTAAACCCAATTCTAATTGTTGAAATTTTTGATGTTTAGGGCATTGATTTCATGAGACCTTTTCCTAATTCTCATGGTTGTTTATACATATTGCTTGCTGTTGATTATGTTTCGAAGTGGGTTGAGGCAATCCCCACTAGGACTAATGACTCTAAAGTGGTTCTCAGTTTTCTTAAAGACTACATATTTGCTAGATTTGGAACTCCCCGAGCTATAATCAGTGATGGAGGTACACATTTTCTCAACCGATCATTTGAGGCTTTATTAAAACGTTATGGGGTCACGCACAAGGTCTCCACACCATACCATCCTTAAACGAGCGGGCAAGCTGAAATCTCTAACCGTGAAGTCAAACAAATCCTTGAAAAGACTGTAGGCCTTACTCGAAAAGATTGGTCACTACGCTTGCATGATGCATTATGGGCTTATAGAACAGCATATAAAACTCCCATAGGCATGTCACCCTTTCAACTTGTCTATGGAAAGCCTTGCCATCTTCCCATGGAGCTAGAACATCGAGCTTATTGGGCAATAAAAAAGCTCAATTTTGATTTAAAGGAGGCAGGCCATTTGAGGAGGTTTCAACTCAGTGAGCTTGATGAGTTACAGAATGATGCATGTGAGAGCTCTCGAATTTACAAAGAAAGGACCAAAGCATATCATGACAAAGCAATCCATAGGAAATCGTTTGAGATTGGGTAGAAAGTTCTTTTATTCAATTCATGCCTTAGGCTTTTCCCTGGTAAGCTTCGTTCCCGTTAGTATGGTTCGTTTCTTGTCACTAATGTTTATCCTCATGGTGCAGTGGACATTCAAAACATCCAGACAGGGAACATTTTCAAAGTGAATGGCCATCATCTTAAGCCATACTATGATGCTTATAAACCAATTCCTGAGGTCGTTGAGACTCTCCACCAACCACCACCATCAGCCACAGAACTTCACATCATGTCTTGCCTAGACATAAACTAAAGAGCTTGTTGGGAGGCAACCCAACTTGGTTTTTCTTTCTATCCTTTATTTTATCTTTGTTTTCTGTTAAGTTTTTATTCTATGCCATTCGTTGCCATACTTTGCATTGCATTCATTTAGTTCATTTGTAATCATTGAGAACAATGTTTAGTTTAGGTTTGGGGGTGTGTGGTATTGAACTTTTAGGTTGTTTGAGTCACGATTAGAGCTATTTGCAATTAAATAATGGGAATGTACATGTTTAACTTAGTCTTGCAATCATAAATTTAGCTATGCTTTGAAAGTTGTTGTATCTGCTATATAATACCATTGCTCTTAGTTCTAAGAATACTTGTGAAAAGTTACTAGTTCAAGCCTTAGAAGAAGGATAGTGGAGACTACCATTTGTGACATTTTGTGCCTATTTGCTTCTTTCAGAGAGATTAAACTGTTTTTTGATAGGAGCATATTTATGCGATTTTGTTAGCTTGTTTCCTTGCATTTATTGAGCTAGTTTCTGTTTATTATAGTGTTTTAAGTTATTTTCATGCAATTTCATGTTCTAAGGATGAAGTATGCATAAAGGTGCATTTTGGAGCTTTTTGGAGCAAAGTTGGGCTTGGATTGGATAACATGTGTCTGGAGCAAGAAGAATGGATGAAATTGAAGACCTAAAGATATGAGGATTCCTAATTGAATGAGGAGTCCTAGAAGAAGATGGATTCTTAAAAGATTGAGGGTTCCTACTCATACAAGGATTCCTACTTGAAGTGGGAAAGTTAAGCCAAGGTTTCCTATTTTGGTTTGACCTTTCCTGATTCTGAAAATCCTTAAGTCTAGCAACATTGAAGGTTTCTTATGCATTTTAGGAAACAAATCAGAGGGTCATTACATCATTTAACCCTTTGCCGCACAGCCTTGTCCCTTTCTCTTCCTTGCCGTGCAAGGGAGAGCCCTCTTTCCTATTTCCTACCTTAAAACAACATCCATTTTTTTATTCTTTCCCTTGGCTGAATATCTTAGCCTTTTTCCTTGGATTCTAATTTTGTTTTCCTATTCTAGGGGTATTTTGACTTTATTTTTGTGCCCCTCAATAAGTTAGGGTTTTGCTTACCCTAAAACCTTTAAATATACACATTTGCCGCACCTTAGAGAGAGTTCCACCATTCTACACATCCATACACAATATACACAGTTTCTAACCATCTTCTCATATCCTGCCGCACCACCCTTCTAATCAAAACACCACCATACATCCTCTTACCTATTTCTCCACACAAACAACTCATCAAACCACTACCCACTCATTGTGTCGCAGCAAAGGAAGGGAAGAAGAGTGCTTGGACGTGCTTGCTATTCAGTTTGGATCGCTGAAGCGTTTAGGTGTTTTCTTTCTTTTGTTTTCAATGTATAAATCAGTTTATCTTTGTTTTGTGATTATGACGAACTAAGCCCTTTTGGCTATGGGCTATTCAATACCATGACTATATTTGTGTTATGAATTAATTACATTCAGTTGTGATTTCATGAATTGTAAATTCAATTTGCTTAACTGTTCAATTGATAACTTATTCTTGTATGTTGATTGAGGATGCATACTTAGTTTACATGCATGTTAGAATATAAGGGAATTTCACCTAATCGTTATGAACTTATATTCATGTGTAGTGAAGGTCGCTTATAAACGATCGCGTTAAGTGAATTCTTGGCAGGAGTATCATGCTTTTCATAGTTACAATCACCTCATCAATGCTTATAGTTCTCATGAATCTTAATGATCTTTGATAGTATCTCTATTGTGCTTTTCACTTAGGGAACCTTTAGAGAATGTTTTGAATTTTGTATGCGCTTTCCCATCGAATTCAATAACTTAAGGAGAACTTGAAGGTTAATTTAAGCGTACCTAATTAACTTGGGGTGTTGAGATTCATGATTTACAGAAAGAACAACTGGAGATTGATTTGTATGCAAGTATGTCATGTGTAAAGAAGAACCCTCTAGCTAGCCATCCATTCATTCATCAAATCATCCTTAATTTGTGTCTTTGTTTACAATCTGCACTCAATTAGTTTAGTTTACAAATTCGTCAAAACCAATCTCCCCTTTACTTTGGTGTGTCAAATTAGTTAGAATCTGTCCTAATTTGTGTTTTTAAGTATTTTGAGTCAAGTCCAAATCAATTTTCGTTCAAACTTAGTCTCAATGTATAGTTTAAGTCTTTTTGCTTGTTTTGTGCTGTTTTGAGTTGTTCTAGTTGTTTTGAGTCATTAGAGTCTAGTTTTGCATTCTTTGAGTCTAGATTAGTGTTCTAAACTTAGTTTTGTGTTTTTAAGTCAGTTTTTGGTGTTTTAGCAATCCCTCCTAATCCCCGGTCCAAAACGATCCCTACTTACATATTCTACTACAATTGTCACAAGAGGGTTTAATTTGTGTGTTAGCATAATTATCACATCATTTCTATTCCTATCCTTTTCTTTCAAATTCATTTCAAATGATCTCATTATTCATTTTTGATTGAATACTAAGAGTTATTCTCTTTTGTGGATATTTGTGCTTATTGTCACCCATGAATGAACTCATTGAGACGATGTTAGGCTATGAATGTTTTAACTAGTAAATGGCCTAATTCCCTACCTTTGTTGTGTGAGACATTACCCATTTTGAAGCCAAACACAGCTATATCTTTCATCACCCACACTAAACTTTACCCATTTTCCCCTATAATAGCCATTCCCTATAGCTTGGGGAATACCAAAGTGATGAAGACAAATATGATGCTCGAACTTTAAGCTAAGAAAGTGGCATGTGCCGAGGTAACATGGGTTGGAATTGCAAAATATAAAAATAAAATAAAGAAAACATAGCTAAAAAAAAGAGAAAAAGAGAGAAGAAGATGCAATTTCTAAATCCATGGGTCCTAGACGCCGAGAACAAGTACAAAAGATCAATTCAAGAGGAAAGCATGATGGTTTTGCAAGGAAGACACTTTGGTATATCTCAAGTTCTAGTAATCCTTATCCATCCTTTCATAGACCCTACCCTAAAACCCTTACATTACAACCTTATGAAAGACCTAGCTGATCTTTGAGGATGTATTCATGGGTGTTAGTAAGTATGTGTAATATCTTATTCTTCATATTTGATTCCTTTCATGAGATCTTGTCCAGAAAGTTCTTTTGTTTCTAATTGAATTATGTGTGAGAATATCTTGCTTTCCATTACATAACCTCACTCACATATACTTGTTGAGAGCAAGCCTTAGGAATCAAGTGAAAGAGTGCATCTGTGAGATTAGAGTTGAGACGAATCTTATCTTTCTTGCTTGAGCTTGTAACTTAGTAACATGTTGAAATTGAGCTAGAGCACCTCATTAACATGCAAATTTGATTGCTGGAAAGGTGAAGTCAAAGTTAGGAGTGCAAGGTATAGTTGAACTTTGATTCTTATTATCTTGTTTCAAAAGTGCTCTAATCGTCGTTTTGTAGGTTGTTTCAGATGTTTATGGGTACCGTCACTGTTAAACCCTTAGGAGACACAACTCCTCCTACTAGGGATGCCTAGAGGTTTAAAGGCTTGATGCATAAGCTGAATGCATTCGTCTCACCAACAGAATTGGTCTTAGATTAACTTGTTTTTGTCTTTTGTGTTGTTTTTGTTTCTTTTAGTTTTGGTTTGCTCGAGGACTAGCAAAACCTAAGTTTGGGGGTATTTGTTGAAGTGCATAAAGTTATACTTTTACGCTCTCTTTTACTTAGGTTTTTAACTTAAAATCTCTATGCATCACAAGGTATTTTGTTGTTTGTATTGTATTTCAGGATGAAAGTAAGGACTTGAAGAAATCATCTTATTTTGAATATTGTAACAAGTGGCCCAAGATCCGCCAGAAAAGGCCCTTGCAGAACGGCCAACTTGCGAGCTTTGCCCCGAAGTGCTCAGAGCGAATTAGAAAATGGGCCATATATGGTTGGAAAGCCTTGGAAGTCTTCTTTCTGATGGTCTTTACAGCTTGTGATCTGGAGGTTTCGAGAAGAATTTATAACAGAATAAAGAGGAGCTGTTCAGTTACAAATTCTGATAACAGCTAGTTTTCAGTTACTCCTATACTAAAAGCTGGTTGTAATGAGCTTTAAATGAGAGTCAATGTGTCAGATGTTACATAACTTCTAAAGCTTTTTAGGAGAAAAACAACAACAGAAGAAATAGAGAATCTAGAGAAAAGAGAATCTGGAGAATGAGTCCTCCACCTTGAGCTGTTTCTAGGTTCTAGCCTTCCTAACTTTTATGTATTTTGTTATTTTTCTAATTTAGTCTATGGATACTTAGGGCTGCTGTGAAGCCCTAGACATGATTGAATTAATGTTATGATGCAGTTTTAGTTTATCAATTTCATTTGCAAGCTAGAATCAGTTTTCTATTTCAATCATTTCAAGCACATATTTTCAAGCTTAGCTACCTTGTTTATGTTTGCTTTCTGTTGAGAATGATAAGGATCACTGCCATATCTTCTTTCATTCATTAGCAACATGTGGTTAGGTTCAGAACTAATCATGTAAATTGATTCCATGAAGTTCCAAGATAAATGCCATGTTCTAGGGTTCATGTGATGTTCATAATCTTCTTCGTTCTTAATGAGTTTCTAGGTGCTAAATATGAGTATATGTCATGCTAGGTTGCACCTACAAATATAAGTTTAATGTATATGCCATGCATCTAACATGCAAAGTAAGAGAGGATTCATACAATCTAGTTATATGCCATACTAGATATGTGAATATCTTAGTTGTGCATTTGAAAGGGATAAGTTAAAAGATCATATCACTGATTCAAGAATGTTTAGGGGAAGACTTTTGTTCATTTGAAGTCAGATTTATGTCTTAAAAACATTTCTAACCTATTCCATGCCTTAGGGTTGTTTTTCGATAGTTCTAATTTTTCCCTTTTTCTTTTAGTTTTATTTCTTTTCCAGAATTACTCAAACCCCCAATTTAAAGTCATATGAGTCTTTAACTACTGCTAATTTGTAAGAGTCAGGTTTTACTAAGTTGTTTCTTAGTCCCTGTGGTTCGACACCCTTACTTGTGCCACTATACTATCCTTATATTTGCACTCGAAAGGAATTCCAACATTTATTATTATTATTCTTATGTTATGCTTCTACTTATATTTGCTTTCTGTTACATCATGTCCTTAACTTTATTGAATATCATTCTCCGAAGTTGTAAATTTACGAAAATGCTCCTATTGGGCCAAGTAGAATCCTATGGGGACTTTTGAATTCTCTTCATAATTTCATATTTTTCTTGTGACCTTTGTTTAGTACTCTTCATTACGAACGCATGAGCACAAACGGGACTCCATTCGGACTTGTAACGAACAAGTTATGTGCAAGGGCAAAATGGTAATTTAACATTTTTTGTATTGGTTTTCTGTGGGCTGTTTTCTGTGTGCTTGCATGGAAACTAGAGTGTTCTGCACACTCTGAAAGTTCGAATGCATGCGTGCTATTTGACAAAACTACATGCAAATTTTTTTTTATAATTTTCCTTCTCTTTAAGAGATTGTTTCCCGTTGTGAGATTTCACCCACTCAAACTCAACATCTCTCTCTTTTCACTCTGTCACTCTAGCTCTTTCTCTTTGTCTCCCTCCCGTGTTCTGTACACACACACACACCCAAAAAGTTTGCCGAGAGCTACGACAACCACCACCATCAAACCTCACTCGAAAACCACCACCACAAACCTCCTTCACTCGCCACCATTTTCCTAGAGTCGAGCCCTGCAACTCAAACTCCGAGCCTCGACTGCATAGAAACTCCGGCGAAGTTTAGAATTTTTTTCGGTGAGTTCTCGTAGATTCGGGACTCAATTGACCTCGTTCTTTCCATCAAACTACTCCCCGTAAGTCCTAGACTACCATTCAAGCTTTGCATGCAAGGAATCGCCTCGGGTTCAACCAAAATGAAACCCTCCATTTTCGGCCGAGAGATTTCGTTGGATTTTTCGGCCACCATTGGCCACTTTTTGGAATTCTTTTAGGTAAATTCCAGTTCCTTGTCTCTCTAGCTTCATTTTGACATATTATACGTGAAAAATGGTTGAGATTTGACCTTGTTTTGATCTTGTGAAAAATTACGGCAAAAAACCCGGATTCCGGCTAACCTCTGAGCGGCAGCGGCGGCAAGCCGCAGTAGGGAAGTAGTAGCGGCAACCGGAAAGCTGACGTTAGCAAACCTGGTTCTGATGTCAGTAAACCGGGTCCGGACGTCAGGAAACCCGGTCCAGATCCAGCTGGACCGGGAATATTCCAAAAGTATATTCCTTTCCTAACCGACGGTTGTAACGGAATATTACGTAACGCCATTAGCCTTTTCTGTTAAAAACCTAGAATTTTCTGTAAAAGTTAACGGTGCACTGTTAACTTTAACGGCGCGTGCGTCACTTTTTCGATACTTTTAACTCCCGAAACGAGCAAACAAATGAGATTTCAAGTCTTTTCCTTAGTAAAATTTGAATTTGACTTGTTTAATGAGTAGTTTAGTAATTTCTCATATAGGTGAGACCTACCCCGAGGAGTATCGAGGCCAGGCTAGACACAGCGGCTACGACCTAACGACTTACTAGTGAGTGAGTTTGTTTGTTTTAAATTATATTATAGTATGTGTTTATGAAATATGCCTTGTGATTATCGTATATTATGTCATATTTTTTAAAATTAGAAATAATTTTACTAAGTATCCGATGAATATCTCTCTGTATAAGTGTATATGTCAATATAGTCTTTTTTGGTTCAAGAGATATCCAAGCCTTCGACGCCTAAAGCCCTATAACACAATAAAGTACCTAGGGCAATAGCTAACAAAATGATGGCCAAACAATTAATATTGGTTTGTTGGACCAAAGAAAATATGACGTCTTTTTCTTCCTTGAAGTGAACGCCCTGCCTTCTTTTTCTTCCTCTGAAACTTCACAACCAGTCGACTAGAAGTATCTTCTTCTTCTTCTGAGTTTTTTTTTTTTTTTTTTCTGAAACCTTTCTTCTTCTGGGCAGAAGAATACAATCGGCCGAAAGATCAGAAAAATCGGCGATTTTTTAATCTATGGGACAGACTCACTTTCTCTCCTATCTCTCTCTACCTCTTCAATTCTTCTCACCGAACTTCATGATCGCCTGTAAATTGTCAAACCCAAACCACGGAGCAAAAAGTGGTGGATTGAAAAATTCCATGGCTTTCTGAAGCAAATGAAAACTCCCATGCTTTGCAGTAGGGGTGCAACTTGGGTTGGGTCAACCCGAATCCGCTCATGCCCAACCCGATTTCAAATCCAATCAGGCGAGTTAGAATAAAAAAAAAAAACCTGCTCAAACCCAACCCGATCTCAACCCGATCATTTATTGGGTTAGGTTAGATTGGGTTGGGTTGATGTCTTACCTGCCTATGTCAACCCAAACCCAACCCTATTTTGAACCCGAATTTGCCTATGCATATATTACTCATCTCACTTCATATTATATAAGTTATGTAGAAGTTTTTGAATGACTATACTTGAAGTTTATTGTTCGCTTTCATATGGATAATGAATGATAGTGTTACTTTTACATTTTTTTTTGTTGAAGCTTTGGTATATGTCTTGTAATTTAATTCTAACTTTGCTGCGTTAAAACATTAGAAATAGTCTTTAAATTGTTTGCTTTAACTTTTGTGTGTAAATGAAATTTTAACTAATATTGACGTTGTTTAGTTTAAAATTTGAAAAATCATGCAAAATAAGGTGTTATAAGATTGAAATCGATAAAGTTGGGGAAACCCGAACCTAACCCGAATAAGCCCGAACCCAATTAAAACTCAAACCCAACTAAACCCATATGAACTCGAATCGTGAAGATTGGGTTAGAGTTGGATTGACCATCCAACTCGCCCGAGTTGCACCCCTAGTTTGCAGACAGAAAACCCAAAAAAAAAAAAAAAAATCTCAATTGGCCATGATGGGTGAGATAGGTAATGATGGTTGCAAAAGAGGAGTAGTTTGTTGCTGCTGATGCAAGAAGAAAAAGAAGAAGCGAGATTGGAAGGGGAATTAGCAATCCCGAAGCACGAGATTGCTAGTACCGTTGCTAATTCTTTTACCAAACATAGGACACTAGTCTAACTTAAGCTAGTCCGAGTTAGATTGGTTTGTTGATTGGTATAACAAACGGAGCCTAGGAAAGATAGTGTTGATTCAATTAAGGCCAATAATATTAAATTGATTTCGTATGGAACCAACAACCTAGAATAAAGGAAATTGAAATTATGTATTAAAATAAAATCATATTGATTTTATTTCTTAAAATTAGGTGATTAAATTGATCTCACAATTTTTAAGATATACAATAATGTAGTACTAGTTTCCTAAATGAATGCACATGATGCTTACTATTAAGAGTCCACTAAATATAATTTTCTAATGTATGTCTTGATGTGCATGTCTTCAATACTTGAACTTAGAAATTAGGACACACTTAAAATCTAAAACTAATATATTACAGACGCATTACACTTATCTAGAAAATTAGCCAAACACAAAAATTTGTTCTTTCATCCGCATAAGAGAAAAGCCGATTTTCCTACTGTTTGGTTGATGCTAAAACAGAAGCAAAGGCTCTTTTGGACTTATTCAAGCATCTTGGAAGGTATAGTTAGAGATCTCTCATTGTCAAAGGCTTATGCTGGCAGATAATATAAAGTATTGTGAAATCTTTGGATGTTTTGGTAAAAAATAAGAGGATTTGCAGATAGAATCTTACTGATATATATATATATATATATATATATATATGTATATGCAATACAACAATGGATTAAACCTGACCTTTTTCTCAAGGGGAATAAACAGTACCATATGTCTGGAGGTTTTTGGAAGCTGCCTACTCCTCCCAAAACTCAAAATATTTTCTCTGGTCAGCTTTTTGTCCAATTCACTACTTGATGAGATAATAATTTCCAAGAATCCCATTTGTCATGTCACTAAAATTGGGAAACTATTGGAAAGAATGTTCAAGTGTTGTTTGGAATATATACTGTCTGTCCATTGCTACATATCAGACATACTTTTGCAGCAAACTAATGGATTCTTAGTGTGAGGATGTGGAGGACAACATGAAATATGTGTTTGTGACCGTTGAGCTTCACACATGTGAAGAGCATACAACTTTCAAAGTGACAATATATGGAAAGTAGCCTAATTCCTTATGCGTACATTGTACATGTAAAATCTCTTAACTTTCTGACGTGGCAACATTCCACATCTCACACTTATTAGTAGATAGGTAGGTAGATATATTAATCAGCATGTCAAGTTAAAATAAATAAGATGGCTCATATTGTTTGATAATGGGGAAAGTGTAGCAACTGGAATTTTTGCAGTGCATGCAAACTACTCATGTTACTTTTACTACTTCATGGCTCCTCTTCAAGATTAGGAAACAATTAACTGTTAATCGGAATATCTACTTCTTTTCTCTATATATCATACCTACTTTCGCCACAGATTCATTGGTAGCTCTCTACATATATCAATTTGGCAGATTGACTAATAGGGTTGCTTTTGGTATTAATTAGCGCTCTTATTTCTGACGGAAATAACTCACCTATCACATGTTGTATATTGTTCTCTTTATCTCTTCCGTCACATGACTACTTATTATGATGAAAGAGATCGAAAAAAAAAAGATGAATAATATAAATGTTATATGGTACGTACAATGGCGCTCATTTGTCATTAGTCTAGGACCGAGTCCAGGGTTATATTGGACAGTATCCTAGTGCATGCATATTGCATACCCTTCCTATATGTATATAAGCTGCCTCCATCAGCAAACCGAGTCCCCTTCTATCAATTTAGCCGTCTTGCTGTAGTCCTCCTGGCTTTGTTTTGTTTTGGGCCTTTTGGCTTTTTTTGTTTATCTTTTCTTGTATGTATAGACGATTGAAAATACAACTATGATTGTGAGTGTGAAAACATAATTTAAAAGCCACAACTCCTAGCTAGTTAGACACGAGAAGGATTTGTATGAGGCGGGTCACCGCTATGTGATGTTTTGTGTCAATAATACATTATATGTGTTAAATTTTTTTCACATGTTTTTGTGTTATTAGCACAGGATGCCACCGTCATAGTGAAATTATGTCATACAAGTTCTTAGTTAGACATATTAACTAAATGCTACCCATTTGCTGACAAACTCTCTAATAAGCATGAAATGTGCCGTTATATGTTGGAATGTGTCATCAAGTCTGTCAATTTTGAATACCTAAATAGCATTACACTATCCAATTAGAAAGAATGAAAAATTAGAAATGTATATGACATCTATCATGTATTGGCATTTCACATCAGCACATGGTACGGGCGGTGCAACTAAAAACCCTAATTTGCTATCCCACCCATTTCTCTCTCTGCCCACAAAATTTTGAATTCTTCGCGCGCTCTCTCTATCTCTCTCCTCTCTCTAATGGCGTCGGTCGCGCGGGAAAAGAAGCAGAAACAGGTATACGAAGGATTGGGTGCGGGTGGCAAGTTCCGGAAGACGCCATTTCGACGGACCACCCAAGCGACGCCGTACGATCGGCCACCCACTACTTTACGAAACCCTAGCGCGTGGCTGTCGAAGCTCGTCGGTCGGGCTCAGCGCCTCTTCTTCTCCGTCCTTCGCAAATGCTTTCGTCCGCCTCAGTTGCCTTGGACAGGTTCAGCTTTCGCCGTTTACTTGCTAGGGTTTCTTAGTTGTGGCCTAATTTGGGGGTATTTTGTTTGGGGCTAATCATTTGATGTGGAGTTAGGGTTTCGTTATTTGGGACAGCTTTTCATCTGTTTTTGCTGATTTAATTATAATTTTTCTAACAATATATCTTCTGGGTCAGTTTGTGCTGATTTAATTATAATTTTTCTAACAATATATCTTCTGGGTCAGTTTGAATGTTTATTTTTATTTGGAGCTGGGTATATGAGATTTCGAATTCATTGTTTTGATTACAATAATTGTGGCATCTTTAAGACAAACCTGGAAAGTCATGAATGTTCAACGAAAAATGTTTGAAATTGCAATAGACAGAATCCCAAATTCAAGTCGGTCTTTTGAATTTCAAAGAATACATGCACAATTGCACAGTTACACAATTCGGAAGACATATGAATCCTTTAGTTTCTTACACTTGTAAATTGGTATGAATCAGATGTACTTCTTTGTATCTTGTATGCCTTGCACTTGCCATCATCAGATGTCCGCAATTTTATAAAAAAAATTAAAATAATGATTAGCTATCAATATCATGAACTTTCTTCCTCTGCCTTTCCTCCGAGCTTAAGACTCTGATTGCTTTATTTGTTTCTTTACCCACTATTCACTAATTAGTCTTCCGTTACTTTATCAGGGGTATATCATGTAGCAAAGATCAAGGACAAAGAAGAGGTTGCCAAGGTAACTGTAAGTGTGTTATATTTTTGTATTTTTTGCACTCATCGGGCTTTGCCCTTAGGGTTTAGGGTATAGGGTTTAGGGAGAGGAAAAATGTTACACTTATAAGCATAGTTTTAAATTCGAAATTCAGGTTAACGGGAAATATTTAGGGTTAAGGGAATATGACAAGTTTCTTGCAACTGCACTTCTTGGCTTTATACACTACCAAAGTTCTGTTCGAGGAAGTGGTCGTCGTATCTGGTTGCTCCATTAATAACGTCTGAAGTGATAAGAGGAAACTGCTCCTAACCCTTGTTTCTTTGCTAATAAGGGATAGACATTTCAACAGGTCAAACTGCCTGTCTTCGGAATTCTTGTAGGTTCAATTGAGTCAACTCTCGTAGAACCTGTTCGTGTTTGTTTAATTGAACCAAGTTTTGTTTTCTTGGTATCTAAAAACATATCCTCGATAACCCTGTTATTAGTACAATTTATATACTTAATTTTTTTTATACCAAGAAAACAAAAATGGGATATAGTTAGTGGACAAGCTCCATTGCTAGACAAAAATGAAATTGAGAGCTGCCTTGCTTCAAACCCTGTTATTAGTACAAGTGTATAATAACCTACTTTCCACATTCATATACTTTTGTTCATGAGTTTGTGAAAGCCCTGGTCTTGTGCTTGCTACTCTTTAATTTAAACCAATTGTGGAATGATAGTTCTTATGACATTCAATTTGTTGGTTTCTTTCATCTTAAAACAATCGTTTCTGTATAGAAAAAAAAAAGTTTTGTGGGAGTTCAGATTCTTACGTTGTATTTTGCTTGTGGAAAATGCTAGGGAGACCAAATTTTTTACACCAAATTTGTAAACCAAACGATGTGACAATAAAGTAAGACCTTTGCTTGTATTTCAGGGTGCTGGGTCTACAGTTGATGCTTATGGTGGGGCTTCATCATCACAGTCTGTATCGGAGCAAAGTCAGCAGCCTTCTGGATCAGATCAAGGGGTATGACATCTGATGATTGTCAAATGCTACTTTTATTTGTACTAATCACCTCCAGATTCATGTCATTTGAATTGTTTGTTTTTATTTGTAGGCCTCGAAGCGCAGATTTTCGGTCTTAGACAATGACATAGCATCTGTTTGTCCTATTTGTAAAATTTGTGAAAAACCTAATCTTCTTTCTTCAAGAGGCTTGAGCTCGCCAGTATCAGGCACTACTTCTATTCTTGGGGCCAGAGTAAGTTCTGAGGCTGCTCAAAACCTGTCATCTTCAATGTGGAAGCCACTGTCATTGGGTGAACCTAAGCACAAAGCATTAACGGAAAATGGAGACAATGCAGTTCCTAGTACATGTTCCTCGACTGTTCCCTCAAAGTCCAATCTACATACTCTGAGAGACAAATCGCCAACTAAGCTTTCACCATCAATTTTACGTTGTCAGGCTCTGAAAACTACAGTTTCTGCTGCATCAAACTCTGTTGTTCACCCTCCACAACAGAAATTGGCATTCAAGGTGAGTGCACATGAGGTCTATTATCTTCTATGATTTCCGCATAATCAAAGGCAGTTTAATTTCTTCTACTAAACTAAGTTCTGGATTATTTTTCTTTATTCTTTCTACTACTTTGAAATCTGACCTGAAATAGCCAGTTTGGGTTTCAATTTGATCATAACATATTTTACTGATGGGGATGTACAGTAGCTACTCAACCATCCTTTACATATGATGAAGTTGCTCTATAACTATTTTGATCTGGGTGCTTGAGTGAAAACTATGACCCAGATTGGTTGCTGAGAAAATGAACGAAAAGTAGATAAAAGCATATAAAGATACAAATACTTGGGATACGGTTTGTTTACCTTTCGACTTTTTTACATTTAATCTTTGGAATTGTAAATGTTTGCTGATGTTACGAAGTATTATGACACGATACAGGTGGAAGACAAACATGAGGAAGCAGTGGCTAGTGAGGAGCCTGAACTTAATGTGGCAAACTCAACTTTGGGCGAGATGAGCAACATTCCGAATGGCAACACACGGATCAAAGCAAACTCATGCCGATACAAAAAACGGAAGGGTTGGGAAGTTTCTACCAGCCAAAGTCTAGCAGGTATTTACTCATGCATATGTGATGTAATACAAGTATCCACTTGTGCTGTCGCTTGTTTACTGCTGTTATTAGAATTTGATTTAACTCTCTGTTTTAAGATTGGATGCATATTGTTTTCTTTTTAGGGGCTGGTACAATGTGGCAATCTGGAGTAAGGCGAAGCACGAGGATCAAGACAAGACCTTTGGAGTACTGGATAGGAGAGCGGCTGTTATATGGACGTATACACGAGAGTGAGTAATTTGTGGATATTGTTGGATGAGGAATTACATTTATGCCTTGATGATATATTCCACATAATATAAGCCTATCCAAAATGTACAAAATAATGGTCTGGTGTCTTGTAGTAAGGTGTGGATCAGTCATAAAACAAGTTAATTGTATTGGATATTGCAGGTATGGTAACCGTGGTTGGGATTAAGTGCGCCTCTCCAAGAAAGGGTGACGACGGAAGAGCCCCTCTGAAGGTGAAGTCCTTTGTGCCTGATGAACACAAAGAGATTGTTGAGCTAGCAGGTTTGCATTGAATCGGTGATGTGTGCGTTTTATGTTGATGATGAATGGTATCGAACGTTTTATTGATGTCATCATTTTCCAAAACTAAATTCCAATCACACACCAGCAGCGTGCCAGCATGAGCTCTATATAGCATACACCAGTCCCCTCAAACATTCACGGCCACTCACTCCCACGTATATGTGTATTTGTCGCTGGTTTAGCAATGGCATGAGGCAGATCCACAGTCCAAATGATGGGTCAGTAAATGGGAAAAATGGGAGATATGTCTCAACCCAGCCCATCTCCAGCAGCACCTGAAAATATCAATTGGACTTTGAGATTCCTTTGGTAAATGCTTTTAACGGACTGAAAACGTTTTTAGAGAACATTATTATGTTCCAATAGCACTTGAAATGCTTTTTCAGGACTAATTTGCATTTTTACTAAGGATTGGTTCCAAAAATGTTTTTTCCAAAAGCTCTTTTAGTCATTTAATCTATGATAAATAACCAACTTAGAGGTTCCTCTTCGATCCAGTGCAAGTCACGTAACTTAATTTGATGGAGGAATTGGATAATATAGTTGCAAATCGTATAAGACGGATGAAATTGAGGACTAATTTTTTGAAATAAAAAAAATTTAGAAATTTAATTTTCCTTAAGAGTAGTAAACTAAATTGACAATTTGATCTTTGTTTTTTTATATGAAAGATGAAACCCTCCCCGCTTGATTTTAGACCGATTGTTTGTAATCCAATCGAACTCAGCCCTACCATGTCATACCACCCATTCTGTAGTTTTATTTATTTATACAAACGTTACACTATCCAATTAGAAAGAATGAGAAGTTAGAAATGTACATGGGCTTTAGGGAAGCAATTGCCGGCTTCTATCATGTATTGGCATTTCACATCAGCACAGCACAAGCACATGGTATTACAAAGAGTAATGCTATTTTCTTATTTTCTTACACACTTTAAATTACAAAATTTATTACCCAAATTATTCCCTTGCAAAATGACCGCCGGCCAACCGTCCCCCGCCCCCTCCCCCTCTTGTATTTCTCAAACTAATGGTCCAATATTCAGATAGCATTCAACTCCGACGATGGCAATCCGACGATGGCAATACAATCTCAGAAGACTCTGGGTGTGAAGAATTTATCAGCATACTGATTAAAATCATGACCAGTTGCAGAAACTGATTTGAACGGGATAGACTTTGTGGGGGTGTGGAGAAGTTTGGCAGCTGGGATTGATTGCTTGATTGTTTTTCAGTGGTATTCTAATGAGCAGTGCGAAGTTTTACGATGGTGGCGTCGAGAGGTTTGGTGGTGATTTGGAGGTTTTATTTGGGGCATTTCGGCCTTGGTGTTTGAGGCGCTCGAAGCTGAGGTAATCATCACTGCCCCACTACAAAACACACAAACATGACTACTCAGAGAAAACAACATATCAAGAGAGGTTGCAGAGTTTTTGTGGTTCCATGTGGCAAAGCAAGGGAACATATGTTCACATTGTTTCTTCAAAATGTTGAAAGGATGGCTCTTCAAAATTTTGCCCTGTTTGAACCGAGAAAAACCTTTTCAAAATTTTGCCGTGTAGGAGGAGAACTCAAGTTCGAATCTGTCGTGTTTTGGTGATAAATGAGAGGAACAAAGAAAGAGTGATAGAAATAATAATCATTGAATGATTTAAGATTTATTTGGAGTCTACTACAAATTAATTTGAGACTATTCAATAGCTAAACTATTAAATGATACGTATTACTCAATATTTTTCCGAAATAATGATGGATGAATAGAATAAACGATGGGTGGTGCACCGGCTTTCCAATACCAATTATGAAATTGAAGAATGCAGGATCTAATGAGTCTTCCGAAGAAAACTGTTTCGTTGGTCCTGTGGCTGAAAAGGTAATATACACTTGTTTTGAAACCCCTTTGTTAAGGTTCACATAACAATCAACAATACTTGGTTCCACAAAAGTTGTAAAAAATTCCTTGTCAACTAACTCTTTGACCTATCCACATAACTTTGTACTTATGATCAATTGGAATCGTTTATATTATAAATCACTACGTAAATCTCATCTATGTAAAAAATTTAAATAAAAAAAAAGAACTTTTAGTCATCAAACTGTATAAAGACAAGATGGTAAAAATCAATAAAAAAAACTAAGAACCGTCTATCTATTTGCTACAATTGAGACTAAACGATCTTAGTTTTAATTATTTTTTGCAAAAATATCTTTACATAGTTATTTATAATATAAACGGTTTCGATCATAAGCACGCAGTTTTGTGAATCAACTCCAAAATATTTTGAGGAGAAATTCCTTCACAATTTTGTGGAGGCAAGCATTGTTTATAACAATATACAAAACTAGCATTACCGTTTAGTTTAGTAATAAGTGGTTAGAATCTCATAAATAAAAAGGTCAATGCTAAACCATCATCATTGTAGTACAAAACGAACGTTTCGTATAACAATATTGTATGTGCATGTTGTGGTACATAAGAATGAACGAAGAACCATTTTTAAATTGGGTTTCACTCGTTTTATTTGTAGCCTTGGACTGTCGGACACAATCGAGCAAATTGATTGATTAGTTCTTGTTTCATATGGGGAAGTTGACACGTGGAGGAGTACTTGAAATAAGTTGGGTAAATATATAACTAAATTATGTTTGACTATAAATAAATAAACTAAATTATATATGTCCACAATTTAAGGTGATCTTATATGCAATTTTATGGTATTTCATATTAATACCACAGCTGGATCCATCTCTCCAGTAAACCGCGTATCCTTATCAACCTCCAACTCCACATTAAAAGAAGGTGATACTGATTTGGTCACTAGAGAAAGTTTTACTCACATTTGTATTTTTGAAAATAGATCAGCCGGTAACTAAGGCCCCGTTTGGTATTGCTTTTTTTCACTAAAAACTACTTCACTTTAAAGTTAAGCAGATAAAAAGTGTTTGGTAAAAATAAAATATATGTTGTGGCCAATATTTCTGAGGGGGTGCGGCAAGCAAAGGGAAGAGAGAAAGTAAAGAAGGCTTGAGGAATTATACTGTATTGTGATGTATATTTCTCATGCCAGGTGCCTTTATTTATAGTGAAATAAGTACAATTACATTAGGAAACTAATCCCATACATAATGGAATATCCTAATCCATATCTACCTAGGATTTACACAATCACATTTAACACATGTTATATTTTATCTACAACACTCCCCCTTGAGTGTGCAAATACTCAAGTAGATATCGCATCAGATTTTCAGGATGATAGTTGATGAAGTCGTCTCGTAGGCACAGTAGAGAACACTTGAGTCTCATATAGGGAACTTGCATATAAAAAGAATAAAAACTCTCACAAAACCTGGCTATGGTAAAACCCAAGACGGGACAAAACCCATAGTCTAGGAGAAAAGTGAGTTAATGCAATGTCGATACTTAACATCTTCAAGACGTAAGTAGTAAGAAAACACACAAGGGTATGACCAGCCCAGAATGGGTGCCTCGTTAAAACCTAGTCAGGCAACAAAAACCCAATGGGAAAAATGATCCTGATCGTAGGGAAAAAGAGTACATTAAGGTCAAGTGAGTATACTTCAGGATACTCCCCCTGAGTTCGACGAAACTCCCCCTGAGAACTACAAGTGTAGCAAATGAGAAAATTTGCACATACCAAATCCTCGAACAAGCTTCTTCGGCAATGACTTCGTGAAGAGGTCGGCAAGGTTGTCTTCGGATCAGATATGCTTGACTTCAATCTTCTGATGCTCATGCTGATATGATGTAGACGCAATATGCTTGGTGTTGACTTCTTGGATGTATCAGGTTATGGTCTGGTCGATACATACGACGTTGTCTTCATAGATCGTTGTTGGAACTCAACAAAGGATGAAGAATTACAAAGTGCTTCGAATATGCTCCCATGTACACGTGTGGCTTCGTGTATGGCGATGAGCTCGAAGACGTCGCAACTAAGGTCTATTTGGTTGACCTCCAAGATATTGCGGTGTTCCTAACGGTAAAGACATAATCCGTTTGGAAACGTGCCTTGTGCGGAACAGACGGATAATCTGTGTCAGCGTATCCCACAAGGTAAGCATCATTCTAATAACCAAGGGGTTGTGGTTAATTCTGAGATGCGCAGGGATAGAATAAGCCCAAATCCGTAGTAACGGAAAAACGTCTTTAACACCTATTTGGTGGTAGCGTGTAGGCGCAGTGTTGTATCTTACCAAAAGATCAACAACGAATGAGATGTCATGCATAATGCAATGAGCTAAGTACAATAAAGCGCTAATTGAACTTAGATATAGAACTTCAAGTTCCACAACCTTTTCAAGGATCTCATTTGCATCTAGCGTATGAACGGTCATGGGTGTACTCAAAGGCAACACCTTCTGGGTGTAGTTCGATTGGTGGACCAGAATACCATCTGAACTTTTGCTCGAAACTTCGAGTCGAGACATAAACGAGTTTTCCCAAGATCTTTCATCTCAAATTCCGACTTCAGGTGCGAGGCAGTTTTCTCAAGCTCTTCTAGAGTCTAAGTGAGATTTATGTCATCGACATAGACTGCAACTCTTGCAAATTCGGTTTTGTACACGCAGGGGCATAGTTTATTCACATATCCCTAACTGATCAAATATTCACTTAAACGGGTATACCACATCCGCTAGGATTGTTCCAATCCGTAAAGTGAAAGCCTCAATTCAATAGAGAGGGTGTTCTGTGGTCTAGAACTATTTGGATCAGTCTATAAGTTCTTCGGGAACTTTCACATATATTTCCGTATCAAGATCCCTATAGATACGTTACAACCACGTACATAAGCTGCATATTCAGTTTTTCGGAAACTACCAAACTGATAAGGTAGTGGAACGATATGACGTCCATTACGGGGGAAATAAGTCACCTCGTAATCAATCTCAGGGTGTTTGAGAGAAACCTTGCGCCACAAGGCGTGCTTCGTATTGCACTATTTCATTCTTCTCATTTCGCTTCCTTACGAAAACCCACTTGTAGCCAACGGGCTTCACATGTGGAAGTGTAGGAACTACAGGCCCAAACACTTTACGTTTCGCAAGTGAATCAAGTTCGACCTGGATTGCTAGTTTCCAATTTGACCAATCAGTTCTACGTCGACATTCATCAACGGAACGCAGTTCGATATCGTCGCTTTTCACTATTTCGGGTAGCTACCATATACGTGAATATCATCGATGATAATCTCATTCCAATTCCATAACTCATCCATGCATGCATAATGGACCAAGACTACAGGTCTCGGGATAATCCGGATTAATTTCATGAGGTGGAATGGTTGAGATAGCGAACGAGGAAGGGATTCATTTTGTGTCATACTTCTCCACTTCTAGGGAGGTGAATCCTTCGAACTGAGTGATCTGTCGCGCTTCAGGCCGAGAACAGATTGATTGGCTAGCCGTCGGCGTACCAGGCCGTCCAACAGGGGCGGCCAAACCGTCCTTCAGGGGCGGCACACCCTTCGAGGATGTTGACTCGACGTCCGTTAGGTACGTCTATCCTTGCAGGCATGTTTGCAGCTGGTATATGTGATCTCGTCACTTTATCTAGATAAGAGAAAGCGTCTGGAGCAATACTCTGAAATCTAGAATATGGGGATCGAGATGAGACATAGTGGGGACGTCCACGATAATTCGCGTCGTTCTTCAGGAACGTTGACGTTCTTATCTCCCCCTAACGGCGGGAAGACTGTCTCATCGAAGTGACAATCCGCAAAATAGCGGTAAAGAGATCGCGTGCAAGGGCTCTAAAGAGCTAATTCGAAGGAGAATCGTAATCGACAAAGATTCACATCCTTCTTTGAGGACCCATATTGGTACATTGCGACGGCGCAATATGGCAGAAGGTGCATACCCAAAAATGCGTAAATACGAAACATCAGGTTCGTACCCAGTAACCAATTGTAACGCTATAAAGTATCGGGTAGCAATGGGCCTCAGGCGGACCAACATGGCTGCATACAAGATTGCATAGCCCTAGGCAGTAACCGAAAGCTTGGTGCGTTCACCAAGGTCCGGGCGATCAATTGATAATGCGCTTTATGATCGCTTCTGCGAGGCTATTTGGGGGTTGAACATGGGGAATTCAATGTTCAATTTCAAGCCCAAAAACATGCAATACTTATCGAATACTGTTCGATATAAACTCTCCGGCATTATCCAGTCTTCTAGACTTTATGGGATAATTAGGGTGGTGAGCCCTTAAGTAAGAATTGGCCAGGAGTTTAGCAGCAATGTGTATGTGGACAGACATGTGACCATTGTGTCGATATATCAACCAAAAACCATATTTACATGGTCCGCATTTTTTTTGGTTGGAAGAGTCCACATTATTCCCTTTAATCCACTGTGAAAAGAGGGTTATGTAGTAACTTTGCTAGGGATGATGTAAAAATCCAATTTCCCCAACGAGCAGGCTTGGCAAAGTGTGCTTGTAGGCACAAAATCCTTACTTCAGGTAAGGTGATGCGTTGTGTAAAATGTTGCATCGTGTTTTGACCTAAATGTCCCAAACGGTCGTGCCAAAGCAAGTAAACTGCTCGAATCACCCGGCTTCAAGCCAGCCTATATGTGGCATGTCCCAGTTGGGAGGTAGCCCATTAGCCCCAAAACATAGCTTCAGGCTTCATATTTTGGAAGGTGATGCAAAGATACGTCACTCTATTTTCTACAGTGGTTTTTATGATCATTGTTCGCTCGAATATCCTTATAACTCAATGACGTTCTTCCGGAACGGAGAATATAAGGCCCCTTAATAGTAATTCAGTACCATTAATACAACGAGGTGTAGTGCCATTGCCCTTAATCAGGTTAGGTAGACCTGAATTCGTTGCTAGAGGGGTGATTTAGGTATGAAGTTAGTGTGCATAGTCGCACGTTCATCCAGACAGCTAACTTCCCCACATTTATACCTTATCACATGTTAATTGAATTCGGTCATATGTATAAGAAACATGATTCAATTAACTCATATTCGAGGACAATATCCATAATAATATCCAAAAATTTAAAGCAAATACCAAAACAATCATCCAAACAAAAAAGGAAAAATTGTTCAAAACTTAAACCAAAAGATAGGGGGTTTCGGCCAACAGGGCCTTCCATGTCAAAATTTTGCTTTTCCATATGTGTTAGGTGAAGCAAAATTAGTCTCACAAATTGATTACAGGAATGGTACTCCGCAACAACATTGGTAGGGGCACAAATAAGTGCATAGCCAATGATCTATTCCATCAAAATGGAGGTAGATTTTGCACAGTTGAGGTTCGGGAATACTGTCCCTTATTCTTGAAGTTTTGGGTCTTAGTTTCCAAGGGATCACGTGTTTGGTCGTGATGCCACCCCCTTGGTTGACCCTGATTCTACCACTATTCAGTACTCTCCAGCCGAAGAAGGAAGAGTAGATTCGGTAGGCCTCTGTTGAAGCAGAGCCTTAAGTTCGGTACACCTCTGCCGAAACAGAGCAAGACCTTCGGTACATCCCAGCCGAATCACTGGGGTGCCGCTTTCACTGTTGTGCTTTTCAGTGAGCAAAGTGGTAGTATCAGATCCGAGAATTTAGTGAACCTCCACTCTCTAGGGTGCTTCTTCAGGAGCATTTTAGAGGTATGGAAGGACGAGAAAAATATTCTCCAGTCAAAATTCAATCGGATTCTATAAACTTCAGAATTTGTACCTATTCACGGATGGGGTTCAATAATGCCTTGTGTCAGGGCAAGATATGTATTGCTTCGGGCAAGGTGTGTCTTGCTTTTGACAAAGTGTGTCTTGCGTCAGGCAAGTTATGTCTTGCGTCGGGCAAGATCATCTTTGCATGATTAGAACGATCCGTAGAGTGAGTCAAAGAGCCATGGAATCCTCGTCATTGAGGTACTTCCATTTACAATGCTTCAGGCATAAGTCTTCGGATGAAGATCATGACGGAGGCTTATTTAGCTCTATCCACGTCATTGTTGGCTTCAATGTTTCTCAACTTCTCAGTAGTCAAGTGGAGCTTCACAACTTGTGCCCACATAAAGTAGTTTCTGCTAGAAACTTCCATGTTAGTGAAATTGAACTTGTTACGGTTCGGAAATCCACTGGATGGAGGGAACAAGATTGTGGTTGGTGGTTATGGGAAATAAAATCTCCATAATCATAAAAGTTTAGAACATTCGGGTTCTAAGACATGGTTTGGTTTAAATTTTCATGAAAACTACGGGTTTCATGGGTATTTAATTTTTAAGGAAACTTCAGGTTTCATGTCACTTATTCGAAACTTCGGGTTCGAATTTATGAACTTTAAGTTCATATATACCTGCAATCAAACGCAATATATATAGAACAAAAATAATACAAAGAATAAATTTTTAACATATATTGGGGATAGGTAATTAAATATAGGTCTACGGGACCTTCGGGGTTTGCAAATAGGACCCAAATAATTTTTGGTGGGTCGTAGTTGGAGCTACAGGCCCAACAAATCTGTGCTGGGCTGTTGACCAGCAAAGAGAAAACATTTTGGGCTGAAAAGCCTAAAAACCCAGCAGGGCTGGGGTGTGTGAAATGGGCTGCGAGGGGGCCCTAGCCCATCAGGGCTGGAGTTGTGAAGGAACGGGCCGCAGGCCTTAGGGCCCAGACTGATGGCTGGGGAAAGAAGAGAAAGGCGCGGGCTGGACTGCTGGGCCAGGCGAGAGGAAAAAGGCGGGCTGGGCCTGCTGGGCGCCAACTGGGCGCGGGCCGAGGGAAGCCTGCTGGGCTGCTGGCTCGGCTCGGCTCGGTAGGGTTTTTTTTTTTTTTTAATTTATTTTTCAAAAAAACGAAAAAAAATTTTTCAGTAAAGAATTTCCAGTTTTTTTCAGAAAAACGAAATTTGATGTTTTTTTGTAGAAAAGCGAAAAAAAATAAGAAAAAAACCCTTGATTTTTCCTTCGTTCACACGATCATCAATTCACTTAATATATTTCAGATATATTAAATGTCGATGCTAACACAATATTTGCAGAAGATCAATAATTCGTTAAACGCAGAAAATTGGGTTATGCATCATGGCGAAGGTTCATGCAATCAGGTCTGACAAAATATCGACAATCGAGACCGTGTTTTAGAAGAACCTGGATTGCTGATGATGATGGTTGAACAATTTGTTTGCAGGATTGCTTTCAACTCCGGATTTCCATCGTCAATGCATTGAATCTTGTTCAAAATAAGAGGGGAAAATTGAATCAATAGCAATATATTAATTCAATAAAAATAAATAAATCAAAGTAAAAAAACTATTGAAATTAATACTCCCCATGATTGAAGATGGCCAAAACTCCGGTATAATTCTCTTGAGCACAGCGGAAAGAGCGTGCTGATAACGTGTTGTGGCCAATATTTCTGAGGGGGTGCGGCAAGCAAAGGGAAGAGAGAAAGTAAAGAAGGCTTGAGGAATTATACTGTATTGTGATGTATATTCCTCATGCCAGGTGCCTTTATTTATAGTGAAATAAGTACAATTACATTAGGAAACTAATCCCATACATAATGGAATATCCTAATCCATATCTACCTAGGATTTACACAATCACATTTAACACATGTTATATTTTATCTACAACAATATACTGCTTATTTTTAAAGTTATAGTATTAAAACAGGAACTTTTAAAAGCAGCATGGAGGTTGCTTTTAAAAGCTGCTTTTATAAGCAGTTTTTTTTAGAGCACAGCAACCCCAAACTGGCCCTAAGTCGCGGCAGTCAATTCTTTTAGGACTGGGAAGATTCATAAAGACATTTTAGCCTCACCAGCGCCAGAAATCGAACCCAAGACGAACTTTGTAAAATACGAGTATGAAATTTGCCATAACCAATAGGTCACCCCGTGGTGGTTAAAGTTAAAGTTTTACCCACATTCAAGGTCATGTTAATGGAGTTGCTCCATATCGCGCAATTTACTCTTCCTATTAGTAATCCAAACCCGTTAAACTCAACCCATTGTCAGCTCTAAGGGCATTTCCACCCATAGGCCAATTGCCCTTGCAATTGGATTGAATTGCCCTACCAAGCCCCTTTTCTTCCTCCAGCGGGTCTTTTTTCAAAAGGCAATTGGTGGGCCACAGCATGCCCAACCAGCAGCCCGAGCAAAAATTGCCCTACCAGCCCACGCTCGGTTGCTGACGTCAGCAACCGGTTTTAATTTTTTTTAAGTCAGGCGCGTGGAAATCACGCGCGAGTGGGGGAGAGTGGCTGACAGAAAATGTCGGTGGGCCCCACCCGCTGCAGCTGACGCCAGATACCACCAACGGCTAGTTGACGTGGCAAGCTTATGGCCGTTGGATCTCCAACGGCTCTTTAATCTGGACCGTTGGATTTCCAACGGTAAAAAAAAAAAAAAAAAGAGTTATCGTTGGCCACGTGGCGCAACGGTAACCGTCTGATGGAAATTTTTTTTTTAAATCAACGGCCAGGATTATTCTGACATTTAAAAATTGTTTTGTTTTTTTTTTTATTTTTATTTTTTATAAATACCTCCAATTCTCTTCTTCATTCCACACAACAACTCAATATTTTTTTTTCTACATCAATTATTTTGGTTTTTTCTCTTCCAAATCTTTAGTTTTCTCTCTTCCAAATCCTTAGTATTTTACATCAAAAAAAAAATTATGAGTGAGAAGGCAAATTGGTCGATTGCCGAAGATCTTGCATTGCTGGAGGGTTGGATGATTGTCACTCATGATCCGATCAACGGAAATGAGATGAGGGTCGACAAAATGTGGAAGAAGATTCATGCATTATTCGTTGAGAAAATGCAAGGCACGAGCCGGACCGAGCAAGCCTTGGCGAGTAGGTACCGACATTTACATAAGGAATTGAAATCTTGGAAAGAAGCCCTCATAAAAGCGGAAACCATATTTCGAAGTGGCGAAAATCTAGCCAACCAGGTAATTGCAATTTATTTTGTTGTTTAACAATTCCTTAAGCTAATTAAAAATAAGCATTTCAATATGTAAATTATTATATGTTTTTACATACAATTTTTTCAGCAACTACAAGCACAAAGGTGGTACAATGAAGCTAACAGCAACAGATCATTCACAAGGCATGAGTTATGGGACCTTGTCAAGCATACTCCGAAATACAAAATTGTTCATGGTGCTCCAGAAGTTGTCTTCAATTACACTACCTTACACGAATCAACTACGCAAGAATCGCCCTTGGAGGAAGGATCGGGGACCCTAAGTGAACCGGTACCACCTACCGAGCCAGCTGAGAGGCCTATTGGTAGGAAAGCTGCTAAGAAAAAAGCCGCAAGAGGTAGTTCTTCAAATCATGAATATGGCAAGATAGTTGAAGAAATGGCTCGGCAACATGAACATAATCGTGACCTCGAACTACAACAGCTTGAGTTATTGAGGGCCAGAGATGAAGCACTTGAAAGAGATAGGGAGTTCCAGCGGCAAGAAGCCCAATTTAAAAGGTGAGAAAGACAAGAGGAGTTGGATCGGGAAATCATGTCCCGACGCCCGAAGCAAATGACTCCTAATTCAAAGCGTTTTTGGACAAAACAACGCGATGCCGTCATGAGAAGACATTTTCCCGAGCAAGACGAGCAAGTGCCATACATTCCAAGGGATGACGGACCAAGCACCACTGATTGGATTCCAAGGGATGACGAATAATGTTTGTTTGTTTTTTTTTTTAAATTAATTGGTGTTGTTATTTTTATTTAATTATTATCATGTAATGCTAAATTAATATGGTTTTCTTTGTTTATTTTTAATAAATAATTTGAAGATCAAATTTTTTTAAAAAAACAAAAAAAAACCTTGCCCTTGTCATTGCCCTCCACGAACGGGTGGAGTTGCACAAGGGCAAGCACTGTTCACGGAAGGCAATTGTTGCCCTTGCCCTTGCCCTTTCCCTTGCCCTCCACCAACGGGTGGAAGTGCTCTAAGTAAATTGCACATACGATGAGGAATTCCGTTAGTATGCCCACTAAATGTGGATAAAACTTTTCCTACTAACCTATTCCAATCTTATCTTTCGTATCCTCAATAACATGACCAATAAAAATATATTTAAACCTAAACGGTAAGTTGTTGTGATATGCAGAAATCACTCTCCAACACAACAGTTAGAAATTAGTTATTTTATTGGGTTGAACTTTGAACACATACCGGATATAGAGGTGATGGATAATGGATTAGGTAAACAGGTAAAAAATTAAATTCTCCAATAGCAATTGTCCCAAATATATTATATATGGGAAGCAATGAGCACAACTGTCCAATTCCAATACCAATTAACTCCAAATAAACAAACAATTATTGAATTAGTTATGGCTGGTAAGCCTGGTATAGTATGTTTTCCCTAGTAATTAAAGCAAATCATTGTTTATTAGTAGGTTAATTGATCATAATCAAATATAAATTAACTTAGAAATTTAATTAAACTTCAATTGACTACCCTTATGGTTATGGTCTTTTTCTTCCTTCAATCTACTGCGTCTGCCATTTTTCTTATTCGAAAAGAATTTACATGACACAAATTTACGGCCACATTGACATCCTGTGCGATATACCCATGCTATGTGCGTTATGCGTCCGTCATTTTTTTTATCCGAAAAGAATTTACATGACACAAATTTATTAACACAGTGACATCATGTGACGGTACACCCATGCTATGTAGGTTGTTATTCGCTCGTACTAAAACAAAAAAAATTAATTAATTAAACTTATAAGGAATAAGCATCATAACTTTCCTATCTTTGCCTCACTTATAAAAGGATTGTAGGCACGCCATCCCACACTAGTCAAAACTAGCTCCAAATCTCACCTCTTTCTATCACACACCCAGCTAATCCCTCCCAACTTCATAATTCACACCCAAAACCTTATAAACTAAACCCAGCAAAGCAAATTTAACAAACCCAGCAACCCAAAGGCAGAAAAGCATAGAAGAAGAAGAAGGGTATCCGAAATGGACTCCATCAAGTCCTTCAAGGGCTACGGCAAAGTCGACGAGCTCGAAGAGCAGGCGTTCAAACGCAAGACTCGGAAGCGTCTCATCATCCTCTCAGTCTCCACGGTTGTTCTGGTGGCCGTGATCATCGGCGCCGTCGCGGGAGTGCTGATACACAGGCGGAACAAATCGTCGTCTTCTACACCCAACTCGACCCCCGGCACCGAGTTGACTCCGGCCGCATCGCTGAAAGCGGTTTGCGACGTGACCCAGTACCCGAGTTCGTGTTTCTCGAGTATCTCGGCGCTCGAGACGTCCAACACCACCGACCCGGAAGTGATTTTCAAGCTCTCTCTGCAGGTCGCCATTCACGCCGCCGCGAAGCTTCCCGGGCTGCCGGCGAAAATCGGCCGGAACATCGGCAACGACACCCGCCTGGAGAAAGTTCTGGGCGTCTGCGAGGGTCTGTTTGAAGACGTGGTCGACAGGCTCAACGACTCACTGACCTCCATGGATGTGAATCAGGGCGACAAGCTTCTGTCCACCGCCAAAATCAACGACATCAAGACGTGGCTGAGCACCACATTGACCGATCAGGAGACTTGTTTGGACTCTCTGGCAGATCTCAATTCGACCCTCGTTCAGGAATTCAAGGCGGCGATACAGAATTCAACCGAATTTTCGAGCAATAGTTTGGCGATTGTAGCAAAAATTCTAAATCTTCTGACGAATTTGAACGTTCCGGTTCACCGGAGGCTGCTCGGGGTCGGAGGATCCGAGATGGGTTTTCCGGGTTGGGTTAGTCCGGGGGATAGGAGGCTGCTGCAGGACAACAATGCGACGGCGCAGATAGTGGTGGCGAAGGACGGGACCGGAGATTTTAAGACGATTCAGGACGCGGTGAATGTGGTGCCGAAGAAGAGCAAAAACAGGATTGTGATTCATGTGAAGCAAGGGGTTTATTATGAGAATGTGTTGATTGATAAGAGCCAGTGGAATGTGATGATGTTCGGAGACGGGAAGACAAAGACGGTTGTTTCTGGCAATTTGAGCTTTGTGGACGGCACCCCCACCTTCTCCACCGCCACTTTTGGTACTAATTCTTAATCGCCACCACCTTTAAGAAAGTTAATCTTGTGTTAATTAGATTCCTAATTTGTCTTCTGTCATTGTTTTGGTTTGATTAATTTCATTCTTGTTTTGAGATTGAACAATCACTGTCAGGATTTAGGAGAAACATCTACTGAGATAGATCATGTATATTTTGGGTCATATTATATCCGAAACACTAGGCGCAAATGTGGGTTAGCTCAATTGATTAAGGGCGTGCCGGCCGCATTTAGAAACACTAGGCTAATAGGCTGTCCTCCAAGCATCAAGCCATTCTAACATGGCTAGTCTAGTTGAGGGAAAAACCATGTGGGAGTCATGCTTCTATCGACCAGTTTCACCGTCATCGTGGTTTCTTGGATCACTACACATGACGGTGGCAGTGAATCCGTCCTATAGAAGTCCTTCTCCCTCATGTGAGGAATGTGAAATGTGAAACCTTGAGGTTGGAGCTAGGAAGAAGACCAAGTCGCCTTTCTAAATTTGATGACATTGATAGGGCTAAATTAGGAACCAGGCACATGGTTTATGCATCTTCGTGTTATCTATGATGTGCTAGTGCTGCTCTTTCAACAGTTGATATTTTGCACTGTTTTGCTCTTCTTTTATGAATTTTATGAAAAGAATCAAAGCTTAGATTAAATACTATTAAATTGGATTGGATATCTACCTGGGGAGAAAAACTTACATGGAACGGGGTCACTGCCACATGGCATCCCATGTCCAATAATGCATTGTCATGTGCAAGTTTTTCTCTACATAGCAATATTTTATTGGATCGGGTCGCCACACGGCGGTAGATCCGTTCTATGTAAGTTGCTCTCTTATGTGGGTGATGTGTGAGAACGGCAGATGCCCACCCACACCCCCCCCCCCCCCCCCGGCCTCCACCATGTGCATGTCTGGTTTATGCTTTAAATATATTGCTTGTTGTTCATGTGGTGGGCCCATTTGTTGCATATTTTCTATGCAAGTTAGCAACTTAGCACATGCCTGCTTGACCAGAAATGCAAGTGTTGTCTGTCTATCCTGCATGACGTCGTGTGGTGGAATGGATCATCGACTTTTTCTCATTGATTGCCTGAAATTATGTTATGTTGATGAACATGTGTGCATGTCATGCACTATGCTAGCTCCTTATGTTCTAGAAAATAGAAAATTAGAAATTTTGGTAAATTTAACTGCTGGATATGCGCCGAAGAATTCAAGGGTGTTTAGTTGATGGATATGAACCACTTAAAACACAATGTATACGATATAGTAGAAGGACTCTAGGAGTAATTAAACAAATTGCAGATTCTGTGCATCGTTCTTTGTATTTTTAGATAAGCGAAAGTGTCCCCAAAACTTTTCAAGCAATTAGGACAATTCCTTGTGTTGGGATTTCATGTTTTCAGACTGAAGAGACATGTGATAGAGAATTCATGTTTTGATTCTGACTGTTAATAACTTTTTATATTTCTGGCTTACATATAAACACAATGTATTTGGATTCTCACTATGATTACATATTGGATTGCCAGCCGTCGCGGGAAAAGGCTTCATTGTGAAGGATATGGGATTCATCAACACTGCAGGAGCAATAAAGCACCAGGCAGTGGCATTCCGCTCTGGTTCAGACCTCTCTGTGTACTACAAATGCTCGTTCGATGGCTTCCAAGACACCCTCTATGCGCACTCCAACCGACAATTCTATCGGGAATGTGACATCACGGGCACCATAGACTTCATTTTCGGCAATGCAGCTGTAGTTTTCCAGGACTGCAACATCCAGCCAAGGCAACCTATGGCGAACCAATTCAACACCATCACAGCTCAAGGCAAAAAGGACCCGAATCAGAACACTGGCATTTCAATCCAAAAGTGCAGATTCTCTGCGCTAGATCGTAATCTCACTGCTCAAACATATCTGGGCAGGCCTTGGAAGGATTACTCCACCACAGTCATCATGCAGTCTGAGATTGGATCATTCTTGAACCCATTGGGCTGGATAGAATGGGTTACCAATGTTGACCCACCCAACACCATATTCTATGCAGAGTACCAAAACAGTGGGCCTGGATCAGGTGTGGATCAAAGGGTTAAGTGGGCCGGTTACAAGCCTACTCTTACAGATGACGAGGCGGTCAAGTTCACGGTAACGTCGTTGATCCAAGGCGGTGAGTGGTTGCCGGCGACTGATGTGGCATTTGACTCTTCCTTGTGATCCAAGAAATCAAGAGTTGCCAAGTGTTCAGAAATTAATCTCTAGAAAGAATATGGTTTGATATCTCTTTATATCATTACAGTTGGTAGCCACACATATCTGTTACACTTTGTGTATGTCCCCTTCCTTTCTTACCCTTCTTTACCAGTCTGCCCTGGAAAGTCATGTAGTTACATTCTTTTTTTTGCCACTTGAAAATACATGAAAAATTCTTATTTCTGATCAAGAATTTCAAGATTTTGTTGAAAGTAGTGTTGAAGAAATACTCTCTCTCTCTCTCTCTCTCTCTCTCTCTCCAATTTCCTGAAAATCATTTGTTTTGAATAAGAAAAACTTTCAGTGTGTTTCTTTATAAGCTTTAACTCAAAAGAAAACTTTGAAAGGACAACAGATTTTGGCTATTTTAGGTAAAAGGAAAGTGAAAAGTCAAACTACTATATTTTTAAGTCAAACTACTTTCGGTTGTTGATTTTGGCTATTTTAAGTTAAAATACTATATTTTTAGTTTAGGTACTAGTTGAAAAGTCAAACTAATTTGATAGGTAAAATGACAATAATGTCCAATTCTACCATCACAAAATCATAGTCATTAACTTTTCCAATGAATTGTAACTAACAAGCATGAGTACGAATTTTTTTAGAAGAAAATTTTTTTAATTACGTTAATCGCTTAGGGCGTAGGGTCTAGTTCCCGGATTTTGGGCTTCGCCCAAAACCCGAGACCTACACCCTAAGCTCTAAGCTCCTCCCAAGGACATTCTAAAACCCTAAACCCAAAATGATCAACCCCAAACCTTGACCGACCTTTTAAAACCCTAAACCCTCAAAGTTAACCCCGAACTCTAAAGGCCTTATAAAATTAAAAAAAAAATAAACTTGAGGACAATATGGTAATCTCTCATATATTTTATTTAGTCATAGGATCACTTGCAATAAAATTTGTGGCTTATCATAAAATATTTAATTAAACTTGGTATTTTTTCTTAAATATGATATTTTTCTTTAAAACCTATACCCAACTTGATATCTAATATGAATTTACCTTTTAAAATTTGATGTATACTGGGTAACATGATTAATATATTTCTTTTCTCTTGATAAAAAGTTGGAATTTTTTAGTAAAAAAAGGTGATGTCCGGAGCTTTCTAATAATATTTTATTTCTGTCACTTAGTATAGAGTCTAATGACATTTATCTTTACTTGTGAGGGAGAGATCTTAAGTTCGAGTCTCATGTATGGCTTGAATTTAATACTAATTTATTTTTGTACGTCTTGACGTAAATACATAGCGTGTCAAAAAAAAAATTTGTTTGTTATTTTTATTATTTAATCACCATTCGTTGATCGATTCGTGTGTTGACAGGAAGGCCACACAAATATAAACAAGTAAATGTATGTGGATGTATATTAAAAGGAAAAGGAAAGTGAAAAAAGAAGCAAAATGGTAGAAAATCCACATACAAAACCAAAACAGACGGCCATCAAACAGTGAAAAGCGTGGACTAGAAAACAAGCAGCACAAAACGACAAACAAGTGTGTGTGTGACTCCTTTTCTTGGAAGAACGTGCCCAGAGAAGCAAAAATTTACTTCCTCTTTCATCATCACATCACGCATAAAATCTCACTGCTTTTTTCTCCCCTCTATAAAAACAGCAACTCAGACGGTCAGGGATGCGGAAATTCGACAGCGGCAGGCTCCGAACCCTTCTCATCCGTTCCTTTCAGCAAAACCAGATTCGTAGCTCCTCCTCCTCCTCCTCCTCCTCTGTGTTTTCTTCTTGTCGGTCACGCTTCCTGTCTTCCTCCGCCGCTCCAGCTGTAGATTCCCCTCCTCCTTCTCCTCCCATGGCTGATCACTCTGCTTCCAATCCCTCTGCTCCCGTCACTCTTCAGAGCATCAATCCCAAGGTTTGTGATTTTTTCCCAACTGGGTATTTGCGTGTTTGATTGATTTTGCCTTGATTTGTTTGTTATTTTGTCTTTAATTTTCATGCTTTCCCTTAAAATTATTAATAATTATAAGATTGATGGATGGCGTATTGGGAATTTTTTATTTTATTTTTCTATTTAATTTCAGCCCACACTAGTAGCCAGACGCTCGGTTGTTTTATGTTTTAACCTTTGACAAGTTAATTTAACTCATCACTCGTATTTGGATCACTCTGATTGGATTAATTTGATTTATTTTCAAGAGGGTAATAATTGGATTGATTGGTTATTTAATCTAGTTTTTTGTTTCTCACAGTCAAATATCACTCCTCACTGCTAATTTTTACAGGTTTTGAAATGTGAATATGCTGTCCGAGGTGAAATCGTCACCCTTGCCCAGGTACATACATGACTACATAGAAATTTATGACTGAATCTAAGTGAAGTAATTCTGCCCCTTTATCTTAATCTCGACTGTAATGTCGTCTTGTCACAGAGGTTACAAGAAGAATTAAAGGCGAATCCGGGCTCTCATCCCTTCGATGAGGTGTGTTTACTTTCTCCCTTGATGAGTTTCACCTTTCCATATTGAATTATAGGCATTCTCTCTTGGCTACTCACTGTCGGCCATATGCATACAGATTCTTTACTGCAATATCGGAAATCCTCAGTCTCTTGGTCAGCATCCGATAACTTTTTTCCGAGAGGTTGGTGTAGTTAAATACGTGGTAGATGTCAATAATGCTATAACATCTGATGCAGTCCTTAATCCTCACAATCTTTATGTCAGGTTCTTGCACTATGTGACCATCCGGCCATCTTGGACAAAAGCGAAACACAGGGTTTGTTCAGGTACGGGAAAATTGTAACATATACGAACTTTTTTTTAGGCTGTCGTACAATCCTATGCCATTCAATAGTGATAATTCATAGAAAAGTCTTCCTAGAAGTCAAAATCTTATCTTTCTGTGGATATCTTTGTTACCTGTTGCAGTGCTGATGCGATAGAGCGGGCATGGCAGATTCTAGATCAAATTCCTGGAAGAGCAACTGGTGCTTACAGTCACAGTCAGGTAAAGATCATAGGTTTTACATCACATAAATTTGTAGAACTTGGACAAAACTCGTAGGCAATATGTCATATAACGCATTCCCTCTTTTCACCCACTTTGACATCAGGGTATCAAGGGTTTACGTGATACAATTGCTGCTGGAATTGAAGCTCGTGATGGATATCCTGCTGATCCGAATGATATTTTCTTAACCGATGGTGCAAGCCCTGCGGTATCTCCAGAGTTCCCTTAGTGTCACAGTGTTCCTCAATATATTAAGTTCCACTTCATAACATATCATCTCCATTTCTCCCTTTCCAGGTCCATATGATGATGCAATTGCTGATAAGTTCAGAGAAGGATGGGATTCTTTGTCCCATTCCTCAATACCCTTTGTACTCTGCTTCAATTGCCCTCCACGGTGGCACACTGGTATGTCTGGATTTTAAGAGGTTTATTCATTTGATAAATGTCAATAGATATAAATTGTTTTGCATTTATACTCTACTACTGAAACACTAACTTCTTGTTGGCTAAAACTCGAGCTTTAATTGAACTGATTAGTGAATTGCCTAATTATTCGGAGATTGATGTTACATGACTGCCAGAAACTGGAAATTGGAAAATATTATCTATATGTATCATTTATTGTTGTAAAAATTCAATCTGTGGCTTGGTGTATGCAGGTTCCTTACTTTCTTGATGAGGCATCAGGGTGGGGATTGGAAACTTCCGAGTTGAAGAAGCAATTGGAGGATGCGAAGTCCAAGGGTATCAATGTAAGGGCCTTGGTTGTGATAAATCCGGGCAACCCAACAGGACAGGTGAGATATGAATGGATTTTAATCAGAAATTTCCTTGTCAATAGTTGAGTTTTCTCAAGGGGGTGCTATTGGAAGAGAATCTTGTGCTTAATTCTAGAATGTCATTGGTTATGTTTTATGGTATCTTGTCTGCAGGTTCTTGCTGAGGACAACCAGCGGCAGATTGTGGACTTCTGCAAGCAAGAAGGTCTTGTTTTGCTGGCAGATGAGGTAGACGGATATTTTTTTTTTGGAAGATTTACTTCAATTACTTTGTGACATGGTTGGAGAACTGTAAATTAGTTAGAAACTTCTTCTATAGCTACTTCCTGGTCTAATGTTTCGATGAATTTTATACAGGTTTATCAAGAAAATATTTATGTACCTGATAAGGAGTTTCATTCATTCAAGAAGGTATCCCGGTCTATGGGATATGGCGAGCAGGATATTTCTCTGGTATCATTTCAATCAGTCTCTAAAGGTAATTTGGTGGATCGTTATGTTCGTCATGGTGGCAAGGGAGTAGCTCCTGGAGATTAATGAACCTGGAACAATTTGTCATTGTTTCTCTTTCTACTGTAGGGTACTATGGGGAGTGTGGAAAAAGAGGTGGTTACATGGAAGTCACTGGAATCAGTCCTGAAGTAAGGGAGCAAGTATACAAAATGGCATCCGTAAATCTTTGTTCTAATATCTCTGGTCAAATTCTTGCAAGCCTTGTCATGAGTCCACCAAAGGTTAGTTTATTATCTTTTATTAATCTTGTATTTGATTTTTCTCATAGAAATTAATTTTGGGTTTAGGATTGAGGATTGAGCATCTAGTTAAAACCATTTGGCAGACACTTGTGATAGTTCTGAGGCGTTTTTAGGCGTACTGATTATATAACAAATTTCCAAACATTCCAAATCAGAAATTTTTGGACCATGTTCTTCTGTTAAGTGTGTCATTGGGGCTATGGAGGAGTACAATTTTGCTCGTCATTGCACTTAAATTTGTTACACATGGCATGGGGATCTGGAAATTCAGTTGATCTCAAACTTGGTAAATCAAATAAGTTTGTGTTGTAATGGATGAAATTCTTGGTTGAATTCAGGTTGGAGATGAATCCTTTGAAATGTATTTGGCAGAGAAGGATGGAATTCTGTCATCCCTAGCAAGGCGTGCAAAGGTCAGTAGTATGAAACAGTAAAGACAATAGGATGACATTCATTTCTGAAGTTCAGTGAATTTTTTGCATAGCACGACTGATTTTCTTTTGAAACGCAGGCATTAGAAGAAGCGTTGAACAGCTTAGAGGGTGTGGCATGCAACAGAGCAGAAGGAGCAATGTATCTCTTTCCCTGCATAACCCTGCCTCAAAAGGCAATTAAAGCAGCGGAGGCTGCAAAGACAGCTCCAGATGCATTCTATTGTCGCCGCCTTCTCAATGCCACAGGAATTGTTGTCGTTCCTGGTTCTGGTTTCGGGCAGGTTAGTTTTATTTATTCTTGTACTGTTACTAAGCGTGGTAGGAATGGCTGCTCACCTAAATTGAAAATATTATGCAGCCTATCAAGTGGTAGTACGATACTATCCTTGCCTTCTATATTTGTAAGCAACAATGATAAGTGAACCTCATGGCAGAACAGTGAAATATTTGAATTTTGAGTGTTCTAGGGGATACAAGATTATTGTCCAGAAAGTGTTGGTGATTGAATAGGACCGCGTTTAATTAAATAAAACTATAAGAAGTTGACAAACCTTTCATTTTGTTGATTAAGATTATGCGACTGTCATGTGGAGTAGTTTTAACTGAAGATTGTTTCCGTTGCACCGTGACAGGTTCCAGGCACCTGGCATTTCAGATGCACTATATTGCCGCAAGAGGATAAAATTCCAGCCATCGTCACCCGTTTGACAGACTTCCACAAGTCGTTCATGGACGAGTTCCGCGACTAGAAAACCGGAGTGGTTTGATCATTCAGGATGAGCGCCATAGGCTTTTTTCGTTCAATAGAGATGAACATTTGTGTCAAGACTTTATAATCTTTTGTTCTTGTGGTGGATAAACATGTTCAGGTACAGTCGTACTGGATGTTATGAGAATAATATCGTATTCTTACAAGGCTTTTACCGGTTTGAATGGCACATCAAGTTGTGCAATTATTTTGTTGTCTTGTTTTTACAGATCTTCAATAAAATATAGAACTTTTTCACTAATAGCACACTGAACAACAATTTTTCTTATATGGCACGTGTCACTGAGTGGTCTGAAATGTTAATAGTTAGATCTTGCATATAGAGATCTAATGGGTCTTTGCAACGGTTAGTTTTTGCATATAACCGGTACTACTGAGTGGCATTGTAGACGAACCCCGCTAAACGAACAAGTACTAAAATTAAACTAACATGGTTTAAGAAATTTGGAAGACCAGGAGACATGGCGCCTTGCTTTCAAAAGCCGAGTTCCAAGGAGAATATATTATCATTTTTTCTATTTCACTCATCACGTGACATGTTTTCTTAAGGTATCGGGGCAAACAACGTGGTTGGTGACGGGTCTTTTTCACCTTCATTATTGGTCCTTAAAATTGATAGTCGTGGATTACTTACTGGCTTTTATTAGGGTTTTGCACATGGACATGAGTTTTCTGCAAGATAATGGTGGAGTTCACTAATGGCTAAAGCCTATGGCTCAGTAGCATTTCTACAATTCCATAAGAGGATACACGTCTCCACCATTATATATATATATATGACTTTTGAGAGAGGTTCTTCTTTCGTCTGTTGTATATTGGTGTTAATCTTCGAGTCAGACTCAATTATGAAGAGACCAACCAATGTGATACGATGTCATGGGTAAGTTTCTTTCTACAAGACATTGAATTACTAAATTTGAACAATATGTAACGGTAAACCTATTTCATGCAAATTGATATCCAATCTTAGACCTGAAAACTTTAAGAGCCATCACAATAAGCTTTTGCTGAAACTGCAAGAGTGACCAGAAAAGTAATAACATTTGAAATAGTTGGGTCATTTAAGACAAAATGGTGCAGCTTTTATCATCAAATGAGATGAGATCATATCTTTGGTCTCTTTGCGCACGTAAAGAAATCAAATTATTATTGTTTTGTGCCAAATTTGCTAATGGTAAAAGTATACATCATTTTCGGGTTTTTTCTGCAATAATATGTATCATGTAGTGATACGACTAATGAACAACTTAAATTATTATATGATAACATTTTTTAAACTTAAAATGATTTAAGTCGTTCATTGATCGTATCACTACATATTACATATCTGGGCATGGCTGCATGCAGATAGGTTACAGGTAGGTCCCCAAAGTTGCAAGTTCCAATAATGGCAGGACGAAAATATTGTGGCGTTTTTAGATTCTGGGGGTAATAAGCCAATAAGCCAAATAACAAAGACATAGCATATTGTGGCGTTTTTAGATTCTGGGGGATAAAACTGCGTCTCACAGTTTTCAGGGTCCATATGTTTTCTGAATCCAGTATAACCTTCTGCTCTCATGTCATCTTTATTTTAAAGCATATTCAAATAGGAGGAAAATCGTACTCAGGAACCTCCGATCAGGGGCGAAGCCAAAAATTCAACTAAGAGGGGGTACCCTTAAAAATTTAAGCTCCTTTTTTTTTTGACAAAGAAAGCTAATTTGAACAAATGTTAGACAATATTTGTTACAAAATACCTAATTTTGTTACTCTTTTCTTTAATCCCCCCCCCCCCCAAAAAAAGAAAGCATTACCTCTCTTTGCCCCTGCCTCTGATGCAAAAGAAAATATATGGTTTCAATCACTCGAGCTACAAGTTTTTTCTAAATATCAAGACATTAATGGGAAGAAGAAAATATGTTTCAGTTCGGCATTAATTTGTTCAATAAATTGCGTAATTTATTTAGTTAAGAGCACACATGAAGTCTCGAGTCTAATTTTTATTTCCTAATATCGCTTGTGTAAGGAATTTGTGTTTTTTGGTCCAAGTAAAGACTATATAGGCTAGAGCACCAAAAATTTGCCTTCAACTGCAATGTGGACTTGTACACCATCCAATTATCAATATCAATATTGGACTAATGAACTATTTTGATTAATACATTGTTCATGGGTAGTAATTGGGGCGTAAGTTGGAATGGAATTTCTCGCTACTAAAATTTTTGATCTGAATATTTTCAAAAATTTCAAATTTAGAAATTGTATTCCGATCCAAAATTTTTGGAATGGAAATTGAAAATCTTGCTTCCAATCCGATTGTGCCGAAAATCACCCCTAGTAGTGATTGTCACACTCACAATTTTTCCGTCTGCAGTTTTCAATCCTCTTTTCATTATTCAATCCTCAGACAAGACACAAGAGGAATGGTGGGAATACGAAAATTACTTCCCTTGTCCATAGGTTAATTGTAGATTCTAATTTCGATTTGATTTGCCCTTGTAACGAAAAAAACAAAATGACCTAGTGTTACAGCCAGTACTGCTTCTTTTTTCTTTTTGGACTTACAATGCAGCCTCATTCGAAGAATGTAACTCTGATTTCACTGTGAGACTGAAGTAGTACAAATTAAGAAATATGTTTTTTTTGGATTTTTTTTCTTTCATGATCTCGGTTGTTACTTAATGGTTATTGCAAGGGAAGCAGCCGCAAGAAATGTGGCCAGAAAAATGAGGGTTGTGCCTATTTGTGATCATCTTGTGTGCTGCATTGTTGGTGGCCTTGTGGATTTGTTCGGAGTGCTGCTGCCTGGCTGTTGCTCTCCACTCCTCAGCTTTTCTGTGCACAACTGCCATCCTCTTCATCAGCTTCTCCTCCAGGTTTGATCTCATCTTCTGTACTTTTACCTATAACCCAAAACAAAAATGCCTCAGCCAGTTAACTACAAATGAAATTCAAGTGAAAAAAGGACTACATTGTGTAGAGTGGATGCGCTCCGGCTATGTAGACGAGTTAAAAATAGAATATTGATTGTATCAAAAAGAAATAAAGGAAATATTTTAGAGTGACAGCCACACGTGATATTACTAACTTATTTAGAAAAGAAAAAAAAAAAAAAAAAAGCTTCCAACCCAATTAAATACTCTCCAATTCCCTATGGATTTGTAAATGCTGCAATTTCCACATGGGATTGCTACTTGCCAGTATTAAAAAGTGGGGGTGATGACTTCTAGCTTTCTTCTTTGCTTTAAAAGTTTGGCATGTATAGAAATTACATATTTTGTTAGGGTGAACTGCCAATTTAGTCTTTGAATTATTATCTTAGTGAAAATTAGGTATCAATCTACCATTCAAAGTGTATCACATAAACGCCACGTGACTTAAATTAGAGGAAAATTGAATAAAATAACTTTGAATCTAATATTAGGATGTAATTGACATATTTTAATTAGTTAAATGACTGAGTTTTCCGAAAAACTAGTTTAAAAACTTAATTTTCAATAAAGTGATAATTCAGAGAATAAATCGACAATTTACCCCTGTTATATAAAGCAAAACACAATTAAATGGAGGTGGTCCAGAGTGCAGTCTAAAAAACAAAAGGAGAAGAATAGGGTCCAAGTGCGACGGGACGGGTGGCTCAAGAAATAGGATGCCAACAAAACATACCTATTTAATCTATCTAATCTATCCATCAAGCATTCCAACCAGAACCAATATAATAATGCACTTCCTACCATTGCAGTTTGACAATGCAGCCACTTAGTAATATCACGCTTGCTTTGCTCTAAATATTTTAACACAGCAAAAATCTTCTCCATTTGTTAAGGGAAATAAGCAAAAATAGAACATGTTACAGAATATAAAAAAAAAAAAAGAATGTATATGAATTAGGGTTTCAATGCCCCTTTACTGAAGTGACATCTTAGTGTCAATTTCATTTTTTATTAAAACTTTATAACCAGTTCGACCCGTGTATATTTACTAATTATTTTCCTATGCTAATTGAAAATAGACAGACAACAGCAAAGGGAGGCAAAATCAGCAATTGGTTAAAGACCAAAAAACCCAATGGAGTAAGAACCCATCAAGGAAAAAAAGTACCTCAAGCTTTCTTGACTGAGCTTCTGCTTTTGCACTTTGGAGGTTAACCCAAGCTTGGATTTTTGCTTCTTCTCTTTGGTACCTGCACTTTCAAACACACACTTTAAAACTCTCAAACTACTCTTTGAAACTAAAAACTAAAATAGCTATCAAACGGGACCTTAATAATCCAATTATTACCTAAGGCAGCATTTGTTATTTTCTTCCTCTTCCCATGCAGCAGCTCTAATTTCAGAAACACTTTCTCGACAAGCATTGCTTGTTTCGAAATGTCTCAAGCTCCTTGATATTTCCACTTCCTCCTCTTCCCTCGAGCTCCAATTCGATGCAACTGAATCGTACTGTGTCCCGAAGCACTCCTGCAGCTGGGCAATGTCAATGGTGTTGTTGGTGCTGCTAGAGTGCCCCAATGCCAGTGGCCCTGACCTATTTGCAGGCGTGTTGTGGCGAGCGGGCGATGAGCACTTGAACGGCGTGGGGCACCTTGAAGTTGTTGAGCTTCCAAGAGGAGTCATCTCTGTTCCGACATCTCGATGGTGTACATGATGCGTCTCTTCTGTGCAACTGCCTGCATCTTTCATGGCCTCACAGGCTGAGTTTTTGAACAGAAAGCCTTCTTTAGTTGGCTCTAAGTACCTGGAATTGGGTAAAATTGGTTCTATGTCGTCGACGAACTTGTCTGCACAAACAAAACAACACCCAAATTTCAGTTTTGGAAAACAAATTAACTCAGTTCATAGATTAACCAATTTCAATGTAACAGTAAATATTGTAGCTACAGATACTTACTAAAACCCTTTATTGATTAACTGGAATAATGCTTGTGTGGTTTGCAGCAAACAAATACAAGAAAAAGTAAAAACTAGATTCTACATTGTTTAGTGTCTGGGCTATGAACTTGAATTGGCTTGTAGCTCAATTGGTTAATAGCATTCGCACATGCACCCGATTTCTCGAGTTCAATTCCCCCCACTCCTCCAATATTATCCAACTTTTAAAAGAAAAAACAAAAGTAGGGGAAGATGAAAGTGGAACAAAAAGGGGGAAAATGTGATGCAACCAGCCAACAGGCGAGAAGCTTCCACAAAAGTTGAAATGAAAGATTTAACCTTTTAGAAGCACATCAGCTGAGGTTGAGACCCCATTGAAAGCTGTGGCAGATTGATAATTGTTCAAAGAAACACATCTCTGAAAGCTTGAGACTACTTTGGACACCTTTTCATCTGTGGCCCTTGATTTTTCAGCAAAAACCTCACATTGTTTTGGATTAAAAATCTTTGTGGAATCTGATTGTGGCTTGATGGTGTGAGCAGGAGAGTCATGGCAGGAAGTGCTTATGAGCCACTTCTCAGCATCATCCCACTTTGAAGGAAAGCTCTTTCTGGAAAAGTTGCCAACTGAGAAGCTGAAAACTGGCCTTCCAGGAGTGGGAGGAGCTTCTGCTGCTCTCCTCTGTGTCACAGAGCTCACTCCTCCCTCCCTCCTCTGTGCTGACGTGGCATTGCTTGGGACTGGGAGTGACTTGACAAACTCAGAGGTTTCCTTGAGGTTGAGCTTGCAGAGAGGGTCTGGGAATGTGTCTGCAAATGGGTTGTTTCTGGTTTTTCCATAGAAGCTTGGGTTGGTCTCCAATGGCGGTTCCTGAACCACAAACACCAAAAACAACAGGAAAAAAAGGGAAACAAGTTAGAGTAATTAAAACCCATTTTGGAAATCATAAAAATAAAAACAGAAGGTAAAAGGAAAAAGGAAAAAGGAAAAACCAAATGTGGGATATTTACCCCACTGGATGAGATAAAAGATGGAGGTTGAAAGCATCTGGGGCTTGTGAGATCCATGGAGAGAGAGAGGCTTTGTGGTGGATGTGGACGGGGATGCTTCTCTTTATGGGGTCAATACTTTTTGGTATATTGGACAAGAGCTTTGTCTATCTCCTTCATCATTTGGGTACAGTTATAAAACACTTTGTCATTACCAAATGCGAGTAAGCTACATGGGATAAGCTACAATGCTCGCAAGCATTGAATGCTCACACCGATCTCACTATTAAAAGGAGGAAGGAGGGAGGAGAGAGGGGGGAAGGAGGGTGAGATTGGTGTGAGCATCCAATGCTTGCGATCATTGTAGCCAGTCCCAAGAAAATGACTGAGTGAGCAGCAAATTTGCAAGCTGAGTAGAAGCAGAAGCGAAGGAGAAAAGCATTGACTGCTCACAAGTTGCAAAATTGGTGTGACAAAGTTAAAACATAAGTAAAATTAGTTTGAGATACTGACACCGTTCGTTTTATAAGTAAAAAAATTTAAGTACGGTAGTATGACCATGAGATGGATAGTACCCAAATAATACAATGGGACATGTTCTCCACATGTAATAAAAGTTGTAGCTACTTCGAGTTAGATGATACTCAAATATAACGAGACTTTTAGAGTGTCTGACCGTTCAAACGGTGAAACTGTACTACAAAGTTTTTCTTCTCATACCAGTTAAAAGTACTGTTACAAAGTTGAGTCACATGGGAGTTGGCAGGAAACAAAGCTTTGAAGCTCTGCCTTCAAAATTTAGACTTGCTCTATAACTACAGTGACATTTAGTCGTACATGAGCAGAAGGCAAGACTAGGAACTAGGAAGTGGACGAAAGAGTGTACCTCATAAAAAGAAGAGGGACTGCTTTGGGACTAGTCCCAAGCGTGAGGAGAGAGAGACATTACTTGTTTATTTTTTGTTTTATTTTTTGGGAAGCTTCTTTTGGGGTTGATACTCTAAAACTTAAATAAAACAGGTTCACGGTCACGTGGCGTTTTGATCCAATAATACATTATTATGTGAAGAAAAACTTATACATGACAATATATATTGAACAAGAAACGTCACGTGTCAGTGAACCTGTTTCATATAAGTCTTTCTTCTTCTCTAGATTGTGTCCTTTGACAGCTTAATATTTTTTACAGCTTTGTAATTTAGATGGAATCTATGGATTATGGTGTATGTCTCATTCCAGGTAACTAGATTGCTCTATCTCTATCTTTATGTTTGTCCGTCTCTTGGCCTATAAAGGCAGTTGGTTGGGCCTTATAACCCAAGTGTTTGAGAGATGTAAAGGAAAGGTGACAAAAACAATTGTTGGTGGGGATCAAGAAATTGAATTGGGTACATTGGAAGGACTTTTGGGTAGTTACAACTTACACATGCTATTCCCTCACAATATGTTTGCTGATCACCTTATTTATTATTGTTGGATTAGTTTAAATTGGATTAGTTTAAATTTTGACATATGTGTAGTTGATGGACACAAATTTCAAAATTTAAACTCATTCAATGGTAATAAATAATGGGGTAAACTGCCGTTTGGCCCCCTGAACTATCACTCTAGTTGAAATTGACCCCCTGAACTATTTGTTTGGTAAATGTTCCTTAAACTTTTCTAAATTAGTAGATCTACCCCCTACCGCTAGATTTCATCCAATTTGCTGTTAATTCGTTAGAATATCAACTAGAGCTACCAATTAAAATACGACATGTGCTAGTATTTGACAGCAAAGTGGATGAAATTTTGTTGAATCTGACGATGAGGGGTTAATTGGCTGATTTCAAATAGTTCAGGGGGTTAATTTACCAAAAAAAATAATTTAGGGGGTCAATTTCAACTGGAGTAATAGTTCAGGGGGTCAAACGTCAGTTTACCCTAAATAATGAGGTGAGTATTACCACCACTTGTGGGTGGTGAGCAAAAAAACACCAAAAAAGCACCCCAATTCTTTTGGCTAATTCATGCCAAACTATTATTATAGTAGATTTTCTAGAATAGACTAGCTCATGCTATGGTCTAGAATTCTTAACCGTTGGATATTTGGCTAAAGAATAATGCCTAACAGTTAAGGATTCTGAACTATGTTGTGTGCTGATTCATTCTAGTATTTTTGTTTCTTTAGTGATTAAAGTTTTATTTTCATCATATAGTATAAATTGCCGTGATTTAACTGTTACAACATATTGATTGTGTCACTTCAAAGAAAGTGTTTAATTTGAGTGCGTATAGTGAGTGACATATGTGAGGTTGAATTGGAGGTGTAAAAATACCAATCCACGTGTCTTAGAGCATCTCCAATGGAGATGTCAAAAGGAAAATGTCAAATGTAAATTTGAATGCCTATGTGACAATGTTAAATTTCTTTTTGCACTAATTCATATGTTTTTTCTTATTGAATTAATATTTGGAGGACCCATTCTTCAAAACAAATCAATCAAAATAATTTTCATAATTTATGATTGGTGCATTACTAGAACCCACACAACAAAACATTTAAAAAATAAAGACATCACATTTTTTTCATATGTCAAAATTGGCAACACACAATCTCTCTGTCAATTACGTGGCATTTCCTTTGGGGATAACATTCTAATTTCATAAAAAGTTGCGAACTCAAGTTATTTTTTACGAGTTTCATTCTCCTAAACCTCAGGATCCAAGAAAATCGTGGTCACTCATCATTTAATCATTTAATCACTTACCGTCGCATCAAGATTGAAGGGTGACCACATTTTCTTGGACCTTTGAGTCTAGAAGAACATATCTATTATTTTTTGCAATTCAACCACAATGTTTATATCACAACAACCAAAATTATAGCGACCAAAGTGAAACTTCGCTAAAATTACATGAACCAAAATTATAATTTGCCATTCCAAGAAATACATACAACTTGCAAAGTATAAAAGGTTAAACCCATAAACACGTGAAAAAAATTAGAGCGAGGAGCTTCCTTCCCCGTAATAGACAGAGCGATAAGTATTGTTGTTACAACCCGTCCCAAAATTTCATATAAAATTATCAAAATACCCCTAGTGAACAAATGTTGACTTTTGTTAGCTTTTTTGAAACGACATGTGGAAATTACTTTCTTTACATATTCAAGTAGTACTCATCGATACGAACACGTGGACGCAAGCAGAACTCAATTTGGAGTTAAAAGGAATATTTTACGAAACTTTAAAGTTCAGGGGCATTTTAGTAATTTTATGCCCGTAAGTTAAAACTAGGGTTTATTGGGTTTTGACCTGGTTGTTGTGCATCTATTCCTCTCACTCTCTCTCCCCTCTCCCTCTCTTCCTCTCCCTCCCACTTTCTCACCCTCGACCAAAGTTTACAAAAAATTTACAAAAAACCCTAGAATTGGTTTAATCACAAAACCATTGAACCACCACACGAAACCATAGCCGTTACGATCGCCTTGTCATTCTTGACGAGATTGTGATTTCAGAATTCTCAAACTTGAGCCAAATCGGCCAAACTGATACCGGAACGAAAACGACAAACTATTCATCGAAGTTCGTGGCAATTCCGACCTAGGTAAGCCTCAAAACTATTTCCATTGGTTGGTTATCACGTTGAGTAGGTTCAATTCCATATAAAGAACGTGAATTTTGGTGCAGTTTTTGAGTGGAACGGATTTAGGGTTTGTCCGAGGCTTTCCGGCCAATTTCAGGCCACTTCCATCCATTTTTCTGGCCCCAATTTGGTTTGAAAATATTCTACTCTTTAATACCTTCATTTTGATATATGGATCGTCGAATTTGGCTAAGAAATGAAGAAGATATGAATTTTTGAAGTTTTTGGACAATTTCGGTAATTTTTCCAGATTCCGGCGAACTAGACGGTGGCTCCGACGACCGGCGAGAGGTTAAAGGAGACGGAATATTCGGTCACGGTAACGGAATATTCCTGACGGCGTCAGCATATTCCATCAGAAAAGGTATATTCCATTAACTTTAACGTGAGGTGACGTCAACAGGCGCGTGAGATGATGTCAGCAGGAGCGTGGCGGAGCGTCCGACCGTTTCCCGGCTCGTGCAGCGGCGCACGGCGGCGGGAAGGTTTTCGATTCCCGGAAATCATTTTTCGAGCCCGTTTTTGCTAAAATAATGTTATTTTTTAAGATTCTTTTTATTAAAGGGTTATTATTATTTATTTTAGGGATGTTTTTAATACTATTCCCTAATATTAAATAGGTAATCCTACGGGCGCTCCGAGGAACACAACACCGAGGAGGAATATACTCTCGAGTACTAATGAGTGGACTTTTGTTTTAACAAATGATTTCTATGCTTTACAATATCTATGGTGTTGATATATATATATATATATATATATATATATATATGTTTTTAAATGATTTTGAGGCATGAATATATATTTACATATATTATGAAATGGTTTTAGATTATGGTTTTGCTTATGCATAAAGGTATTGGTATTTGATATTGATTTTAATGAGTATACCTATTTATGCAACGCTTGAATATTTTTGAAATTATGAAGTTAATGTTATCCTTTATTTAAACACATGATGTATATATGTATGTTTTCAAACACACTTGGTATGCTTTCACTACGTTGTAGTACCGTCTCACGGGCGTAGGACAAGTCTCACATGTTTGGGTCACACGCACTGTACTCCAGGGGTATTGTTTGGTAAATACCTTAGTGCAAGCTTGTCTTACGTTTATGTTTATTTTTTGGGGAAGGCCCCACAATGTAAGGACTTGGGTGTGACACACTATTGCGCAAGTGCTTACATGTGTGTGGTACTAGGAGTACAAATGGATTGATAACGTAAAGTGCTTGTACGGGGATTGGGATGAGGCTCCTCAACATGTACATGGGTGATTGCACATATACCCTGTGTTGGTTTTCTTTATTCTAATTATTGATATCTATTGTGGTATGACTTTTGGAAACATAAATGGTCCTTTACGGATTATACTTTGAGATTTACTTTCAGTTATATATACATTGTATGATTTGACATATACTACGGTACTATGGTAGTATGATTTTACACCTATACTGAATTTCAAATAGGAGGTTAATATGTTGAAAAGAGAAAGGGTTTAGAAAGCTTTATTTTTTTTCGTCCACTCACACCTTTTGTTTTGTGCCCCCTTCAGGACTTAGTAGGGTGCATATGGTGAAGTCGAGGCATTCGATTTGGCAGCTCTGAACTCTTCTCGACAATGTAGGGATTTATCTTTCATTTAGTTTCTTTAATAATATCCATCCCTGTTATGGATAGAAATTTTAGGAGCTTGACTCTATCTTTTATTTCGTTGCCTTATATTAGTTACGCTCTGAACCTTGTGCATTTTGTAATAATTTCCGCAACTATTTGACGGGTTAAATTTGATAATGTAAGTGTTGTCATGCGTACAATGACTTCGTCACTTACGAGTGTCGGCCACCACGCCTCAAACTTGGTGTCCATGTGGATTTCGAGAACGGGGTGTGTCAGTTCAGTTAAAATATGTCATGTGTTATAAGTTTGTGTTTATAATTCTAAACTGGACGATGTCTGCCATTCATGTTGTCACCCAACAATTTTTTCTTTCTAAAAGAACAAGTCCAAAACAGCAAGGACAAAAGCTATGTAATTATTAATAAAATTCCAAATCTTTATTCTACAACAATTTGACAACTGAAAAGAAATCACCTTACCTATTTGTGGTTGCAGCTTCATTTTGATTCATGTATTTCCAACACAGTGTTTGCTTCCTTAAGTAAGGAGTCTTTCTTGCATACTTCGAAGTACGATGTACTTCGAATTTTTTAACCGTTAGATTTTTATTTTAAAATATAAAAATCAAAATTCAACGGTTAAAAAATTCAGAATACTCCGTACTCCGGAGCACCTAAGAATTTTTTGCTTAAGTAAGAGCTAATTGAAGTTAATCAAAAGGTTTAGGAGATCCATGTAACGACATCAAAGGTGTTGTCGTTCACAGCACCAAGTGACAACAACCGTTTAAACAATTATGGAGTAGGCTACAATGCTTGCAAGCATTGAATGCTTACACCGATTTCACCATTAAAATGAGGGAGGAGAGAGGAGAGAGGGGGGAAAGGAGGGTGAGATCGGTGTGAGCATTCAATGCTTGCGAGCACTATAGCTAGTCCCAACAATTATTGGTGGAAGATGGTGACCGTCTTGGAGTCTTTGGTTGGGATATGATGGGAAAGACGACGTCAATTATCATGGACTTTTGCATTAGGAGTCCACGTCATAGAATATGTTTGGGGATAAATGATGACAACTGACAAGAAAGTCTAGTGAGGAAGAATTTGTTGGGAATTTTTTCTTAGTGGAGCATAATTCACATGAAAAATATATTCACCTATTCACCTAACAAGAGAGGTGATGCATAGTGGATTGCTTTGATAGTTAGAATTTTTCTGTTCAAATTATTGTATAGTTGGTCAAACCATTTTCTATTTTCTTAGTATAAATTAGTATAAAACCTTGCTTGTAACAAAAGAGGTAATTTTGCATGAAAAAAAAAAGGTTAAATTTATAACACTTTTGGCCTCTATGGGATTTGTTTCGTTGTATTAAAAAAAAAAAATTTAGTTGTCGGGATGATTTCATTCTCATTTTCAGCTTGTGCTTTTATTTTCTATTTGAAAATCTATAATCTAGGGCTTGTTTATTAGAAAAGATTGAAATGGAATGGATAACCCTATAAATTTAAGGCGGATTGAGGATATATGAGAATGATATTTTATTTTGACGAGATCATTAGAAGATGATCAGATATGAAGAAAACTTATCCATTCTAATCCTCCCATCTCGAGTAATCATTCTCCTACCTCTAAGTTAGTCACAATTTTTTCATTTCCCAACATATCTTGAAAACAATATTTTATCCTTTCAAATTCAATTATATATACCAAACGAGACCTATATGCATAAATTTTGAATGGGATAATTTAATAAATGTTGTAGATAAAATAAACATGTGTTAAATGTGATTGTGTAAATCCTAGGTAGATATGGATTAGGCTATTCCGTTATGTAAGGGATTAGTATCCTAATGTAATTGTACTTATTTCACTATAAATAAAGGCACCCGGCATGAGGAATATACAACACAATACAGTATAATTCCTCAAGCCTTCTCTATTTTCTCTCTTCCCTTTGCTTGCCGCACCCCCTCAGAAATATTGGCCACAACACGTTATCAGCACGCTCCTGACGCTGCGCTAAGGAATCCGAAGGGCTTTCTGCAAACAAATTGTTCAACCATCATCATTAGCAATCCAGGTACTTCTAAAACACGGTCTCGATTGTCGATATTTTGTCAGACCTGATTGCATGAACCTTCACCATGATGCATAACCCAATTTTCTGCGTTTAAAGAATTATTGATCTTCTGCAAATATTGTGTTAGCATCGACATTTAATATATCTGAAATATATTAAGTGAATTGATGATCGTATGAACAAAGGAAAAATTAAGGGTTTTTTCTTATTTTTTTTCGCTTTTCTACAAAAAAACATCAAATTTCGTTTTTCTGAAAAAAACTGGACATTCTTTACCGAAATTTTTTTTTTCGTTTTTTTGAAAAATAAAGAAAAAAAAAAAACCCTAATCGGAGCCGAGCCGGCCTGAAGCCGCGCTGAGCCAAGCCGGCCAGAAGCCGAGCCGAGCCAACCCAGCTCCAGCCGAGCTTACCCTAACCCAGGCCATTGGACCTGCCTCTCGGCCCGCTCCACCTCCAGCCCAAATTGGGTTCGGGTTTTTCAACCCACTGCTCCTACTCCCCAGCCCGCTGCTGGACCCAGGGCTTACAGCCCATTCCTTCACCATTCAGCCTCTGTTGTACTAGGGCTTGCAGCCCACCCTCTTGCTGGCCTGCAGTCCAGCCCTCTGTTGGTTAGGCCTGCAGCTCCAACCACGACCCACCAAAATTATTTGGGTCATATTTTCACACCCCGTAGGCCCTGTAAACCTACATTTAACTACCCGTTCACAATAAATATGTTAAATTTTATTTTTTTGTTCTATATATATTGCGTTTGATTGCAGGTATATATGAACTTGAAGTTCATAAATTCGAACCTGAAGCTTCGAATAAGTGTCAATGAAACCTGAAGTTTTCTTAAAAATTAAATACCCACGAAACCCGTAGTTTTCATGAAAATTTAAAACCAAACAATGTCTAATAGAACCTGAATGTTCTACTCCAAGTCTATGAACAGTCTTTCATAGTACTGACCACTATCTTGTTCCCTTCGTTACAGCGACATGTCGAACTTGAACAAACTCGACTTTACCGCTCTGGAGGTCTCTGGAAGGAACTACCTCAAGTGGGTACAAGATGTGAAGCTCCACCTCACTGCAAAGAGCCTCAGGGCTACCATTGAAGCAGAGATGGATAACCCGATTGGCGAAGCTGACAAAGCAACCGCCATGATCTTCATCCGAAGACATATGCACGACGCACTGCAGACCGAATACCTCGCTGAAGAGGATCCAAGAGCTTTATGGCTTGCTCTGGAAGAGCGCTTTGACCATCAAAGAGATATTTTCTTGCCTGAAGCAAGACACGACTAGCAGCACTTACGCTTCCAAGACTTTAAGTCTGTGAATGAGTACAACTCTGAAGTTTGTCGAATCCGATCACTTCTCAAGTTTTGTAAAGAAGACTTGACTGAACAGGATCTCCTGGAGAAGACCTATTTAACTTTCCATGCTACCAATATTGTCCTGCAGCAACAATATAGGGCGCAAAAATTCACCAAATTTTTGGATTTGATCTCTGTCTTACTACTTGCTGAAAAGCAAAACCAGCTATTGATGAAAAATCATCAAGCTAGACCTAATGGCTCGACCGCTGTGCCTGAAGCACACTCTAGCGAGAATCGAGGCCAAAACCGACGCCAGAAGGGTGGTGGTGGGAAAGGCAAGGGTCCTAAACCTAAGCCACAAGCCCAAGGTCGACAGAGCGTAGGCCCATCCAAGGGAGGAAATAACGCCCCGAAGCGCACTAATATAGCTCCCAAAGCCTCAAACTTCAAGACTAAGAGCAAAGCGGTGAACCTGTGTTACCGATGTGGTTCTCAAGACCATTGGTCCCGCACTTGCCGAGCTTTAGCTAACACTGTTGCTGAGTACCATTCAAGTCGTAAAGCCATAGAGACTAATCTCGCTCATGTGGAGAATCCCGAAGATACTACCCTGGAGATTTCTGATTTTCAAGAAGCGAACGCTCCGATGGAAAATTAGATTTTTAGACATAAGGCCTATATGTTGGCCGAATTTTCCCCACTAGTGGCCTAGAACCACTATGTGGCCGAACCCCCTAGCTTTGGTTTAAGTTTTTGAACAATTTTTCCTTTTTGTTTGGACGATTGTTTGGTATTTGTTTTTAATTTTGGATATTATTTTATGGAAATTATTTCTCGAATTAATTGAATGAATGATGATTTTTATTTATCCAAGTGACCAATTCAATTAAATTATTTCTAGGTATGTCTTGTGGGGAAGTTAGTTGTCTGGCAGATAGTGCAACTACGCACACCATATTGCGTGAACGCATCTATTTCACTAACTTCATACCTAAAATATCACCTCTGACAACCCTTTCAGGCTCATCCAACCTGATTGACGGGCATGGCACTGCCCAATTAATGTTGTCCAATGGTACAAAGTTAACCATTAAAGAGGCACTTTATTCTCCGTGTTCCGGAAGAACGTTGTTGAGTTTTAAAGATATTCGAGATAATAATTACCACGCTGAAACTTCTGAAGAAAATGGGATTGAATTCCTGTGCATAACTTCTTATGAATATGGCCAGAAGCGTATTCATGAGAAGATGGAGCGCCTTCCAAATGGCTTGTACACAACAACCATTCGCTCCCTGGAAAGCCACCATGTGGCCGGCCCTAGCAGTGGCCTTGCACTGGAAAATTTGCTTTGGCATGACCGTTTGGGACACCCTGGACGAATTATGATGCCCCGTATCCTCAGTACTTCACACGGGCATCCCCTTACCCGAAGTAAGGATTTCGTTCTTCGCACTATCTCATGCCAAGCGTGCTCTTTGGGTAAGCTAAACACTCACCCATCGACACACAAGATCCAAACGGATCCTCCCAAATTTCTTCAGAGGATTCAGGGGGACATTTGTGGACCTATTCAACCATCTTGCGGACCATTTAGATACTTTATGGTATTGGTTGATGCTTCCACACGTTGGTCGCACGTGTGCCTCCTGTCCACTCGAAATGCTGCATTCTCCAAGCTTCTAGCTCAGATTATTAAGCTGAGGGCTCACCACCCTGATTATCCGATTAAGTCGATTCGACTGGATAATGCTGGAGAATTTACATCGAAAACTTTCGATGATTATTGCATGTCAGTTGGGATTGAAGTTGAACATCCTGTCGCCCATGTTCACACCCAAAACGGCCTAGCAGAACCATTTATTAAGCGCCTTCAAGTAATCGCTCGGACTTTGGTAATGCGAACCAAACTTCCGATATCTGCATGGGGCCATGCAATATTGCACGCAGCAATGTTGGTCCGCCTGAGACCCGTATTGACCCAACCTTACTCTGCGCTCCAGTTGGTAACTGGATACGAGCCCGACATCTCGCATTTGCGCATATTTGGTTGTGCGGTCTATGTGCCAATTGCGCCGCCCTTACGTACTAAAATGGGTCCTCAGCGAAGATTGGGAATCTATGTCGGTTATGACTCCCCTTCGATCATTCGTTACTTAGAACCTTTGACAGACGATCTCTTTACCGCTAGATTTGCGGATAGTCACTTTAATGAGACAGTCTTCCCGTCGTTAGGGGGAGATAAGAACATAGTTGTTCCTGAAGAACGCCGCGAATTGTCGTGGTCTAACCCCACTATGTCTCATTTAGATCCCCGCACTGCTCAGTCTGAAACTGAGGTGCAAAGAATCCTAGATCTACAGAGCGTTGCTCAAAGCATGCCGGATGCTTTTACTGATCTAGCAAGAGTGACGAGATCACATATACCAGCTGCGAATGTGCCTGCAAAGATAGATGTACCAAACGTACGTCGAACCATCGCCCCTGAAGGACGAAACGCCCTTGAAGGACATGTGGCCGCACCTGTTGTGCGGCCCAGTACCCTGGCGGCTAGCCAATCATCTGCTCCTACCCTGAAGCGTGGCAGACCTGTAGGTTCAAAGGATTCACAACCCCGGAAGAGGAACCCCACGGCACTAACTAGTGAGCCTAGTTCGAATCCTGCCATCGCCAACTCATCCTTTCCAACGCATGAGGTTATTCTAGATTATGGTAGTGTCCTTGAAGAGACCAATCCGCCTCCCGAAAATCGTGAGATTTCGGTCCATTATGCTAGCTTGGATGCACTTTGGAATAGGAATGAGATGATAGTCGACGATGCATTTGCATATGCAGTAGCTACTGATATCATGCTGATCGATGATATTTGAACCACGTTCCGTTGATGAATGTCGACGTAGAACCGATTGGTCAAACTGGAAACAAGCAATCCAGGTCGAACTTGATTCGCTTGCGAAACGTAAGGTGTTTGGGCCTGTAGTTCCTACACCACCACATGTGAAGCCCGTTGGCTACAAGTGGGTTTTCGTAAGGAAGCGTAATGAGAAGAATAAAATAGTGCGATACAAAGCACGCCTTGTGGCGCAAGGTTTCTCTCAACGCCCTGGGATTGATTACGAGGAGACTTATTCTCCCGTAATGGACGTCATAACGTTCCGCTACCTTATCAGTTTGGTAGTTTCCGAAAAACTGAATATGCAGCTTATGGACGTGGTAACCGCGTATCTCTATGGGGATCTTGATACGGAAATCTATATGAAAGTTCCTGAAGGACTTACATTGACTGGATCAAATAGTTCTAGACCACGGAACACCCTCTCAATTAGATTGAGGCGTTCACTCTACGGATTAAAGCAATCCGGACGGATGTGGTATAACCGTCTGAGTGAGTATTTGATTAGTCAGGGATATGTGAATAATGAATTATGCCCATGCGTGTTTATTAAGAAGTCACATTCCGGATTTGCGATAATTGCAGTTTATGTCGATGACATGAATCTCATTGGGACTCCCGAAGAGCTTGAGAAAACTGCGTCGCACCTGAAGTCGGAATTTGAGATGAAAGATCTTGGGAAAACTCGATATTGCCTAGGCCTGGAGCTTGAGCATAGTTCGGCTGGAATACTGGTCCACCAATCGAACTACACCCAGAAGGTGTTACGTCGTTTTAATGAGGATAAAGCGAAACCTTCGAGTACTCCTATGGTCGTCCGAACGCTAGATGCAAAACGAGACCCCTTCCGTCCTAAAGACGATGAGGAAGAGGTTTTGGAGCCTGAAGTTCCATATCTGAGTGCAATTGGCGCTTTATTGTACTTAGCTCAGTGCACTAGACCGGACATCTCCTTCTCTGTTAATCTTCTTGAAAGATATAGCAATGCGCCCACACGCAGACACTGGAATGGTGTTAAAGTCATCCTTCGTTACCTTAAGGGTACTACGGATTTGGGTTTATTCTATCCCTATGCATCTCAGAATAGATCACACCCCCTTGGTCTTCGGAATGATGCTTGCCTTGTTGGTTATGCTGACGCAGATTACTTGTCTGACCCGCACAAGGCACGTTCTCAAACGGGTTATGTCTTTACCGTTGGAGACACCGCAATATCTTGGAGGTCAACCAAACAGACCTTAGTTGCTACCTCTTCGAATCATGCTGAGATTCTCGCCCTTCACAAAGCTACTCGTGAGTGTTTTTGGCTGAGAGCTGTTGTTGAGCATATTCGAAGCAATTGCGGGCTTTCTTCCGTCGTTGATGTCCCTACAACGATCTTTGAGGATAATGCCGCATGTATTGACCAGATCAAGAAAGGATATATCAAGGGAGACAACACCAAGCATACTGCGCCGAAGTTCTTCTTCTCACATCAGCAGCAAGAGCATCAAAACATTGAAGTCAAGCAAATCCGCTCCCAGGACAACTTAGCCGACCTCTTCACCAAGTCACTGCCGAAGTCTACTTTTCAGAAGCTTGTTCAAGGAATTGGTATGCGTAAATTGTCTGATTTGCAACATTGTTAGTTTCTCATTTGGAATTTTGTCAAACTCAGGGGGAGTATCCTGAAGTATACTCGCTTAACCTTAATGTACTCTTTTTCCCTACGATCAGGATCATTTTTCCCATTGGGTTTTTGTTACCTGACTAGGTTTTAATGAGGCACCCATTCTGGGCTGGTTATACCCTTGTGTGCATCCTACTGACATCCGGTAGATGTTTAGTATTGACATTGCATTAACTCACTTTTCTCCTAGACTATGGGTTTTTGTCCCATCTTGGGTTTTACCATAGCCAGGTTTTGTGAGAGTTTTTATTTCTTTTTATATGCAAGTTCCGTAATTGAGACAAGCGTGTTTCTCTATTGTGCCTACGAGACGACTTCATCAACTATCATCCTGAAGATCTGATGCGATATCTACTTGAGTATTTGCACACTCAAGGGGGAGTGTTGTAGATAAAATAAACATGTGTTAAATGTGATTGTGTAAATCCTAGGTAGATATGGATTAGGCTATTCCGTTCTGTAAGGGATTAGTATCCTAATGTAATTGTACTTATTTCACTATAAATAAAGGCACCTGGCATGAGGAATATACAACACAATACAGTATAATTCCTCAAGCCTTCTCTATTTTCTCTCTTCCCTTTGCTTGCCGCACCCCCTCAGAAATATTGGCCACAATAATAAAGAGTTTTTTTATTTAAACCCTACACCCTGTCTCAGTTCAACCAAAAAAATTCTAATTTTACCCTTACTAATACAATAAACCTACATAAAATAAAATGAAAAAAAAAAATCCATCGCCAACCCCCACCGATTATTGTTCTCTCTCATTCTTTCCCACATCAACGTGACTATCAGTAGGTTCTTTTTCTTGTTGTGTTTGCCCAACAAATTCTCTCTCCTCTCTCTCTCTCATTCTTTGTTTTTTCTTTTTGCTGGAGAATTAAAAACATTATGAGAATTCAAAACGGTGGAACAAAATAATCAAACAAGTTTAACTCGATGGAACCATTAGCATATGGAGCTTATTCAAGGAGTCTGAGACATTTGGTCAAGGATAGGCCACCAACTTTCACCAAAAAAGGGAAGAAGATGATCAAGGGATCCTTCCATTTTGTTGGCATCAACAATTACACCATAAGATACAGTAAAAACAACTCATCAATTCCACAAAAAAAACAATCTTCTATAGCAACGTTCATTTAGATAGTCATGTTATTGTGGGAGGGATCGAGAGAGAACGGTGATCAAAGGGATAGGGTGGGGTTGGGTCGCTGGGGTTGTGTGTTGGGTTTTATCTAGGTTTTTTCTTTTCTTTTATTTCATTAGATTTTTGTGGGGTGTGGGATAGGATGTGCTATATTAGTAAGGGTAAAATTGGAATTGAAGGTGTCAAAATTTTTTTTGAAATAAACTCAGACAAGATGTGGAGTTTAAATAGAAAAACTTTTTAAGAAAAAATGGAGTAAGGCTGACTTCCATGGGGGCTAAAATCTTCAATAATTGAATGGGTAATGAGAACTCAGAAGTTAACTAGAAAGTGAAAAAAAAAAGAGGAATAAATAAATAAAGATTGAATGGGTAATGGGGGCTAATATCTAATCTCTAGCTAAAACTATGAGGTCTGCTGTATTTTTGTTTGTTCCTCTAGATAATAATCGGGCAGCACACTCTGTGACTTCGTATGTAGTTAAGCATGGTGGTACTCATTTGTTGGACTTTATTGGTCCCGAATTTCTTTTTAATATCTTGACGAAAGATGTAAACATTATCATTAGAATCTAATAAAGTCTATTTAAAAAAAAAAAAAAAAAAAAAACTTGCACGACAAGCAAACTGCATCACCTAAAGAGGAGTAGTTGTTTGATTCTTTAAAACTTGAGGTGAGATATATCTCACAATATAAAGAAATACTTGTAACTTAATTTGTCTAACAATTGAGTCTCTATCCCTAGTTCTTAAACCAGACACAAAATTTAAAAAAATTGATGCAATTTATAATTTTTTTGTAGGAAACCCAAAGGAGAAAAGATCAAATCGGTGATGTTTTTTTGGAATACAACGATATAATTATACTAGAGAGATCAATAGGTAGGGAAAACTTCTTACTTACAAATAAAGAAAAAACGTCACTAGACTATAGTGCTAAGTAACATCAAAATAAAACCACTTGAAAGTCCCCTAAATATAATGGAGGATAGGAACAATGCCACTGAAAAATAAGGGGAAATTGTACACAACAAAAATGCCCTATATAATGGTAAAAAGTCACATATCTAATCCTGTGAAAAGGGAAATAAATTGGAAGTCTGGATGATTCAACACCTTTAAGCCACTCTTATTGTTATGTGCAGTAACGCAAATGGGGATGGTGGTAGTCTAGTTGGAAAACATTGCCTCAAACCAACAGTATAAACAACAATAATTAAAAAAGAGATCATATTTTATCAACCCTTGATTTTGATTGATGGATAATTTTTTCTAAAAAAATAAATCTTGCTGATGCAGAGCCAATCCTTGAGCAAGTGACATTTAGAAGCAATTGCACCGATTAAAAGTTGAAAAATTAGGATAATTTAATATAGTAATCACTCCCTATTATTTTACACAACTTTCCCCATCACAAAATAATATTTTTCATCCATATCGTATCATTTCATCTATCTCTTCCTACTAAAAGTTTCTTCTTGTTTTTTTTTCTTTTATGAACAAAAAAATTGAAAAAACTTTATTTTTCTTCTTACTAATAAATTACATCATACACATGTATAAAAACCTTTTTTAAAATTGTGTTTTCAATCACTTCATATGGACTTTAAAAAGAAAATACAACGACGTTTTTCCTTCTTACACACAAATCAAACTTGTGATGCATGTGCATAAATTTTTCTTTTTCTTGTTTTAATAAGTTACTCTAGTTTATATGTCTTCCAGTTAAGGATAAAAATCTCCTTAATTGTAAAGAATCAAATAGTACCAAAGTTTTACAGTGTATCTGTGAATGTGATGCACCGGTGTATTAAAAATGATCAAATTTGTATGACTGAATTATGTAGCCGTTCAAACACGAATGCATCCTAAAATTACTCAAAAAGAAAAGAGAGAATGAATTCTCTGTAAATTCCGTGAATAGGTAGTGGCATCAACCAACAATGATAAGGGCAGTAGCATCAACCAACAATCTAACTTGGGTTTCACCGGCAGCAACAGGTAGAAGATAAGCAAGACGGGCCCCACTCCTCCTATATTTACAAATATAAAACCATGATAAGACCATAACCCATCTCAATAATTCAAATTATTTATTTTGTATCTCCTACTTAATCATCCTGCAAAACTTAGAGCATAAAATAAAAAGAGATTACAAAAAAGCTTATAGGCCTATGACTTAGAGAAAGCATCATTCCATTCCTAGTAACCACATCGTCTTCTTCTTCTTCTTCCTCTTCCTCTTCCTCTCCCTCTTCTTCTTCGTTTCTGCAACATATAATTCACATCAATGGCTGCAACGACATTTTGCTTGTCTCCAGCTTGCTTCTCCATCCAAAAATCTGGGCCAGTTTTAAAGCCTTTCAGTAGAGTTCTGAGGTTAAAAAGCAGTCAACAAACAGTCAAGATCAAAAGCTCTACCCTCCAGATCAGATCCTCCTTGAGAGAAGAGGTCAGTATATATTATTATTTTTCTAATTCTAAAAAACATGGGGTGAAATGGGATTGTTATAACATTTTAAACAGAGAATTAGGCGAAAAAACGACGTGATATGAGATTTATTCAACATTTCTTGTTCTTTTTTTTAGTGTCAGCAAATATTTCTTGTTTATATTGTTGCAGGTTTTTGAGGATCGGTCCAATGGAATAATATGCTACAAGGATGACAGAGGGGAGATAATTTGTGAAGGGTTTGATGAGGGTCCTAGATATCACCAACATAATCCAAGAACACCTTGGCAACCCAGGTAAACAAATCATAATCTTATATATTCTTAATCATAATTAGTCCTAATCACCAATCACCATCCTAACACAAGTAAAGTTTGATCATGACATATGAAATTGATCGGCAAGCGATTTTAACACTCCTCGTTTAGCCTTCTTCACTCCAACTTCCACTTGCGAGTCCAAAGAAACATTTGTGAAATATTCAGTTTAGAGCGCAGACGGAGGATAGAGGAGTGCCACAATCGCTAGCCGGCTAGTTTAGACTCATCTGATTCCCATCTCTTTGTTGGTTTTTTTGCACAAATTTCAGCAGAGACGCAGAGATCTTTGATCTTCTTCAACAAAGGTGGATTAATTTCATAACAGACACAGAATTGAGCCGTGGCGATAAGGGCAGTGTTTTTCTGCAAGAGGACATGAAAAACTGCAATGGCTTCAACACTCTCCGCTAATCAGATCAGGCCAAGTGTCCCCCAACAACTCTCTTGTCACACCATATAAATGGTTCCACCAAAACCATATGTGCCCCATTTATAATATGTAACATATAAAGAAGAAAGGCATATCCTTCAATCAATCATAGAATTGAATAACATGCATAAATGCAGTGTCTTTGAAGCACATTCTGTTTTTTTTTTTTTTTTACCAGGATGTACACAAGGTCCAATTTCCAATCCTCTTTTTTGCACTCCATTTTCTCGTACTTTTAATAACATGTTTACTTAATTGAAATGGAAGGAGTCAATTATTCGGAAAAGGGAAGGAATGAATGGGAATGAGATTAATTACTCTGATTAATCTGATTCTTGATTTTTTTCAGATACGGATTTTAATGTGGAACCCACGTTTCGTATAAGTGAACATTACATAAATGTTGATCAACGTTGAAAGTATGAAAACATGAATGTAATGTACAGGTATACAAGACTAAAGGACTTTGGCCGAATATAGATGTTGTAATGCTAAATACATCAAGAATTATATTCCTTCCTACACAAGGATTTAATGGAGAGGTCATCCAATACTATACCCCTGACCAAAATTCCATGGCTTCAACAGCCTTCTTCTGCATCTTCTAACAAAATAATCATGAACTTCTCATGCAAACGACATACTTCTATACAAAAGAATTGGGACATCGATATCGAAAAAGGAAGGTAAATGAATGAGGTAACAAAATTCATGTGGCAGGGTCAATTGCTGAACGCCATGCTTATATGTACATGTGGATCGACTGCCAGCGTCATTCAACCGAATTACCACCTGTGTCTTCGCCCAAATCAGACTGGGATGTACTTGCAACAATCGACGGAGGAGACCACTGATCTGGAACCATCAGAAAATAGGTTGTCATTGCTTTCCGGAACCTTTTCTTGTACTGCTTTGGGGAAACTACAGTTGGAGAAGCGTTCTTTGGCCCACCGAGGATGCCCGAAGCTTTAACCCACGTTTCAAGGTGTTTATCCCATGTATACTGCCTCATGAAATCAATTATTCCAAGTACTAACTCATGCTTCTCTTCGTCCACCCCAACCAGTAATGAGTAATCCATTACGTCAATTGACTGCATCAGAATAGATAATAACATGTATGTTAGAATCTAATTTAGTATACACGCAAACACAAGTTCCGCCAATCAGAACATATGGCACGCGAGCATACACACTACGAGTATATTTTTATAACTTACCGCAAGAAAAGCAGTATCATTCCAGACAGCTCTCTCCAACACACGCTTTGCCTTGTTTCCCACAAAGATCGGAGATGTGGGCATTGCTTCAATCAAGTTCTGATCCAGCAGTACTTTGTTGCTCCCACTAGAATCAGGATTATAACGAGACCGTGAAGATCCTTTGAGATCATAGAGCCGTGTAATATTTCTTCCAAACATAAGATTCTCCATAACTAAGACATCTATCTTCGACTCTTTCCCTCCTTTAAGATGCTTTGATGTAACCTTCAATACAAATACAACCACAGAAAGAGTGGGTACAGCAGTAGTAAAAATAGTTGTTACAGCAAGTTGTCAGGTTAATCTGATTAAAATAGCTGACAGCTTTTGAGGTTAATCTAAATGTAAGTACCTGATAGATCCCCAAAATCTTTGCCAGGCATGTTGGACTTTTTGTGCCAATTGATTCAGATAGGTATTTGAAATAACCGGGAGCGAATTTTATGAAAGATTCCAACTCCGTCTTGGTAACTTGTTTGATGATAAACCGGTCATCCAAGCTTTTAGCAAAAAAGACATTGCTCTTTCCACCTTGGGCTCCCCATTTTTTACAACGACTAAGGGATCTTACATAGTCAAGCTCAGACGGGCAGCAAATCCTTCTTAAGGCTTCAAAACGTTTTGCATAGTAACATGTCACTGAGTATTTAACCTGACCAAGTGGGCTATCATCTCCGAAAGAAACTCTTGCATGCAAAGCCTTTGTATACAAAAGCGGATCCAAACCCAGGGAGCTACGAGATCCATATGTTGACAAAAGGCTCTCCTCAGTAGACCCAAAGCTCCGATGAGATTCAAATGTGTCATCATCAGGATGGTGTGACCGCGTAGTTAAAGAATCAGACAAACTAACATCGCCGCTGTCTCTTATTCTTTCCCCCTCATCACTTATTTGCGAATGATAATCTGGTGACACAAGGGCATAAGATATAAGACTCGTGGGCTCATCGTCGTATACAGGGACAACAGTATCATTTACCCCCACAGGCAGAAGCAGCCTAGCCCCACCTTCCAGTTCCAACTCGCGAAAGGATGAAACATAGACTGGATTATACTCGCCAAGTGTATCAAGCTTCTGAGCAGCAGATAAAAAATTCATATTGAACCCACGGTAGAAGTTTAAAAAGGGCATTTTCAACCAGCTTACAGAGTCTTCCATATTTTCAGACCCCTTGGTAGATAATGCAGGAGAAGCAGAATGCGCAAGCTTGGGCCCATTCTGGTCTTCTGCATGATCTAAATTCAATCCGTCCTTCACGGGAGAGGCACTTGAATCTGCTATGCCTAAAACAGGAACTGTGCGGGTATTGTCCTTCGCTGTTCCAAATCCGCATTGATTTTCACCGGTCCATGCAGTGTCAAGGGTATCTGACAAATCCATTATGACAGGAAACTGACCATCAGAGAGGGACCTACGAATACCTGCCCTTGGTTTCAAAGGATCAGATTGATCACAGGTACTAACTCCATCAGAGAGATTACCTTGATCGTCATTTTCATTTTTTGAATCTCGGGCGCTGTCTCTCTCTTTATTTACCATTTCAGCATGGACAGTGTTGGCAAAGTCTCCCCCGTGGTCAAATCCTTTGTTAACCATTGCATCCACAAGAAAGGAATCACAACTATTATAACTTTTTCCTGGATTTATTGCCACATTATCAGCAATCTTTTCACTGTTAGTCGCAGGTTTCCCCTCATCTGGAATTGAGCTATTTAAACCATCATCGTATCTGTTGTTCTCTAAACTGGCTGCATAAACTAAGCGATGGTCCCACATGTAAGATTGGAAAAGCAGCTGCCTTCGCAGCCGATTGATCTCCAGAATGTCAGTAACAGGCTGGCCCTTTTTAGCTTCCCTGTTCAAAGTTTTTTGGAGCAATTCCTAACAAATAAAGCATCATGGAAAACATATTAAACCAAATATCAAAACAGAGAATTTACTTCACATACGAGGGTTGGTTAGAATCATCTTCACCGATGCGGCCATATTGATGTAAATGAAAATATAAACCAACAAGATTATCCATTGAATTGACAAGAAGATTTTGTCACAATCAAAGATATTTCCACCACTCAAGGAGCTTGAGGATGGATCACAAGGGTTATAAAAAGGAACTCGATTGACTAAGTATTGTTTCTGGTCCATCCACATGAAAGTGCAGTGACAAAAAGAAAACTCTACATGAATCAACCAGCAATAAGTAAAGTTCAGATTCTAGAACATGCAAGTTTGCAACTAAAGCTGGAAAGTGGCACATGAATAACTGAAGGGCTCACCTCAAATTCCACCTTCTCCTTTTGTAACATTCCTTCTAGTTCGACAATTTGGTGTCTCGATTCATGTGTTACCATGCCACTACTATGTGATCCTGAACCAAATCTTTTCTCCGCAATTTGACGAAGAGCATTAAGTACTTCAGAAAAAAGAAGCTCTGCCCGATCAATAACCTATTATAACCAGATAAACAAATCAACGACATAAAGCAATGCAATCCTAAAATATCCAAACATGGAACCATTGTACCTCATCTGTTTCTTTTTGTATCCATTCCTGCTTCTCATAATTGAAATCCACTTTGGCAGGTGGAAGGTAGACAGAATGAACATCAATTGATGCATACCGAAAGCAAGCGACCATCTTCCCGAATCTGCATGAATACACACATTGAGAGAGAAAAAGATAGGGACTTCTATGCAATTATTCATTCCACCCACATATTAGTTATGTTCGACTACTTGAAGGGCCACGATGAAGGTATTTGTGAGCATGTACTTAAAACTAAAAGAGAGTTAAGCATAACCATCAGAGTTGGGTTCAACCCAACCCACAAGAGGCAAAAAATATCATATCAATCATATTGTAGTACCACATATGCAAATTCTGGGACACAGAAGATACCCATAGAAGCGAAGACAATCTCTATGTAAAGAATGGCCGCAGCTCGCCACCCTGCTTGCAGCCGCATGGTTTGAAAAGCTGAGCTCCAAAAATTTCCCAAATGATAAACCCCATGCGGCATCAGACATCACTATTCTCCGAGTAGCCGGAGGAAATCCATTGATCCTTGGACACTTCAAGCATCTGTGCCACATCCAGATCCTTCCTTCCTTTTCACCTGGTAAGAGAATTTCCGGCAGCTTCTTAACAGATATAGTGAGAGTACCCTGACGATGAGTATAACAATGAACATGTGCTTCTGATGGCATCTCGCAAGAATTGCATTGATAACTCTGACACATGATTAAGCATTTTCAGTTTCAAGTTGTATCACAAAGTTGAATGAAAAGAGAGAACGTAAAAGTCAAAAAGAGCTCACCTGATCAAATAAATGGTCTCGTAAAAACCGTCCTAAAGGTTTATCGAAACTTCCATAGTATTTGATTCGAAACAGATGCGACCTCTCACAGACAGTCCCCTTCCACACGCACCGGGATGACAAGGAAACCAAAATGCTCTGATGGTCAGAAGGCGACGGAGGAAACTCTTCATTCATAGGTCCTGGTTCATCAGCTTGAGTTTTACCATCTTCATGCAGAAATGAATTGTCTGAACCACCTAGTTGATTTCCAGTACTTACACTTTCATCATTTTGGGCGATCGAGAAGATACCCTGTCCCATAGACTCTAAAGACCTCAAGCTATTGCCAGCGAGATGATTAGACATGATATCTGAGCAAATTTTGGTTGCAGAATCTTCCACCTGTGAAGATTCTTTAGAACCCATTTGATTTTGATTATCAAATATATGATAAGGAGAAAGACTCTTATGATAAGTATCTGAAGCATTCCCAGACGGAGTAGAGTACACAGATGTGGTATCTGAAGCATTCCCAGAAGGAGTAGGGTACACAGATGTAGAATTGGTGAAACCTGAAGTGGGAGGACTGGGTAGAGAGGTACGACCACTTAGTAAAGGAGGCTGTATACTTCTGATTGCTGAGTCCAAGTCTGAAACTGGGACACTGTTGGATCTTCGTGGTTCATTGTGAGACTGTCCATTGCCAGCAACACCAAAACCAGGTACCGTGGAAATGGACCTCTCAATGCTTGATTGTTTATCTGGAAGTGCCACAGTAATTGGAGTGTTCAATGGGAGTTCTGGCAGAGAGGCTCCTTCATCGGCAAGGAAGGATGTCTCCAAAGCCAAATGATATGCCGCAAAAATCCCATACTGAACCACGTGCTTCACTTTTTTCAACTCATCCCCATTAGCACCTCTAAGTAGAATCTGGAATGACAGAGACAACATAGCTAAATGAAAACTTCATAGCACTTCAGAATCACATGTACAGAACTATACATGGTTAAAAAGATTGTCAACAGTGTCAAATTAACGCAATCTTCATAAACAGGTGTAGCAGGGATAATCTGAGGACTTACAGTACAACCCAATGGCTTTGGGCAGCCTTCAAAATACATCAATGTCTTCACCAGTTTTTTCCCACCCTGACCGGCAGAACCAAGATCTTCCATGAACCTCTGCACATGAAATAAGTCGCAGTAGCCCAACTTCTGTGATGAGAGATGATCAATTGAAGGGACTATTTGAGCACCTGTGCAGCGAGCTATGCGCTCTAAAAGTGGCCTCTTGATATTCAGAACAAGTGATATGTCTTTTGCAAGAAGATATTCCTGGGCATATCGAGAAACTGATTTCTCTACCAGAAGGACATCAGGGTGGTGTGCATCAATCTTTGCTACTGCCATCTTTAAGTGGTCCATCTCCTAGATAAGGATATAAGTGCATAACAATGATATTATTAATGAAATTAAAATAGTTTCCAATGTTCTAGAATCTATCAAGTGAAAAACTAAGAGAAGAGAAGAGTAGGCAATCACAACCTGCTGCAATAGAGTATCAAAACTTGACAAGGAGTTAGAAACACGCTGGTACTCAAGAGCACCACCAAGGATCATAAACCGAGGTTTCTCTATTTTGGATGTCATTCTTCGGTGAGCCATATTTTTCTTACACACAACTCCTTTGACCACCATACTAGAAGAAAAACAATCAAAACCTTAGAAAACAATCTTTACCAAAGCTTTTACAGCAACAATACACTTTAATTTTTTATTCAGACGGAAGGCAACATTCATACCACTGGGGCCATAAGCCCCAACAAATCAACTACAATAAATACAAACATTTGATTTCGGTGCAGGTTTTTCTTTTTCTTCCGAAATGATTAAAAAAACAGAAATATTACAGGTCTATAAATATAAAGCGGAAGGTATTATTTAGAAGTACATCACTAGCAGAGCAACTCATATCAGATATGCATTGCAATAATTCATCAGAACGAAATTCACTTAACAGAAAAACTTAAATCTTTTACTTAATCCTACAATCGTATGAAAGCAACACTGCTACCTTTTAGATTTCGAGTTCCCTTTCTAATGATTATAAAAATATTTCTTCTTTTGCTATTGCAAGTGGATAACTATGCAATAGGGATTTGTACTAATATATGGGTCTTATATACGTTTCGCCTGTGTTTTCTTAATCATTCATGCACAGAAATCAAGCCATGAAATCACAAATGTGCAGTAGAAGTACATACTTATTAGGCATGAAAAATTGAATGAATCATAATGCATCATTTACCTATCACAGCGAGATCCAGAAGCTATACATTTTACTTTTACATAACCACCTGGGTCCATCCCTCCACCTTTGCTCATATCTGGCTTTAATAGTGTAGCAGCCTCCCAGGACAGAGACGTAATGATCTCCAACCAACCTTCTATTTCTCCTTCCTGGCCGATTGGAAGGTTCTCAACCTGCAATAGCTGAGCTACTAAAGCCCTAAAGTGTCCGTCAACTACATTCTTCATGGCTTTCTTGTGCTCCTCACCTGACCGATCCCTATTGCGATACTCCCCACTTCCAAAACTGCTTGATGCACGTAAACGTCCCCACTCTCCTGTAGTGTCACCATCATCGTCATCGTCAAGCAGAACAGTTTCCCTGTCATCTTCTTCATCTTCTGGTTCAGGGGGGAGCCATAAAAGTCCATTGTTCTCAAAATCCACAGGTTCTGTATCACCATCCCCTGCAGAATACATAGAGGAAGATGCCTCACATTCATCACCAGTATCATGTTCATCTTCTTTTTTTTCGAGCTGTGGGATTCCTTCCAAAACCTGCGAGTCATAACTGGGAAGTAAAGAGGAGCAGCTTAAATTTTTCGCATCAATATTTTCACCATCAAGATGCACCTTATGGGATCCATCATCATTGCTCATCTCATCAAAATCAATGTGACTAAAGTAGTCACTGACTTGGGAATAATTCTTTGAATCTGACTGATATACACCATACTCAACATCCTCGTCATCACTCCTGATACTAAAGAACAAACAAGCGGTTCAGCAGCTGCTAAATAAACTAAATATAATTCATTGTTACCTTCTTATAAATTATGCACAAAATGGGAATCATAACTAACTTGAATGCAATTCTTAAGGGCACAAATAATAAGAAATGTAAATCTGGCAAAGAAGAAATATAAACCTGGCAGTCGAAACTTCACATTGGTTTGGAGACATATCGGCACCAAAATCACTGTTCCTCCATGGTCCGAATTTGCTCTGCTTTTCTGTGTTAGTTTCCATTAGAGATGACTGACAGGGGCTGAGGCCAGAACCAAGTTGAGGTCGTTGATATGGCCCAGATGAGTATGGCATTGAGTTAGTGAAGCTACTACAGCTATCAGTGCCACATGACTTAAAGCTAGCAAAACTTGTTTCTGATGGTGAAGTACTAAGATCTAAGTTGGCAATCGGGATCCTGTTATCAGGAATAAGTATGCCTTGCTCCTGTTGCTTGTAACAAAAATTGCATACACGAATCTTCTCCCACTCTTCCCGATCTGTCCTTGGGTCACCAGAGGGGGCAGGGATTGAGTTCTCTGTACACTTAGCACAGAAAACTCGTCCACAAAGTCGACAATGATGTTTACGGTTAAATACAGTAAACTGTGCATCACACTCGTAGCATACCCTACAGCTACGATCAGGCATCCAAAAATCCCTGGAAACATTAGCAGGTTCTGATCGCCAAGGGATCCATGATTTCACCATGGAAATGAAATGGGAGAATATCTTGTTGGGCGCAGCCATCGACAAACGATTCTGCTGCCCTGCTCATTTGCCAATTACCACTCTTAACAATCCAAACTCTAGATGGGAAACCTTGACCAATTCACCCCAATACTAAAATCGAAACACTAAACTCTTTACAAGCATATTTCTGATTGCAACCGCGCCAAATTCACCCCATACGAACAAAGACTGACAAAACAAAACACTAAAGATCAGCAACTCCTCCTGCTGCTCTATTTCGATTCAACACCCTGGCACGAAACGAAACGAAACAAAACAAGGTATACCTTGCTTAACCCTAAACGCAAACTAGTAAACCAAGATCCGACGAAACAAAAAATCATTCAAAAAACAGTCTCTATTTTTTCAATACAATACAATTCGGATACAAAAATAAAAACTTTACCTTGCGATTCAAGTAAAACGGAAGATCTTCCCTCCCGTCAAACCCAAAAGGGGGCACTCCGTAGATTTCCGCCACGTGCCCTCAAGAAAAACTGCGAAACCCCCCTTCCCAGAAACCGATTCGTCCCCAATTCAATGCCCTAACGCTTCAATTCTCGATCCCAAATCACCAGTCCGCCATTTTTGCAGCCAGACAAATCTCGGAGTATCAATGCAACAGCAACCATCTCCGTCGATTTTCGAAAATTAATTCTCTGCATCCAGTTCGTTCGTCGTATTTGTATCCGCATTGAAGAACAGCAACAATCAGAAGAAAATTTTGTAATATTTGTATCAAGAGCTTCATCATCAACATCTGATTGATGGATTGACAGATTGACTAAATGTTTATTTTATTTTAAATTTTTCAGTACTTTTCTTCGCTTTTTTTCTGAATTTTTTTTTTAATTTTGATTTTTTCTTGTAGCAGAGACAAAGACGGCTCCTATTAACGTGGCTGTATATATAAACTTCGTCTATTTTTCCCTGTGTCAGTGAGAAAACGACGTCGCTTTCATGACAAACGAACAACAGGCCCAGAAAGTCAGAGAGGCAAAATTCACGAATGAAATACCGAGAGTACCCTCGCGTGTGTTCTTCGGCGAACATAGATTTTGTGTGCGTGTTACGCTTTGATTTTGACGGACACCTGTGTGCACTTTGGTAATTTTAAAGTCGCTGTCCAAATGACAAGCAATTATTTGCTGTGTGTCCAATCCACAACTATCCAAATGGATTTTTATTAACAAAAGCGCGTCCGCAGCCATTGACATTTAAGGGCAAGAAATCTTAAATTCGATTAAATATTTCTATATTTTTCAGTTTAATTATTTTGATACTTGGTTTTGCTAATGATGTTTATCCATTTTCTAAACTTTTGGTTTGGGAAAGAAAGCTGTTTTTTGAAGCTGTAATATTATATTTTATAGGAAACTATTAGTATGAATATTTTTTTTTCATTCACCCTCTGAAAATGATTCATTTATCTTATGATTCATAATTTGAAATTTGACTCTTAATTGTTGATGAACGCTCAAATAAACTATAGAGGTACGCAGAGGAGATTGCAGAAAGTAACTTTTGTTATTGGACCGACTAGAAAATTTGAGTAGAACGTCGAAAAGTTAGCTATCTTGAAAGACTTCTATGTGTATGTAGAATATAAAGTGTGATATTAGAGGTAAATTATAAATAAAAGTTTTTGAGTAGGAGGTAAAAAGGAAAAACCCATTTATTAGAAGGTAAAGAGATAAAAAAAAAATATATGTAAATAAAGGTAAATTACAACTATCTCTGTATTTTATTAGTATATTTGGCCGAGTATCAAGATTCTTTCTCCCCCATGTTAATTTGGTTCTTTGGTGTTTGGTCACACAATTTTTTTTAATTTTTAAGTAGCAGCTTCACAGCTCACACACTACTCAAGGCCATAAAGGACAACATTCAGAGATTCTTTATTATAATCTAATTACAGATGCATAATCTATCACTATCATACCTTTTTATATTTTTGATTCTTTGAATATAATTGTTGAGAAATAATTAGTGTATGAAACCGTGTCAAATTCGAATTAGAGGAGTATACATTTATGTTTATTTCCAAAAGTCTTTCTAAAATGAAACACGAAGCCAACTACTATTAGAGCACCCACCAACTAACTCTTAGTTTAGCAGTGTATCTCTTCTCAATCTTGAAAGAGATTTAAAACTCGTTTGAAAAATGCTTTTAAATATTTGGAAAAAATATTTTAGGTTTCAAAAGCACATAATTTCAAGTGTTTTTTTTCAAGATTAACTTGTATTTTTATTAAGAATTGATTTCAAAAACATTTTTTTTAAAACGCTTTCAGTCATATAAAAATACTTTCCAAACAAACCCTTAATTGTACTTCTCTTTTACGTTCTAATTTGAAATAGATTATAAGTTTTAGCTTGAAATAGAATCCAAGTTTGAATATCTTTTTATCTTTCAACTTGATTGGTATAAGCTTTCTTGAAAAGATCATAATATCGGCACTTTTCTAATTCAAAATAGTTGTCGTTCTTTTTTTAGATAAAGTATTTTAATCATAGTCTACTTCGTAATTTTTTACCACCGCAATAATGAAATTAGAAGCCTAAACATTGTGAATGTGATTTGGAAAAAAAAAACATTGTGTGTTGTGAAATGCAAAAATTTATCCTCTATTATATTATAAGCCAATATAATTCATGTATCTATCTTCATTGTAAAATGTAAATTATTTAGGTTGAATTTTGTATCAGTTGTATTTATATAGGGCAGTTAGCTATCATCGTTTTATTATCGTTATGTTATCATTGCATCGTTAATATATGATTAATATATCATCGTTACTAAAAAAATGATTATTTTTATAAATTAAATATCAAAATATGTTTATAATAGCTATTTTCTTATCTCGTATATTTATGCCAAGCCAATGCATGCAATCGGTGCAAATTGCTTATATCGAGTCTTTTTCAGTAGTAAGTATGTGCATGTAACAAAGGGAATTGAAGCCCAAAACTAGTCAAAAACAGCAACAAATGCATCACATAGGCCAAGAAAAACCCAACAAATCCTCAACCCACTGCACTTAGCCCACTTTGAGGCCCAAATTCTCTTTCTATGTGAATGAGCCCATATTTTGGCAGGTCATCTATTAATAAACACAATTACTACAACATTGTTCTCCAAATAACATTATTAAGGAAAATGATTTTAACACACTTTATTTAGCTTCTCACACACCTTTTTTTATTTATGGTCATCGGATTGAATAAATTAAGCAGAATCAACAATCAGGATTAAACAGGGGTGTGTAAGAAGTTAAAAAATGTGTGTGAAAATAACTTTCCCCTATTATTATTGTATCAATCGAAAAATATCCATAGTCTAGACAGCATATTGATGCTTTATTTATGACATATCAAAGATTATTTGAGACTATTTGTTATCGATATAATTGTTGGTTATTTTATTATAAAGATTCAAAACTTATTATTTTATTTAATTTTAACATCTAAGACGTTGTGTCTCATTTGAAGAGAGTCATAATAGTTGGTTAATAGTCATGTATGTTTTGAAGGGGTATGAGGAGTTCTTTAAATAAGAACCTCAGACACACAAAAAAAAAAGAGTACGTAAAAAAACTATTTTGTTGCCTTCACTCATCATCAATTTTCATATCCTACAATCCATGTGTGTTTAATCTTTGGGCAATTGATCACTACTTGGCAATCCCGTCTGCTTGGCGTGCATACCGGATTAGACACCCTGTGAGGCTTTGGGTTGTATCTTGAAGTTGTAGGCACCGCCATAACCTGAATGTGGGGAGGCGTCTACGGTTTTAGGGCGACATTGCGCCTCTCTTTGGTTCACATGCCAAATTTTCTAATTCTCTTATTCCTAGTAAATTTTCATATATCTAATGGTGAGTATATATTTATTCTGTTATATTAGATTATATAAATAGTTAGTACAATTGTGCAATATATTTCACGTTCTAAAGTCGTAGATCGATTAGTGTGATAATAGAGTTGAAAGCAATACATATATAATCACTAATATTTGTGTGAGTTTATCTTGGTCTCTTTTTTGAACACTCAAATAGTCGCAAATACAAACTGTTTCCTAGACGTGTTTGACGAAACTCATACTATTGAATAATTGCATATTGATATATTAATTGCTCTTTGGTGCTTTAATCAAATATACTTGTAGCCCTGTTATTTCTCTGATCATTATTAACTGATCTATGATGTGTATCATGCTACCACATCCCCCGCCAAAGAACTTTGGGAAGCTTTAGAAGCGGAATATGAAATTGTAGATGCTGGGATGGATAGGTTCACGGTCTCAAACTTTAATACACGAGTATCAAGAGCTATTAAGAGGAGAAGTTACTTTGCTAGAACCCTAAGGCATAAACAAGGAGAACTTACTTAATTTGGTTCAAGTCATAAATTCACTTAGGGTCAAGTCAAAAGAAAGAAACTGAAAAGCAACCGACTGTGAACTTCCAAAAGAAACCTAAAAGAAGGAATTTTAACAACAAATCACCCAACCAAGACAAGAACTTCCAAAAGACCAGAAGATGACATGTACCTGATATTAGAAGAAATTTAATTAGTGGATTATGTTTAGTACAACAAGGCTATAAAGTTGTAATGGAATCAAATAAGGTTGTACTAACCAAGAATAATGTATTTATTGGAAAATGTTTTATTAGTGAATGATTGTTTAAGTTAAATGTTTCTTTCGAGTGTAATACTCTTCCAAAAGTTCTCAATGTTGAATCTAGTAATGTTTGGCATGGACGGTTGGGACATGTAAACTTGTTTAAAATTAAAAAGATGATGGATTTGGACTTAGTCCCAAAGTCAAACATGAATCTCAAACATAAGTGTGAAATTTGTGTACAAGCAAAACAACCCAAGAAACCTTTTAAGTCCGTTGAAAGGAATACCCAAATTTTAGAGCTTATACATAGTGATGTTTGCGACTCAAATTGATCACCCGCAAGAGCTAGCAATAAGTATTTTCTCACATTTATAGATGATTGTTCGAAATATTGTTATATTTATTTGATAAAGGCCAAATATGAAGTATTTAGAAAATTTAAGATTTACAAGACAAGAGTGGAAAATCAATTAGAAAAAAGGATAAAGAGACTTAGGTCTGATAGAGGTGGTGAGTACACTCCTACCGATCTTAGTGTTTTCTGTGAAGAGCATGGTATTATACATGAAGTAACAGCACCCTATTCTCCACAATCTAATGGAGTTGCAGAAAGAAAAAATAGGACCTTATTGGACATGGTGAATGCAATGCTTTTAAGTTCTAGATTACCTGATAATTTGTGGGGGGAAGCAATTTTAACTGCATTTTTTTATATTAAATAGAGTTATTAATAAAGACAACACTACTACTCCATATGAAATTTGGAAAAAGAGAAATCCAAATCTTCAAAGTCTTGAAATTCATATGGAAAAAGAGAAATCCAAATCTTCAAGTCTTGAAAGTGTGGGGGTGTTTAGCTAAAGTTGCTATCCCTGAACCTAAGAGAAAAAAGATAGGACCTAAAATGGTGGATACTATTTTCTTAGGTTATGCTCATAATAGTAGTGCCAATAGATTTCTAGTCATCAACTCCGAAATAAGTGAAATTTCGAATAACACTATTTTGGAGTCAAGGGATGCAACATATTTTGAAGACATATTTCCTTTCAAGACTAGAATACAAAAGCAAGTGGCAGATAAATCTTGTACTGGTACTGACAAAGCCTCCAGAAGTACTAGGCATCAAGTTACAAATGAAGAACAGCCTTCAGCATAACTTAGAAGGAGTAAGAGACTGAGAGTGGAGAAGAATTTTGGTGATGATTTTTATACTTTTTAATTGAAGGTCATCCAACAATCTATAGAGAAGCCATGAACTCCGTAGATGCTCCATTTTGGAAAGAAGCTATAAATAGTGAAGTTGAATATATTTTACAAAACAACACTTGGGAATTAACAGATTTACCACCCGATACTACACCAATTGGTTGTAATTAAGTGGGTATTTAGGAAGAAATTGAAGCCTGATGGAAGTATAGACAAGCACAAAGCTAGACTAGTAGCCAAGGGATTCACTCAAAAGAAAGGAATTGATTATTTTGACATGTACTCTCCTGTGTCTAGGATTACCACAATTAGGATCCTCATAGCGTTAGCATCTATACATAATTTAGTAGTTCATCAAATGGATGTTAAAACAGCGTTTTTGAATGGAGACTTAGAAGAAGAAATCTACATGGAGCAACCCGAGGGATTTATAGTAAAAGGTCAAGAGCATAATGTATGTAAGTTGGTTAAATTATTGTATGGACTCAAGCAAGCTCCTAAGCAATGGCATGAGAAGTTTGATAAAGTCATTTTAGAATATGATTTTGAAATTAATGAGCATGACAAGTGTGTCTACTATAAGGAATACAATGGACGATGTGTTATTTTATGTCTTTACGTTGATGATATATTATTATTTGGAACAAATGTGGAAATTGTGAAAGATGTGAAGTCTTATCTATCAAGGAGGTTTGATTTGAAAGATTTAGGAGAAGCCAACATTATTTTGGGAATGAAATTAGAGAGAACACAAGCATGATTTATTTTAAACCAAGCTAGCTCAATTGAGAAAATGCTTAAGAAGTTCAATTTTTTAAATTGCAATCCTGTCTCGACACCATATGAACCAAGTGTGAGCTTAAATAAACATAATAATGGTGAACCTGTATCTCAACTCCAGTATTCTCAGATGATTAGATCCTTAATGTATATAACAAATATAGCTTATGCAGTTGGAAGACTAAGTAGATACACTCATAATCCAAGTAAAGAACACTGGAAAACTTTAAGGCGAGTGTTTAAGTATCTAAGAGGAACTTTGGATTATTCTATAAGCTATCAAGGATTTCCTTGTGTAGTAGAAGGGTATAGTGATGCCAATTGGATCACAGATAGCTCCGATGTAACAGGTTATATATTTTTGTTAGGAGCAGCAGCTATATCTTGGGGATCTAAGAAACAAACAATAATTTGCAGAAGTACAATGAAATTTGAACTCATAGCTCTTGATATTGCATGCATGGAAGCTGAATGGATTAAGAACTTTTTGCTTGAAAACCCATTGGTGAACAAGCCTATACCTGCCATATCCATGCATTGTGACAATAAGGTGGTGATAGATTTAGTGAGGCAGACACATACAAATAAGAAAATAAATAGGCATATCAATGTTAGATACAAGTCTGTGAGAAGCTTGTTAAATAAAGAAGTTGTATCTTTGGACTATGTGAAGTCAGAAAAGAATATTGCTGATCAGTTGACCAAAGGTCTATCTAGGAATGCAGCTCTAGATTTGTCGAGGGGGATGGCTTAAACCCATAAGGAAGTCACCTACGGAGGAAACCCAACCTTTGTGATTAAAGATCCCGTGAAGAAGGTCCAATGGGTAGAATCAATCCATATTGCATGACTTATATTCCAGCACTCAAAAATAGGAGATTTGAAAATAAAATCCCCTGCTCACCCCTATGACTTTTGTGTCCCGAATGAGTTCCAAGGCGGGCAATCTCCCGCAGGGTGCAGGTCACATGTACTCTTGGAGGACTCACCCAAGTGAGAGTAGTCGTAAGGCCGCGACTGTGAGAATCGGGTTCTTCTCTAATAACACTCATGAGAATCAAGATTAAGCGCATGGCCATAAATAGCGGTAACCTCCGTCAAGTTTTTGATCAATACCATGTGTGTCATATGTTGTAATCTAAATTAGAGGAATCTAGTTCAAGACTTTGTTCACTATGATTCCTTCAGATGAAAACTAGTAACACTAAGTGTAGGTTCAAGTCCAAAAGACACCTGCACCCATTGCATGGTATACAAATTGCCCAATCTTCTGTTTCTTTACATATGTTTATTTTATCCCTTATGAAGTTTTGAATCTTGTGGGGATTGTTGGTTATTTTAATTATTTTATTTATTTTAATATCTAAGACGTTGTGTCTCATTTGAAGAGTCATAATAGTTGGTTAATAGTCATGTATGTTTTGAAGGGGCATGAGGAGTTCTTTAAATAATAACTACTTTGTTGCCTTCACTCTTCATATCTCTGTCATCATCAATTTTCATATCCTACCCTCCTTGTGTTTTAATCTTTGGGCAATTGATCACTACTTGACAATCCTGTTTGCCGTTGGCGTGCATAATGGATTAGACACCTTGTGAGGCTTTGGGTTGTATCTCGCAGTTGTAGGCACTGCCATAACCTGCACGTGAGGAGGCGTCTACGGCTTAAGGGCAGCGACATCGCGCCTCTCTTTGATTCACAGACCAAATTGTCTAATTCTCTTATTCTTATTAAATTTTCATATATCTAATGGTGATTATATATTTATTCTGTTATATTTGATTATATAAATAGTTAGTACAATTCTATCAATCAAAAAATATCCATAGTCTAGACAACATATTGATGCTTTATTTATGACATATCAAAGATTATTTGAGACTATTTGTTATCGATATAATTGGACATTACCGATAGTGTTGACAACATATTGAGATGATATCGTTAGAATATTGAGACTATTTGCTACATCCTTACTACAAGAATAGTGTTATTTAGTAAACTAAAACATGTGAAAAACAAAACCACTGTGTGTTAAGTTCACACCAATACCTTAAAAACTTTGGTAAACTAAAACATGTAAAAGGTTGTACTCAAACTAAAGAATGTTTTATTTGTCTGTGTCGAATGATAAGGCAAGCAATACCAGCTAAGCCAGATAATCTACCCTTTAGTCACATGCTAGTCTCAAGCAATCAATCTCTACGTGACATCGTGCTGCTTAATATAAGTAATATTTTGTACCGCATTAGGTCTTCAAAGTGAAGGCAAGAAAACTCGGTAACCTCGAAAACAATTTTTGCTCTCTCCCCATGTCATCTTAATCTTTTAATTAATGGGGTATTTTTGGGCAATAAATGATACAAATTTTATTAAATTCAAATAAAAACGTTTACATTCTCTGATGGATTGTTAAATAAAAACTCGAGACCAACAAAGTCCTAATTAAAAAGAGTCTTCATGATTGGTTAACATGAAGCCACCAATGCGCCGTTGTATTGCACCAACGTAGAACATATACATTTTCTTCTGCAACTCTAACACATCATGGAGAATGCCCTCAATCACCACATCCTTTACTAGCTCACCCCACCTTTTGCCGGAATTGAAAATTAATTTGAAATAGAAAGCTAAGTAGGGCTACATTTTGAATACAAAAATAAGATAAAAGACAAGTTGAATGTGTTGGTCGGGGACCGCTAACAATGACTTAGAGAGTCCTTTTTATATTAGTTGAGAGCATCCAATCCTTAATGTCTTCCATTGATTTCCTCGTTAGCCTTGATTCATTTTGTTCAACAATTACATATTTCAAAATTCATTTCTGTCAATGACAATTCTAGTCTTTAATTTGCAAATCTCTAATCTATTTCCTCCTTAAATGTCATGATTGACCTCAATCTAAAATGGTAATCATGCTATGTAGAAAGTGCCAAATATGTGCATAAACAGAAAATAATATAATTGAAGGAGCTGAAAAATCAATGGATGAGAATCCAATGGCGGCTTGGAATGTTTTGATATGATATATTATATCTACCCCATTACCAATTAGATATAGAGATCAGGTTGTTTACACTTTGTGAGTTAATCACTATAAAAGAAGCATGCAGAAGTAATATTCCAGCAAAGAAATATGTATTGTATATATAATCAGATAAGTCAGTCAATCAATTATATATTTTCTTCTCTAAGTTTCTGACTGGCTCAACTTATCCATTAATTGCATGCCTCTAATATTTAATCAGAAAGAAACATTTCAGGCATGTCAAAAAGTACCAGCCAAACAATTTACAAACTCTACAAAAGAAAGTGTAAATGTTATTATGTTAGTGGCATTTATGCAAAGAGTGCCTATTAAGCGCAGAGTTCTTATTATAGTGGTCACTATTTGTTTTTTAGTAGGTTTTTTTTGGAGTCGGCGATGCTTGTGTATAAAGAGTGTTCTTTTACTGGTTTTGTTGAAGATTTTGTGTGCAATCTCCCATGTGGCGGATTATAAAGTGATTGAATTTCTAGTTACCGGGATTGAAATTTTTTTAGCTTTGGAGTGCTATTTGTGTTCTTGTGCTTGTCACACTAAAAGATAAGCCGATACAGTGGCTATTAGATTGGCCAAGTTGGCCTTATTTTTTTCTTTTGGAGTCATTTTTGTTTGGGTATCCTTTGAATTTAATCTAGGATGTCCTCTTTGAATTTTGTAAATTTTTTAAAAATGCTAATAAAACCGCTATCGTTTTGTCTAAAAAAAAAAGTGTAATGTCAGGAATTTCCTTTAGATTTCTTGGACCTTGTTTTACAACCACAAAAATGTTAGATGTACTAATCAAAGCCGCCTAACACGCATATGCAAATAGTATATGATATCCTCTGAATTATATTAAAAATAGAGATGAAGGCTCAAAACCCTCCGCTCTCACTTTTTGGATGGTACCATAACATAGTCACGTGATGTTATGATTAATTCACTCGCTCATAACACATGTTGTTATAGCTAGCTAACACGTGTTTTCTTTACAGTACTACCCTTCAAAGTACATATATGTCTATTTTTATTATAATTTGTGAATTAGTTACGCGTCAAATGACGTGTTTTATATAACTCTTAAATTAGTTTGGCGATGCTAAAGTGTTCTACATTATTATTAATTTAGTGGGTGTCTCCTTTTCTTTGTATATTAACATTTCTAAGGAGCATGCTATAAATGCCATATATCGTAGGTTCTCCAAGCTGCAGACTCATTTTTGTCATCTTCTTGCAGCCTGCAGGCAGCCAAGTACATACAACAAATGCAAATTACAAGCCAAATCCAACCTTCTAGCTATGAAATTCTAGTGATTATTTCAAACCTACTCCCTCAGCCAAACTGTCAATACACGTATGGTTTTATATGCAAAAGTAACAAAGCAAACTTCTCGATTAGTTCGATAACTTCCCAATTAGTTCGAAATCACCTATCTTGACCTAGCAAATCTGTGAGCATGCATTAATGTAAAAAAAAGAATCAACCTATCATTGTTTTTCTTGGCAAACCATATATATATATATATATATATATATATATATATACGAGTGTGTGTGTATATATATGGAAATGAACCATGCACTTGGTAGGTGAGCTGATGAGCTGAACTCCATACAACTACAGTGAAAGCCGCGGATGACATAGGGTGAACCGCTGTAGATTAGTTAGTGATAAGATTCATATATCATATGATTTATTAAGACAATTGGGTCTTAAGAATGGTAACATTAATTTACCCTTTTTATAAAACTAATTTTAATCATATGATCTTAAGACAATTGGGTATTAAAAATGATAATATTTACCCTTTCTGGGTGTGCTTGAGTAATTTCTTAATGAAAAGTGCACAAGATAATACAAATAATATTATAATTTTTATTCTGTCATGCATATCTTCAAACTCAAGCAGCAAATGTCACAATCCAAATTATCACCATATAATGATGATTGAATTATATTTTTTACATCAGACATGAATTAGTTTTTTTAGTTTCTTTTCACTGTAGCTTCTTAAGTACATGCATGTGCATTTGAGCATATAAAACAACTTGGTGCTGAATAAAACATCAAAACATAAACTTCTCTGTGATGTTCATGACAAAGGTTCACCCTGAGGCACCACTCTCCTCCCCTGCCGAATACTTCACTTCGAAACAAGAAACATTCACCATATGGATGAAGTCTCTCATACTGAATAGCAATGGCTGCACCGTCTTTGATTCGAACGGCAAAATTGTGTATCGGGTAGATAACTATGACTGCAAATGTAGAGGTGAAGTTTATCTTATGGATCTGAAAGGCAAAACCTTATTCACCATACAAAGAAAGGTAATTTTGATAGTAGCTAGTTAATTATAACACCATTGAGTTGGAGACTAGACTTATTTTTGCTGATGACACTGGTACTTTTGGTATACAGAAATTCAATTTGCTTGGGGTTTGGGAGGGCTACAGATCTACAGGTAAAGAGATCAACCCAAAAAAGCCTGGATTTCAAGTAAGAAAAAGTTCTAGGTTGTGTAGAGGAAGGTCACAATGTAAGGTTGTCGTAGGGCTAGACAAGAACCAACCACACCAATACAGAATAGAAAGCTTGAGCAGCAAGTCATCCTACAAGATACTTGACAAGTTTGGAAGACCAGTTGCAGAGGTAAACTTTGTCTCACCTTTATATTTTGAGAATTGTCGTTAGCATTTCAAATCGTTTATTGCGTGCTCATCTCTCTCTCTCATTCTTTTTCGCGATGAGTGCATGATATCAACTTTAGAGTACTAATAATATATAGCTTCATCGCGATAAGTGCATGATATCAACTTTAGAGTACCAATAATATATAGCTTCATGCCTAAATAATATAACTGAAATAAGTTATTGATATTTCATGTCGAGACTAATTAATTGTATTTTATTTAACAGGTAAAAAGGAAACAATCAACATGTGGAGTGGTTCTAGGAGAAGATGTTTTGACAATGGTAGTAGAGCCGTTCATAGATCATTGTCTCATCGTTGGGCTTCTTGTTGTGTATGGCCTCGTTAACCGTAAAATGTGAAAGTGTGGAAGCAAGTCAACGACAGACATCAAGTCAAGTCAAGTCGTAATATCATATATATATTTAGATAGATATATATATTGAGGATCCTCTTAGTTTTCCCACCTTATTTTTCCTTGAAAATCAAGGATTGTACTTTGTAAAGGGATTTTTAGATGCAAGGACTTCAATAAGATGACATTTAGAAAATAACCGTAAAGGTTTTCCAAATCTAAAATACATCCTCCTTTTAATACATTTTACTACATTACTTAAAGGTTCCCATAGAATTTATTACTATTTATAAAATTACCATCTTCAATTTAATTAAAGCATTCAGTTATACCAAAAAAATAAATGATAATTTTTTTTAAAATTCAAAAGTCATGCGCATATAGCTTTTGGCAATTTATAACTTATATATGTAACATTACATCAAAAGTTTGGGAGTAGGCTACAGTGCTCGCAAGCATTGAATGCTTACACTGATCTCACTATTAAAATGAAGGAGGAGGGAGGAGAGAGAAGGGAAAAGAGGGTGAGATCAGTGTAAGCATTCAATGCTTGCAAGCACTGTAGCCAATCCCCAAAAGTTTGTTATAAAATAATTCTCAAAAAGATATTTTGGACACGTGTAAGCTAAATATTTACACGATGTGTATAGTGTTTGGCACTGTGTGCCATTTGATTGTGCAGTGTACTTGGGTGCTTGTGTGGTTTGAAATTCATAGCTCTTTCTATTTATAGAAAGCTGGCTTGTGAAGTTTCCTCACCACCTAAACCAAATATCTCTCATTTTCTATCTTTTCTCCCGTCACTTCCTTCACCCTCTCTCTTTTTTCCTCTCACTTTTTCTCACTCTCTCTCTCTCTCTCTCTCTCTCTCTCTCTCTCTCTCCCTCACCGATTGTGCACAGTGCACATCGTCGGAAAACCGATGAACCAAGGTAATCTGAAGTCACCACCTTTTTCCCCTCGACGTGATGATCACAACCATGCCCTTGGTTGTGTGAAACTCAGCCTGAGACCACCCGAAAGGAGACAAACCATGCCCTTGCACAGTGCACATCGTCGAGTTTAGCCTCGAAACCACCTCCATTGTCTTCCCCAATGTCCCTAGACTCAAAGCCAAGGAAGAAACCAGCTTGTTCGACGTCAAAACGACGAGATCGAAGAGCTACAGTAGCCGCAACCTTTCAAGGAAAATACAAGCTATTTTCCAATTTTTTTGGCCAAACCAAAGGTATATCGCCATTCTACTCATCTCTAACTTCATTTTGTCATAAAGAACGTGAAATTTGGCTGAGAAATGAAGAAGTTATGAAAGTTTGAAAATTTTCCAGAAGCCAACCAAACTCCGGTGAGTTGCAGATGGCGGCGGATCTCCAACGACCTGAAGTAAGGGATGAGAGAATATTCCGTTAAAGTTAGCAGAGATTTCGGCATTTTTTGTTAAATCTAACGGCGTCAATTGACGCTGTTAGTTTGATCGGCTTGGGTTGACCGGGCATATGGCACGCATGAGCCGAGGCTAGCCCAAGGGTGAGCCGCGCGTGCGGACGCGTGGGACCACTTTTTTTACTTTCGTCGACACGAGGCGACTTGTGACGACGCGTATTACCTAGGGGCAGTACACGTGGTATTTTTTGAAGTGTTTCGGACCTTCGTATTGAGCAAATAAGGGATAAGTGTCGTTTATTAGTTTAATTAGTAACTTTTATGAGTTTAATCATTATTATAATGATATCTCATATAGGTGAGACTTATCCAGAGGACTACCGGGCTACTCAGGATAGGGAGGTTATGACCCGGCTACTTACAGAGGAGTGAGTGGGCCTTTGTTTTGGTAAAAACATATTTATGTATGGTTATCACTACTTTCTTTACATTGTTAGCATGACTTATATAATATGTGATTGTTGGAGTACTCGCGTCATTGTAGTACTTAGCGTATTTTTTTATACCTAGCATGTTCTCGTAGCTTATCTACTTGGGCTTGTGTGTTTATATATAGGTGAGCATTCAGTCTTGTTTTAAAAGCAGTCCAGTATGGTTTTACCATTGGTTTTCGAGGAGTACCTGTGCTAGTATTTTGAGGATCATACCAAGGAGTATGATGTATTTTCAAAAACTATATATGTTTTCCAGCGAGGGAATAGTATGCTCTTGAAAACAAAGTTTTATCAAACTTTACTTTTTGACCCACTCACCTTTTATGTTTTGTGCCCCTCTAGGACTTAGTGACGAGCTTGAGTACCAGTGAGACGAGGGCACCCTTCGGCTAGTTGGTGGTTCTTGTTACAACTTGTCCCTAATTTTTTCATGTAAATTTTTGCGCATAGTTATGAAATTACCAAAATACCCTTAGAGGGTAAGTGTTGACTTTTGTTTACTTTTTCGTAATGACAAGTATCAATTATTCTTTCAGCTTATCTTTATAGTACTTGTCGATACAAATGCGTGGGTGCAAGTGGAGCGGATTTTGGAGCTAAACTGAATAATCTACAGTACAGTAAAGTTCAAGATCAATTTAGTAATTTCATGTTGGTAGTAGATTGTTGTAAATTTTAATTATTTTTCCCTTTCCAGAAATTGGGAGAATATTTAATTAAAGAAAATTATAATTTTGGGTTTCAAAACCCTAACCCTATTTTTCTCCCCGACCCTTGTTTTCTCTCGGCAAAAATGTAAATTGAGCCACAATTCGGAAATCTTGAATTTCTTTCGAACCACAACCTACAACCGCATCCATTGTGATTGTCTCGTCGTTTTGAACACAACCCTAGCCTCGGAGTTGTCAAACTCGAACTCGAATCGCGGCGAAATGAAGATTTTCTAGCAAGTCACACATCGATTTCGGCCTAGGTAACGCTCGAGACCATTACCATTAGCTTTATATCGTTGAGTAGGTTCAAATCGATATAAAATATGTGACGTTCAGTGCAGTTTTGAGGTAGAACGGAGAGGGTGATTTTCTGAGATTTTTCGGCCATTTCCGGCCACTTTTTCAACCTCAAATTGGTACGAATGTACTCCCCTCTTCAATACTTTCATTTTGACAAAAAATCGTGCAATTTGGTTGAGATTTGAGTAAGATATAAAACTCTTAAAAATCGAGATTTTTTTCCAGCCAAAATTTGCAGATTCCAGTGAACCAAACGGCGGCCGACGGTGGTTCCGGCGACGGCTCCGGTGACTGGTGAGAGGAAGAGGGCGACATAATATTTTGTAATGGTAACAGAATATTCCTGACGACGTTAGCATATACCGTTAGTCCCATGTATATTCCGTTAACTGACTAACGACGTTAGAGTTAACACCGTTTGAATATTCTGTTAGAAGATTATGAATCTTTCGTTAAAGTTAACGGCACGTGTAATCGATGCCTAACCGGTTCGTGACTGCGCGTGGCCGTGCCTGGGGGCATGGGGCAAGCACCTGTAGGCATGTGAGGGCGCGTGTAGCCTTTTGGTGGCGCATGCGGCGGCTGTGCAAGGCGGCGCACACAATTTCAGACTACGAAAATCATTTTTTGAGCCCGTTTTTCCTATAACAATAGTATTTTTATATTCTTTTAGTTAGGGGGGATTATTTTATATTTGAGGAAGGTTGTAATTCTTTTTCTTACTAATATTTAGGACAAGCCTCATCTAGACGTTTTGAGGAGCACCACACCTAGGAGGATTACACTCCCGAGTACAATGAGTGGACATTTGTTTTACATAATGGTTTTATATTCTAGTATATATATATATATAAATATATAGTTACTTATGGTTTTAAAACGTTGATTTGATCATGCCTATACATGTTTGATATTTGAGATTTACTTTTCATGATTACGTATTTTGATACGACACTTGAATATTTATGAAAATGTGACATTTGAGATACGAATTTCTTACTTGGGCATGATCATGCATTTACACCAACAAATGTATATGTTTTCACACACTTAGTATGCTTTCACTACGTTTTAGCACCGTCTCACGCCCGTAGGACAAGTCTCACATGTATGAGTCACACACACTGTAGTCTAGGGATATTGTCCGGTAAATACCTTAGTGCAAGCTTGTCTTTACATTTGTGTTTATTATTTGGGGGAGGTCTCTCAACGTAAAGACTTGGGTGTGACTTGCTGATCGCGCAAGAGCTTACATGGGTGTGGTACTAGGAGTACAAAAGTGATTATAACGTAAAGAGTTTGTACAGGGTTGGAGGGAGGTCCCTCAACATGTACATGGGTGATTGCTTATATACCTTGTGATATACTTGTCGTGTATATATATATATATATATAGTGATATCTTAAAAAAATAGTTTATATTGTGATAAGCTGAATTTTTGTGTTTTACCATGAATTTATCTTGTACAAGAAGGTATTTTGAATTTATGTTTCTACACGATGAATTTTACTTGACCACTGTATATGTAGTATGATTTTATATATATACTGATTTCCAAACAGGGGGTTACTATATTCAAAAATAGAAAAGAGCTTTAGAAAAACTTTCTTTTTCGTCCACTCACACCTTTATGTTTTGCGCCCCCTTCAAGACCTAGTAGCGGTGCTTTCCAGGGACGTTGAGGCTTAGCGTGACAGCTCTTGTTTCCTTCCGATAATGTAGGGAGTTTATCTTTCATTCAGTTTCTTTAATAATATCCATCTCTATTACGGATATAAATTTTAGGAGCTTAACTCTATCATTTATTTTTGTTGCCTTACATTAGTTGCTCTTTTAACCTTGTGAGTATTTGTAATAAATTTTGCAAACTAGTTGACAGTTTAAATTGTATAATTGAAGTACTGTCATGCATAAAATGGCTTCGTCACTTTTTGAGTGTCGACCAGCACGTTCCGAACTTGGTATCCACTTGAGTATCGAGGGCGGGGTGTGTCAGTTCTGACAGCTTCTCCAAACTAAGTAGGATTCGTTTCTACCTTTAGTTGATAGTTTTTCGTTTTATCCATCCTCATGAGGATGTGAATAATATATATTCTCTGCATTATTTACCATGATTTGACTGTTATGCACTTGTAATAATGGGTTTTACCCATCACCGCACTCTTTACTTGCGCTTCCAATTCTAATTTATTCACTTTTCTCAATTATTTGGATAATTGGCTCTCGTCACTTAACACGTGTTGGCCAGCACTTCCCGACACCTGGTGTGTCAGGATCGGAATGTATCAATATATATATATATGTATATATATATATATTTATGTATGTATATATTTATGTATATATATGTATATATTTATGTGTGTATATATATATATATATATATATATATATATATATATCACATAGGTACCTAAAAGTCATCGGTACGTTATTTTCGATAGATTCATATGTCGCATAATTAGTATAGGTTCATTTGTCTCGTAGGTACGGACATATTGGTGCGTAGCTATAATATATAAACATATATATATGTACGTAAATATGCATAAACATAAAGACAAAAAATTTGTATATATATAAGTAGAGGTTCATAAATATATACAAAAAAAAAATATTAGCCATAAATAGTTTTTTTATTGTTTATAGGATTCAATAGAAAACCAATCCAAAATTTAAAAGTGAATAATTTTAATTATTAGGGCATAATTAATATCTGAAAATTATAATTAAATGCATTGCCAAAAGAAGAAAAGTAAATAAAACTTCAAAATAAATAATTTAAGAGGTGGAATATATATGATGACTTGGACATGGAGTCAAAGAATTAAAATTAGTTTTTAATCTTACATACAGTATTACTCTAAATGAGATTTTTTCTAGAAATTATAATGAAGTTTTGTATTTTGTAAAGGATCTAAAAATAGTGAAGAGAAGAGAGATGCTCTGTAAAACCCTGTATTTTATTTTATTTTTCTAGTATATGATGTACCAAATATTTATCCAATCATTCATTCCAATCTTATTAGCATAGTCATTACATTTTAACTTGAGGTGGCTCCGTGTGTTACCATTCACTCTCTTTAGTTGACACATCTATATCCACTTGGCAGTCAACAATACTACCTTAACAAGTGTCAATCTCCCATGCCTTACTTTCCAATGATATTGGACACCTCCTGCTATACTTGTCGACTATATCACCTATAAATAGCTCTCACTCTTCCATTTCATTCACACATTTTTCATCAATCATTTTCCTCCTTATTATGTTGCATGCAGCTAGCATGCAATAGTATTTATTTATTATATATATATATATGTAGAAATGGAGAAAAGAAAGAGAGTTTAGGATTAGTGAATTGGATGTGGAGATTGCTAGTTGGTTTGTCTTGTCGAGGTTCTAGCTATCAATCGAGGTGAGTGGTTTATGTAATGTGTTTTAAAATTTCTTATTTTATTATAAATGTGAAAACCACGAACCATGGGTTTTACTCTATTTACAAATATATCTCTATTTTCAAGTCAAGCATGTTGGATTTGGTGAAATGCTTTCAGAGTTATTATATATCTAATCAGTGAATTATTTGAGATTGTTCATGGAGCATGAGATCTTCAGTGTTGGATTATCCGAAGGATACATGTATGGCACACGGGGACATTAGGGCATAATGGCCAATTTAGGGGTCACGTGGTGAGCTGCATATTATGAAAGATAACCAACATGTGAAGGGATGATGTGATATGGCATGATATGTGGTAAATGTTGGGATATAATTATACTATTTTCTAGATTGTGGAAATGGCACGCTTGACTGACATATTACATATTCTACTAACTGGGCGACGGTGGTTGTTGCTCACCCCTCACCCTTTTATTTTACAGATGAGTTATTTGGCGAGACAGGGCTAGACGAGCAAAGTTTGTGTTAGACGAGGGATTTAAGGATTTGAGAGTTTTATTATTTTTGTATACCTGTAAGAATTTTTGGGGTTATTTATATAAGATAAGTTTGTTTTTATTTATTTATTTTCTTTTATTTTTACTCGCACACCGGGCGCGGAGTTTATTTTGTTTCCGCCGACCCCGAGTTCGGGGCTTTACAAGTACTTTTGTGTAAAATTCAGGGAAAGTTAAATTGGGTTACCCTTGCCTTATTAACACCAAATCAAATGACAAAGTGTCATATCCATTTCCTTTGCCTTGTTTGGTAGGACGATTCCAATTAAAATGGTTTATTGTCATGTCTCGCATTTTTGGCACTCCTAATAAAGAATGGAACCAAAGGTCGCGTCGTGCCCATAATCTTATCATGTTTGGCTAGTACATAGTAACTCGACCCTTTAAAGTTCGTGTTCACATTGTGTAAATCTCTTACGAACCGGCCGACCCAACAAGGCTTGACCTAAATCCTTAATCTTTTGTACATACTCATGTCATACATGATTTTGTCAGATATCTAGCTAGACTAGATTTAATCTCAATCCAATTCTAGCCCGCCAAACGAGGCCTAAGACACTACTATGTCATCAACTACATCACTTAATATTGTTCAACTCAATTTTTGTCAAATTCAACTTATCATTTAAGTGCCAAAACATCCATATGCAAAGAGGACATTTAAAAAGGACTAGGGTCACCACTTAGTACTACGATTAAGTAGTTTTTCTTTTCACTTGTAAGAAAGAGATCTTAAGTTCGAATATCATGAATAACGAGTTTGATACCAATATTTACTACTCCTGCTCCCCTTAGTGTAAGTATATATCGTTATATATATAAAAAAAAAAGGACTAGTGTCTAATTAAGGATGAGCCAACTTGAAATTACTTCCTAAAAATAAAACTTATGTTAAAAAGTGTTTCTATTATAAACATTTAAAAAACTTATAAAAAACCTTGCAAGTGTTGAACATGTATTTCTTCGAAAAACGCTTATACGAGTTAAAACCATGTCTGTGTTTGCACCAAACTCAATCAAAAGCACTTTTACCTGTCGTAAAGTATTTTTATCCCATTCCAAATGCGTTTCCAAACAAAAGCGCTTTTACCTATCGTAAACTAAGGAGCCGCGTTTACTTTACGTCTCTCAGCCGACATCGTTTTATCACGTTTATGTAATATATGAGATGGTAACATCACCCTAACTAGTGTAATTACATTACAATCCCCATCTGTTTAAAGTGCTTAATTACACTCACCGGAACCTCACCACAACTATTCCCGGCAGATTCGCCTTTTATTTCTCACCTATTTTCCCGAGAAAGTGACGATCCACCAAACCCTCCACGTAGGCATAAATGTGGTGGAGATCAGCCTCCTTCATTCTCGACAAGCAGGACCAGCAGCGAAACGACGCCGTCTTGGCCTCGAAACCCGAGTCCCTCACTTTCTCCCCGCCACCACCGTCTTCATCCATGGCCGACGCTCTGCAAAGCCCTAACCCTAACCCTAAGATATCGGCCTATTACCAGACCCGGGCGGCCCACCACGGCGTCGTCACCAGCGACTGGCTGGCCCAGGCCCAGGCCGCCGTGGGCAGAAACCCCGACGACCAAGGGCCAATCGGCGCCGAGGTTGAAGCTAAGCCTGGGTCTAATTCCGGCAAGCCCTTCAGCGTCATCGAGGAGTTCAATAGCTGGCGAAAGCAGCCCGATTTGGCGGAGGCCGTGGCGGCGATTCGGGCCTTGGCGTCTGTGATTCGGTCCAGTGAGGCCACCACTATGATGGAGCTCGAAATTGAGCTCAAGAAGGCCTCCGAGTCTCTTAAAGTGAGTCCACTATGCCCTGTTTGTTTGACTGAAAAGGCAGTTTTCAGAATTTGTGCTTTTGTGAATGGATTGTTGAAAATTAGCCATGCCTTTCTGAAAATATTTTAATCAATGACTATTGATATGTTTGGAATTACAGTGATTTAGGGTTTGTCCTATGAGAAAAGCCTCCGCCTTTCTGAAATTATCTTAATAAAAAACTATGTTAATTAGAATTAAGTTCTCTGAATTGCATTGTTGTTAGTTTTCTGGGCAATTGAACTTGGCTAACAATATTTCTGATTTGGTTTCTCTGAAATAAGCCATGGGTGATTTGCTAATTTGCTCGTCTTGCCGTCTGGATTGCAAATTTGCGACTCAATTAGTCAATTGGTATTGCCACTTTATTATTGTTTAAACTTAATTTGGGGAGTAAATCTAGCTTGCATGAATTATTATTTTGTTAAATCAAGTTGCCGCATCATAGGAGACGTCGAGTTATAATCTTCATTCCTCTTGAAAACAAAAGAAAAGTTATGATCTTTGATATATTTTCCAAGAAGAAAATTAGAACTCTGGATTTTGAGATTAATGTGATTTACCCTTCATGTGCTTCAGTCATGGGACACGACCTCTATTTCTTTGACGGCTGGATGCGACCTGTTCATGCGGTATGTTACTCGAACTTCAGCTTTAGAGTATGAGGACTTCAACTCAGCCAAGTCTCGTTTAATTGAACGGGCAGAGAAGTTTGGGGAGATATCTATGAAGGTACACGACCTAATATAACTCTTTGATGTAATACACAACCCTTTTATGTATCTTTAACTATGCGCTATCTTTCAGTTTTGAGTCACACTTGACTAATACTGCAGGCCCGCAGAATCATTGCTGTGCTTTGTCAAGACTTTATATTTGATGGTTGCACCATCTTGGTTCACGGTTTCTCTAGAGTTGTTCTAGAAGTATTAAAGACCGCGGCCCAGAGCAACAAACTCTTTCGAGTTTTCTGCACAGGTTTTCTTCTTTATCATGCAGTGAATTATGTTTGTGTGCACATAAACTGGAATAAAATGGGTTTATCAATCTAAATTAGAATCTCCATCATCTCGGCACCTCTTATGGAATAGAGAGATTTTGGATTCTTAGTCTGTTTTTTCTTTTACATCAACACACATATTGACCAAATAGAAAACTAGTCTAGGCTGTTATTTTTTCATGCTTTGAATTATGTTACATGGCGTTCAAGTTGTTTGGAACAGGTAGGATTAGTATGAAATGTTTGCCTTATGGGTTGTTCTGCTGTGCTTATCTGCCATATGATTCATTCTTTATGCTGTAAACTGCAGAGGGAAGACCAGACAGAACAGGATTACGGTTATCGAATGAGCTGGCCAAGCTTGATGTTCCTGTGAAGCTTCTAATAGACTCTGCAGCGGCATATACCATGGATGAGGTTGACATGGTATTTGTTGGGGCAGATGGAGTGGTTGAAAGTGGAGGTATCATCAATATGATGGGAACATTTCAAATTGCCTTAGTGGCACACAGCATGAACAAACCGGTTTATGTGGCTGCTGAAAGCTACAAGGTATGCCAAAATGTGTTGTATACTACATCTAGTGAATGAAATCATATTTTAGCAAACGTAAATAGTTAGCAAATAATGCGATGCCTATTAGGATATTAGATAATTGTTTTATCCCCTGATCTGGCACTTCATGTGCCTTACTAATCTGGCACTTCACATGTTATATAAATAGCTACATCACTGAGTACAAATTTGTAGTAGATGTAGGAGTAGAAATTGCAATTTCACGGAGACATTTGTACGTCCAAATATCATTGTTTGTTTGCTCATTAGTTCCCCAAAACATCACACATTTGATTTGTTGTTTTCCAGTTTGCTCGCCTTTATCCGTTGGACCAGAAAGACATGGCCCCTGCGTTACGCCCCATTGATTTTGGGGTACCCATCCCATCCAAGGTTGAAGTTGAAAGGTCTGCCCGTGATTATACTCCTCCGCAATATCTTACTCTGCTCTTCACAGATCTGGGCGTACTAACTCCGTCAGTAGTCAGCGACGAGCTTATTCAGCTCTACTTGTAACCATGCATGAATATGGATATTTTCCCAGATAGAAACATGCCTCTTTTTAACTTTACCCCCAAATGATAGTATTCAAGTGAGAAGGGAGAATTTTGGTTTTTAGGGCATGAACGGCCAAGGATCAATCTTGTTTAAATTTGTACCATTACGTGATTTGATACGATGCAGGTGTTGATTAATCTTTCAGATTTAGTGGAGCGTGCCAGTACTTTTCTATATTCTCGCCTAGAATATTTTGCACGTATTTGCTTAGGACGAACTTGCACATGGTATCATATATAACACGTGCATTGTCCACTTGAGACGAATCGGTACATGGTATAGCATAACCAGTCCTTTCATATTATAAAACGTGGTCCATGTCTAGAGCTACACAATAATTTTGTATAACCCCGGACTATTTTGTATAACGTGGCATTCTTCTAGTGCTACACAATAATTTTTCCAATTTGTTTTGAATGATCCATATTCTCATAGTATTGAAATATTGGAGAAATTGTACTCTAAGAGGAGAAAATAATAAGAAAAGGTAATATTCAGGAGGAGTTCCTCATCAAGATATTTTGTGATTGACTCTCAGAACTTCGTGTTTATAATTGAAGCCGTTCGTAATATAAATTACTCTGTAAAGATCATCTCTGCAACAAAAATCAATTAAAAAGAAGATCGTTTAGTCAATCAACAGTAACAAATAGATAGACGGTTCGTAATTCTTTTACTCGATCCGTCCATACGTTTGTATATAGTTCGATGACTAAACGATCTCATATTTTATTGATTTTTTTGCATAAATGATATTTACAAAGTGATTAATAATATTAACGGTTTTGATTATGAGCACGAAATTTTGTGAATCGGTCATTAAGTATCTTGATGACGCCTTAATCTTAAATGCCAAGTTAATTCCAAAATGTAATAAGGAATATGTGGAACTTGATGGAGGCGGAGTCCACCTCGGAGAATTTTAGCAATCTTACCACACGGATTTTTCGGCTCTCTTTTTTGTTGTGTAATGTTGCTTCATGGTTGAAACCGTCGTTTCTTGCAACTTTGCAAAAAACAACTAAATTAGAAATTTTTAACCGTTTAATTTATGTTGTCAAAATTTCAATATTTAAGCGAGAAACATGATTCGTTAGCATCTCGATTCATTACTCCAATTTCAATTTTGGGAATTTAAAGTCAATTTGGATTAGAAGGTACAATTAGCCTTTTGTTGGTATCAGATTTTTCTCATCTTAAAGAATAATGGTCTACAGAAAGAGCTAAAAGCTAAAATCGATTTTAATTGGTTCTCATCAGTTTTTATTTTCATCTGTTGCTTTCTTAGGAATAGGAATAGATATTTAGAAAATAGGAATAGTACTATTGAACGCAATAGAAAAGGGATTATAACCAAAGTTTAGTCATCGATGATGAGATTGATCACACTGAAGAAAGATAGATCAAACAAACTTGTAACTTGTTTTCCAAGTAAAGTCCAGCAATATGTATATGCCATACCATGACATTGACATGCCACATATCTTTAAAGTTTGTTTTTGTTATTGGAATTACGGAGGAGCTTCTCCCTCAGTTCTGCAGCATCAACCTCTTCAAAGTGAGTTTCCGGAATCCAGTTTCCCGTCTTCCGGTCTCTCATCCAAAAAGTCTGCTTCTGCTCACTATCCTGGTTTGCTGCATTATTATCCAAAATTGTACCGCCGGATTCTGTTGTTGCTGTCTTCACCGTTGTCGCTGCCGCCTTCGGCCCTGTCGCACTGTCAGCTGTAACCTTATACGACCGCCTGTCATAATTATGAACAATACCTTAAATAATATCCGACACTAGATCTATTTTTTGGACAATGAGCACTACATCTTATAGTAAAATAATTAAGAATATCGCACTTGACAAATTATACGGCATTAAAAAAAGATATAATGATGATCAAAACTCATATTTGTGTAAAAGAAACAAATTAATTAATTCCAACCTGAGAAGAAGAAAAGGGATTGTAGGAACCTTAGCCATGATTCAGAGAGCGTAAGGATTAGATAGAGATATATAAGCGTAGGGTAAGAAGCTCTAGCCTACACACACACACACACACACATGTATATAGGCGTAAGGTTTTATGAGGACGAAAGGGAAGTTATAATTATCTTAATTAATTTAGGATTCAATAGCGTTTTGGGAACCTAGCTACATGCCTCTATTAATCACATGGGATTTTTATGGAAAATATATGTTTTTTTAATAATATATTTGTATATATACCCAACTTTTGGAAAAAATCTTGAGTGGTACGTACCATTCAATGGTACGGCTATTGAATGGTTCAGATTAATTTACAGTAAGTCCCAAATGAATCTTAACTATTTAGCAGTACGTACCACTTAAATTTGACCCCAAGTTTTGAGATTTTATGCTTTTGGTTTTAGCCTACTCCTACAAGTAGACCGCACGAGAATAAAAAGATGAATCTCAGTAAGAGAAATTTTTCCATCACCATGGATAGCTGGATTACCCATCCAAATCCAATCAAATGATGCTATTTGCCCCATTAAGAAAATTAATTAAATAAAAACTAAATAACAAAAAAATCTCAACATCAGCCAACAACCCACAACGCCCCTCCCCGGCGGCCGATCCGTCCTCCTCTCAAATTCTATTTCATCCCTCTTTCGCTGAGACGGAATAGAAGAACGCAATCTGGGCTATCTATTCTCATTAACAACCATTCTCTCAACCCCCACTTTAACCTCTAACTCGCTCCGCCATCAACTCAGTGAGTCGGCTCCTGTGCTCGACCGCCTCGCAACTTCATACCCAACACAAAAAACCCAGCAAGGAGCAAAGATAGCCCGTAAAAAAAAAACTCCAAAATCAAGTCGATGAAGATGACGACGGGGAAGTGGATGGACATGGGTTTGGGCGGCGGGGGAGGACTAGCGTCGGCGGATTATCGATTGGAGGAACTCCACCTGCTCTCCGTTGTTCGTCTATGAGGAAGAGGAAGAGAGGGAGGTGGTGGTGTTACCGAATTTGAACAGGAGTGGGGTGGCGTGTCTCACCAGGGAGGGGGGCTGTTTGGTCTGGAGTCTTTTTTATTTTTATTTTTCTATTTTAGTTTTTATTTATGAAATTTAGCCAAAATAGTCGGCAATCACCCATGTATGCAGGGACCTCCCTCCAACTCTGTAAAAACTCTTTACGTTATAATCACTTTTGCACTCCTAGTACCATATACATGTAAACTCTTGTGCAATTAGCGCGTCACACTTAAGTCTTTACGTTGAGAGACCTCCCCAAAATAATAAACACAAATGTAAAGACAAGCTTGCACTAAGATATTTACCAAACAATACCCTTGAAGTACAGTGTGTGTGACCCATATATGTGAGACTTGTCCTACGGCCATGAGACGGTACTAAAACGTAGTGAAAACATACCAAGTGTGTGAAAATGAGAAGGCAGAGAGAGAAGGGTCAAGAGAGATTGTGAAAGAAAGAAAGAAAGAAAGAATAAGGAAAAAGGAGAGGGAAAAACACGTGGTACTGTTTTTTTCTAATATTTTAACTCTAATAAATTCCTAAAAAAAAAAAATCCAAACAAAATAAAATTGACAAATAATTAATTAAATAATACAATAGTTATTTAATAATATAAACAATTTATACACAAACAATAGTTAAGAAAAATTAATCATACAATTTAACAGTAAATTAAATTAGGATCTTCACACACACTCTCTATCTCTCTCTCTCCCTTTATTGACAAAAAAAAAATCAAAATTATCCAAAATGAATTCATTGAATCAACTTCAAAAGGCAACTATTTTTGTACACTATATTTTATATACTATTTGTTACAATTCATATTGGCATAGTATGATTGTGTAAATCCTAGGTAGATATGGATTATGATGCTATCATAAATCTAGTGTTTCTTCTCTATTAGGTATGTACTTACTTGGAGATCAGGTTTATCTCTCCTTGTGATTTACTATAAATAAATGCATTAGGCATGAGGAATATGTATTACAATTCCTCAAGCCCTTCTCTCTCTCTCTCTTCTCTCTTCTCTCTTTGCCACACCCCTCTCATTTCTCTATCTAAATTTAGGTCACAATACGTTATCATCACGCTCTTTTTGTTTGTGCTAAAGAAAATTATACCGGAGTTTTGGCCATCTTCAATCATGGGGAGTATTATTTTCAATAATTCTTATTTTGATTTGATTTGTATTTTTATTGAATTAATTATTTGCTATTGATTCAATTTTCTCCTTTGTTATTTTATGTTGAACGAGATTCAAGGCATTAAAGATGGAAATCCAGAGTCGAAGGCGATTCTTCAGCAAACCCATTCACAATATTCATCAGCAAGCCAAGTGCCTTCTAAAACACAGTTTCAATTTCGATATTTTTTCAGCCTTGATTGTATGAAACATTCACCATGATGCATGAACCCAATTCTAGGCAACGCCCCCACCGTGGCGGCGTTAGGGTTCTGATGAACCTAGCCCATTGGACTATTGGTCTCACAACCCAGAACTAGGTTGGTTTGGTTTTTGGGCCCACGGATTGGGCCAGAGTTTTTTACCCATGACTAGCAACCCAACATATCGATTTTTTTTTCTTTTGGGCCTTGACTATCACTTGACCTATATGAAAATACAAGCCTATGGGCTGGGCTTTGAATTTTCACTTTTTCTTTCTTAGCCCATGTTTAGGCCTGGGTTATGTTAACCCATTCTTTTTCTCTGCTGGCCCGCATCCCAACAACCATTTTTTTGGGCCCGTAGCACCACGTCATCTCCACAGTCTTTGGGTTGTGACTTACTTTTGCACACTTGGGTCCTGAAGTTACCCATATTCACTCTATCTATTTCAATTGCTTTATTTATTGTATTGTATATTGCGTTTGCTTGCAGGTACCCATGAACCTGAAGTTCATTCGAACCCGAAGTTTCGAAAAAGTGCCATAGAAACATTTTTTATGTTTCCTAAAACTCACCACTCATGTAGAGACCTGAAGTTCTTAATGATTAATCCACCAAACCAAACCATGTCTTAAAACCCGAATGTTCTAACTTTGATACCTATGGAGAATTTATTTCCCATAAGCACTTGACTACCACAATCTGGTTCCCTCCATCCAATGGATTATTGAACCATAACAAGTTCGATTTCACTAACATGGAAGTTTCTGGCAGAAACTACTTTATGTGGGCACGAGTTGTGAAGCTCCATTTGACTACCGAGAAGCTAAGAAACATTAAAGCTAACAATGGCATGGATAGAGCTAAATAAGCCTCCGCCGTGATCTTCATTTGAAGACTTATGCCTGAAGCATTGTAAATGGAAGTACCTCGATGACGAGGATTCCATGGCTTTTTGACTCGCACTACGAACTGTTCCAATCATGAAAAGATGATCTTGCCCGGAGCAAGACATATCTTGCCTGACGCAAGACATGATTGAACCCATTTGTGAAGAGGTACAATTATGAAGTTTATAGAATTCGATTGAATTTGGAATGGGGAAGATTTTCTCGTCCTTCCATGCTTTTCAACATGCACTTGAAGAAGCACTGTAGAGAGTGGAGGTTCACTAAATTCTCAAATCTGATTACTACCACATTGCTCACTGAAAAACACAACTGTGAAAGAGGTATCCAGTGATTCGGCTGGGAGGTACTGAATGGTATAGACCTAGCTTCAGCTAAAGTCTATTAAAATGTGTGACCCAACTTCGACTGGAGTCCACTGAAGTACAAGGGCTGCTTTGACAGGGATCTATCGAAGCTGGACTTCAGTCTCAGCTGGATTTCACCGAATGGCATGCCTTGCTTCGGCAGGGATGTACCAAAGGTCACGTTCTGCTTCAGCATAGGTGTACCTAACAAAAGGCTCTACTTTGACAGACGTCTACCGAATCTGCTCATCTATCTTCGGCTGGAGAGTACTAAATAGTGGTAAAATGTAGGTCTACCAAGGGGGTGGCATCACGGCCAAACACGTGATCCCTTGGCAACTAAGACCCAAAACTTCAAGAATAAGGGACAGTATTCTCGAACCTCAAATGTGCAAAATCTACTTCCGTTTTGATGGAAGAGACCATTAGTTATGCACTTAACTATGCTCCTACCAATGTTGTTGAGGAGCACAATTCCCGTAGTCAATCAGTGAGACTAATTTTGGTCCACCTAACATATATGGAGAAGCAGAATTTTGACATGGAAGGCCATGTTGGCCAAACCCCCTATCCAAATTTGGTTTACTTTGTGAACAATTGCTTATGTTCTCATATTCAAGTTTGGTGTTTGTTTTAGGTATGGATATTGTCCTCGAATATGAGTTAATTGAATCATGTTTCTTGTACATGTGACCGAATTCAATTAACACGTAATTAGGTATAAATGTGGGGAAGTTAGTTGTCTGGATGAATGTGCTACCACGCACACTAACTTCATACCTAAATCACCCCTCTAGAAACGAATTTAGGTCTATCTAACCTGATTAGGAGCATTGGCATCGTTCCTTGTTGTATTAATGGTACTGAATTACCATTATGGGGCCTTATATTCTCTCTGTTTCGGAAGAACACCATTGAGTTTTAAGGATATTCAAGAGAACAATGATCATGTAACCACTGTAGAAAATAAAGTGAAGTATCTTTGCTTCACCTTCAAAATATGAAGCTTGAAGCGATATTTTGGGGCCAATGGGCTGCCTCCCAACTGGGACGTGCCACATATAGGCCGGCCTGGAGCCAAGTGATTCGTGCAGTTTACTTGCTTTGGCACGACCGTTTGGGATATTCAGGTTGAAACACGATGCAACGTATTACACAACGCATCACCTTACATGGGGTAAGGATTTTGTGCCTACCAACACACTTTGCCAAGCCTGCTCGTTGGAGAAATTGGATTTCTATATCATCCCTAGCAAAGATACTACATAACCCTCTTTTTACAGTGGATTAAAAGGAATAATGTGGATTAATCCAACTGAAATACGGATCATGTAAATATGGTTTTTAGTTGATACCGACACAATGGGTACATGTTTGTTCACACACACAACACAGCTAAACACTTGACCTTTTCTTACATAAGAGCACACCACCCTAATTATCTCATATAGTCTAGAAGACTGGATAATGCCTGAGAATTTATATCGGAGATTTTTCGATACGCATTGCATGTATTTTTCGAATTCCTCATGTTCAACCCCAACACAACCTCGTAGAAGTGATCATAAAGTGCATTATCAATTGATTGCCTAGACCTTGGTGAACGCACCAAGCTTTTGATTTTTGCCTAGGACTATGGTAAGCAGCCATGTTGGTCTCCCTGAGGCCCATTGCTACCCGACACTTTTTAGCGTTACAATTGGTTACTGGGTACGAACCTTATGTTCCGTACTTGCGCGTTTTGGGTATGCACCTTATGCCATATTGCACCGCCGCAACGTACAAATATGGGTCCTCAAAGAAGGATGTGAATCTTTGTTGATTATGATTCTCCTTCGAATTAGCTCTTTAGAGCCCTTGCATGCGATCTATTTACCTTCAGTTTGCGGATTGTCACTTTGATGAGACAGTCTTCCCACTGTTAATGGGAGATAAGAACATCAATGTTCCTGAAGAACGGTGCAAATTATCGTGGACGTCCCCACTATGTTTCATCTTGATCCCAGTAATCTAGATTCCAAAATGTTTCTCTAGACACTTTCTCTGATCTAGCAAAAGTGACGAGATCACATATACTAGCTGCAAACATGCCTGCAAGGATAGACGTATGTAACAGACGTCAAGTTAACATCTCCGAAGGATGTGTTGACCCGGAAGGACGGTTGGCCACCTTTATTGGACGACCCGGTAAGCCGGCAGTTAGACAATCACTCTGTTCGAAGGATTCACGTCCCTAGAAGTAGAGAAACTTGACACAACAAATCCCTTCCTCGATCGTTATCTCAACCATTCCACTTCATGAAATTAATTTGGATTATCCCAAGACTTGTAGTCTTGGTCCATTATGCATGCGCATGCATGGATGAGTTATGGAATTGGAATGAGATTATCATCAATGATATTCACGTCTATGGTAGCTACTCGAAATAGTGAAAAGCGACGATATCGAACGGCATTCCCGTGATGAATGTCGACGTAGAACCGATTGGTTAAACTGGAAACAAGCAATCCAGGTCGAACTTGATTCACTTGTGAAACGTAAAGTGTTTGGGCATGTAGTTCCTACACCTCCACATGTGAAGCCCGTACAAGTGGGTTTTCGTTAGGAAGCGTAATGAGAAGAATAAGATAGTGCGATACAAGGCACGCCTTGTGGCGGAAGGCCTCTGATGTGAAAATTATGCTAACACACAAATTAAACCCTCTTTTGACAATTGTAGTAAAGTATGTAAGTAGGGATCGTTCTGGACCGGGGATTATGAGGGATTGCTAAAACACCTAAAACTGACTTAAAAACACAAAACTAAGTTTAGAACACTAATCTAGACTCAAAATAACTAAAAACACAAATTAAAGCAGATTCCAACTAATTTGACACACTAAAGTAAATGGGGGATTGGTTTTGACGAATTTGTAAACTAAACTTATTGAATGCAGATTGTAAACAAAGACACAAATTAAGGATGATTTAATGGATGAAAAAAATGGCTAGCTAGAGGGTTCTTCTCCACACATGACATACTTGCATACAAATCAATCTCCAGTTGTTCTTGCAATGAATCATGAACCTCAACACCCTAAGTTAATTAGGTACGCTTAAATTAACCATCAGATTTCTCTAAGTTTATTGAATTGGATGATTGCATGCGACAACCCAAAGTATTCCTCAATAGTCCCTTACATGAACTGCATAATAGAGATACATATCAAGAATCATTAAGTTATATAGAAATCATAAGTGTTGACGAAGCAATTGTAATTTTGAAAAGCATGATACTCCTGCCAAGAATTCACTTAACGCGATCGTTTATAAGTGACCTTCACTACACATGAATATAAGTTCATAACGACTAGGTGAAATTCCCTTATATTCTAGCATCAAATTCATGCATGTAAACTAAGTGTGCATCCTCAATCAACATACAAGAATAAGTTATCAATTGAACAGTTAAGCAAATTGAATTCACAATTCAAGAAATCACAACTGAATGTAATTAATTCCTAACACAAATATAGTCATGGTATTGAATAGCCCCTAGCCAAAAGGGCTTAGTTCCTCATAATCGCAAAACAAAGATAAACTGATTTATACATTGAAAACAAGGAAAGAAAACACCTAAACGCTCCAGCGATCCAAACTGAACAGCAAGCACGTCCAAGCACTCTCCTTCCCTTCCTTTGCTGCGACACAAGGATTGAGTAGTGGTTTGATGGGTTGTTTGTATGAAGAAATAAGTAAAAGGATGTATGGTGGTGATTAGGATAGGGAAGTGGTGCAGCAGGATATGAGAAAGGGTTAGAATCTATGTAGAATGTGTATGGATGTGTAGAATGGTGGATCCCCCTAAGGTGTGGCTAAGGTGTATATTTAAAGGCTTTAGGGTAAGTAAAACCCTAACTTATTTAGGGTAATAGAAATAAAGTCAAAATACCCCTAGAATAGGAAAACAAAATCAGAATCCAAGGGAAAAAGGCTAAGATAATTAGCAAAGGGAAAGAATCAAAAGAGAGATGTAGTTTTAAGGTAGGAAATAGGAAAGAAGACTCTCCCTTGCACGGCAAGGAAGAGTATGGGACAAGGAAGATGCGGCAAGGACAGAAATTAAAGGGAAAGGGATTTTCCTATGCGGCAAGGAAGGGTATTTTCCTGTTTCGACCTTCCGTTACTAAAACAGCGATAAATCTTTCTATAAGAATCAGAATCGTGATCTGTAAAATCCTGTGGAGACTAGACATCCAGAGCTTTCCAACCATATATGGCACGACACGTAATTCATTCTGAGGAAATCTGGGTGCTCTGTCGAAGTTGGCAGTTGTGCATAGCATAATCCCATATTCACTCGGATTCCACTTTCTTGCAATCTGCTTGTCTTCTGAACTTCTATCTTCACTCTTTAGCACATTCCTAGCCTCATATGAACTTCAAACACGTCCAGCCATCATGCTCCAAACATGTGCTATCCTTTCCAAGCCCAACTTTGCTCCAAAAAGCTCCAAAATGCACCTTTATGCATACTTCATCCTTAGAACCTGAAATTGCATGAAAATAACTTAAAACACTATAATAAACAGAAACTAGCTCAATAAATGCACGCAAAGAAGCTAACAAAGTCGCATAAATATGCTCCTATCAGCCTCTCTCAATGCCCTGGGATTGATTACGAGGAGACTTATTCCCTCGTAGTGGACGTCATATTGTTCTGCTACCTTATCGGTTTGGTAGTTTCTAAAAAACTGAATATGCAGCTTATGAACGTGGTTGTAACGTATCTACAGGGATCATGATACAGAAATCTACATGGAAGTTTTCGAAAGACTTTCATAGACTGATTTAAATAGTTCTAAACCACAGAACACCCTCTCTATTAGATTGAGGCTTTCACTTTACGGATTGGAATAATCCGGGCCAATGTGATATACTCGTTTAAGTAAATATTTGATCAGTTAGGGATATGTGAACAAACTGTGGCCTTGCGTGTACAAAATCGAATTTGCTAGAGTTACAATTTATGTCGATGAAATAGATCTTACTTAGACCTTGGAAGTGCTTGAGAAAACTGCCTCGCACTTGAAGTCGGAATTTGAGATGAAAGATATTGGGAAAACTCGTTTCCATCTCGACCTGAAGTTTCAAGCATAGTTTAGATGGTATTCTGGTCCACCAGTCAAACTGCACCCAGAAAGTGTTGCCTGAATGTGCTTAAGTTTGACTTGCCTCTTACCAACAACAGATCTGATCGTACTAAAACCTCGAAGTTTCCAAGTCAGAGACCTCGTCTTGAGGGAAGTCTTCGAGAACACCATAGTACCAAGAGAAGACAAGCTTAGGGCAACTGGAAGGTCTGTATCAAGTCATCGGAGTAGGAGGCAAGGGAACATTCAACCTTGCGCACGTGGATGGAACTTCGATTACCAAGAGATGGAATATCGCCAAGCTCCGACAGTATTACTAAGAACAGTTCCGAGTGAATTGCACGTAGTTTGATTCTTCGATGACATGAGAAGATATGTAGGCCATCCCACGCATATCCAACCACAAGTCCCTTATGCCTTTTGTTTACGTGTAGACATATTCATGGAGAACACATCTCCACAGTTCGCCTAAATCTAGGCGCTTCGTCAAAGATGAATTTCAATGTCCACCCACATTGCATCATCTTTCTCTAGAACTACACCTGTGATTTGATTCTCCTCATTTGGAGATATGTAGGCAGTTCAATTGCGAATTCATTCACACACACCCCTCCCCCCATCAAACACCTCATTCTTTAAGCAATAAAGAAAATTATTTAGAGCTGTATGTTTGTTCCGTTCTTTTTCTTTTTGCAGTATAGGGAGTACCCCTAAGGAATACCTGAAAGTCCCTACTAGACACAATTTTTGCCTTATTACTTTGTAACGATGCATAATTGCAAGTCTAAAAAACGAAGAGTTCCAGTTAGCGGCATAGGAGACTCGAGCTGTATTAAGCGCGGTTACGAGTGGCAGACTACGGACATTGGTACATGGTCCATTTACTCTGGATGATCCAGTGCACCATTCCGACTTCTGGAAAGTTTATGCAACCCAAGGATTGTGGGTTATAACATTCAAACCCGGGCTCTAGCCATTCGAGGAAATAATTGCAAGAGCAATATGTTTCTCAATCGAGATAGAGGCTCTAAACTCCACCCTCAGAGTATGATTACTTCTATCTTGAACTAGCATGCTGAGTCAAGTACGTTCTACGACTGCCTTTGTGTCTAAGACGTTAGCAGGTCCGATTGAGGCATCCAAACTAGGAAATCCTAAAGATAGAATTTTATTTTGACGAAGCTCTAATTCCCGGAAATGCCTGAGACAAATCAACTAAGTGTAGTCCGATAAGAAACGCTCAGTTCTGATGCATTTGGGGGTCCAACAAAAGGATTCATAAAGTGTTTCCAATCCCACGTGCAAGCGACAATGCCACTAACAAACTCTTCGTTTGGAGTTCCATAGCAATGAACATGCAATTCAAATTAAGAGAGAAGCCCCTTCTTGGTTGCTCATTGCGATTACCAAAATCCTTAGACCCAGAATGGAGCAAGGTAAAGAGAACGAACAAAATCAAAAGTTATCTTATCACTAAGGTGCTCAAGTTACTCAACTAGCCTACACGGCAGTTTAGCATATTAATTTGAAATTAATCATCTGAAGGCCGTTCTAGATATTGATTTACACTTTCTTATCCTTAGTTCGATCAATATGAATCTCCGAGGAAAAGGTTTTTTAATAGGTCCTTGACTTGGTATCAGAGTATGGTGGTACTTTGACTATCGCAATGAAAAACTTTATAAATGCTAAAAAGTCTCGGAGTTAACATTCTTTATGATTATTAGCCTAGAATGGCTATACTCTGAATTCTTTTAGCGTTTTTACTCCATAATTTATAACACCGAAGTTAGATCAACTCCAGTATACTTGGCGGACTACACTATATTTCTCAATTTGAAAGCAAAGGATGAAAAATTCTAAATGTTTTACTCTAATAGGCTTAATGATTTGAGTAAAATAAAACTTAGCAGATAAACGCAATAATAAAATCCTATTTCATTAAAGTGGTCACAAATCCCATGACAAGGAAAAAGGGATACAAAGAATTGGGAGAGACAAACCCTCATCCCTGGTCAAAATACTTTTGAGAAGAAACTTAAGCTAAATTCCGCTAGCAGAACTCCGGACGTATTTACAAGCAGTCAGGTTTTCGACCTACTTGTTAATATCGACACAAAAGGCGTCACAGAGATGGTCGTGGCAGAACTTATGGGTAATACCCTTGTGGACGGCGTCGTTATGTTTGATGTGAGATAAGCCAACATTAGCCTGAGCAAAATTGGGAATTGCTGATCCATATTGAAATGTATGGATACTAATGTTAGCTCCAAACTGGGTTTCAGGGTCATTTTCTAGATTTAGACAAACTTCAGGGGAAGAATCACGACCCTTTGGATATTGAATTCTGGCCATTGAAAGTTTAGGATAAGCACCATGGATAGTTGTTCAGGAGAATTGAGTAAAAGGAATAGCCATGTTTCTGTTGTAAAGAAGGAAGATGGAATTTCAGAATTTTAGAAGCTTGAATGGTTTTAATGGAAAATGTAAAAGATGAAGGTATTTATAGAAGAGATGGAAATACTTATATGTGGAAAGAAAAGAATAATGCATCTTGAGATGAGCAATCTTGGTGACAAAAACCTCGCAGATGAGAAAGATTGAGTTTTGGCCATTGTGCCCACGTGAAGATTCTTCGTGCTTCTCATCATTGCTGTCAACTACACAGCGCTCGAGATTGCACATCTGAATCTGGATTGCTTGAACTTATTTACAATGGTAATAGACTTGGATTGACACGTGTCAGAAGAAATCAAAACTCTTAGTATTTCGATTTACTCCAAAATGCATGGTCTTTGGATAACTATCCATCCTCAAGGGGAACGCACTTTCAAAAGCATAGTTAGGGGCATTTGTGAGACCATGAACTCTCCTAGGCTGGAGTGAGGCGGATCGAAATACGAATACCACAGAAGTCTGGTCATGGACGCAATAACTCTGCCTTATGGGATAAGCTGCTCAAACAGACCAGGAATTCCACCACATCTGCTGTACTCCCAAAAGGTAGGCGAAGTCAACTAACTTCGCCAAGATCGACCATTCTTGTTCCGCAAGATTCGACTGAGGATCTGATATGTTTCCTATATTCATAGAGATTCCTACTATCTAGGGATTGGCGTACGCAACAAGTAATCACACTCCTAAAAGGAAACAATATATATTGCTAGATATTCTTTAAGATTCTCCCAGTTTAATATAGATTCAGTATCTAGGCCAAACCTCTGGTAACACAACATAATGAAATCTACCTATATTTTGTGCGTTGTATATTCGCTTGCCTACTGCTTGAGTCTTAATATTGCTTACTAACTTGACCGTCGGAGAGCCTTTGGCCCCTACCAGTACCTTAGCCTATTCACGGTTCATCTCTTTTTTTACAGGTGGCCGGATTTGCAGACGACCCCCGACCGCGGAGGTGCTCAAAATTGGTTCCAACAAACGTTGTTGAGCTTTAAAGATATTCAAGATAATAATTATCACGTTGAAACCACTGAAGAGAATGGAGCTAAATTCCTTTGCATCACTTCGTATGAATATGGCTAGAAGCGTATTCTATAAAAGATGAAGCGTCTTTCAAATGGATTATACATTACAACCATACGCTCCATTGAGGCCTACTATATGGTCGGCCCTAACCTTGGGTTTGCACTAGAAGCTTCACTTTGGCATGATCGTTTGGGACACCTTGGACGAGGTATGATGCGCCGCCTCCTCAAATGTTCTCATGGGCATCCCCTTACTCGAAGTACGACCCTTGTTCATTACAATTTTCTATGCCAAGCATGCTCTTTGGGATAGTTAATTACTTGCCCATCTATGCACAAGATCCAAACGGATCCTCCACATTTTCTTCATCGAATTCAGAGGGATATATGTGGACCTATTCAACCACCTTGCGGATCATTTAGATACTTTATGGTATTGGTTAGTGCATTTTCTAAACTCCTAGCACAAATCATTAAGTTAAAGGATTATTTGATTAAGTCGATTCGATTGGATAATGCTGGAGAGTATACATCGAAGACATTCAATGACTATTGCATGTCAGTTGGGATTGAAGTTGAACATCATGTACCTCATGTTCACACCCAAAAAGGTCTAGCAGAAGCATTCATTAAGCGCCTTCAATTGATCGCTCGAACATTTGGTCATGCGCACCAAGCTTCGGGTTTGTGCTTGGGGCTATGCAATACTTCACGCAACCACGTTGGTCTGGCTAAGGCCCGTCTTGACCTAACCTTACTTTGCGCTCCAGTTGGTTATTGGATACGAGCCCAACATCTCGCATTTGTGAGTTTTTGGTTGTGCGGTCTATGTGCCAATTATGCCTCCCTTACGCACTAAAATGGGTCCTTGACGAAGATTGGGTATGTCAGTTATGATTCTCCTTCAATTATTCATTACTTAGAACCTTTGAAAGATGATCTCTTTACTGCTCGCTTTGCAAATTGTCACTTTAATGAGACAGTCTTCCCGTCGATAGGGAGAGATAAGAGTATAGTTGTTCATGAAGAATGCTGCAAATTGTTGTGGTCTAACCCCACTATGTCTCATTTAGATCTCGGCACTGCTCAGTCTAAAATTGAAGTGCGACACATTCTAGATTTATAAAGCGTTGCTCAAAGCATGTCAGATTATTTTACTGATCTAGGGAAAGTAACGAGATCACATATACCAGCTGCAAATGGGCCTGCAAGGATAAACGTACCTAATGTACGTCTTAACATCACCCTGAATGATGAAATGCGTCCGAAGGACGTGCCGCCGCACCTATTGAGTGGCCCGGTACATTAGTGGCTAGTCAATCTTCTACTCCTACCCTGAAACGTGGCAGACTTATTGGTTCAAAGGATTCACAGCCACAGAAGAGGAAACTCAAGGCACTAACTAGTGACCCTAGTTCAAATTTTATCATCGCCAAATCATTCATTACAACGCATGAAGTTATTCTAGATTACGGTAGTGTCATTGAAGAGACCAATCCGCCTCTCGAGAATCGTGAGATTTCGGTATATTATGCTAGCTTGGATGTACTTTGGAATAGGAATGAGATGATAGTCGATGATGCATTCTCGTATGCAGTAGCTACTGATATCATGCTAAGCGATGACATTGAATCGCTTTCTGTTGATGAATGTAAACGTGGAACTGATTGGTCAAACTGGAAACAAGCAATCCAAGTCGAACTTGATTCTTTTGCGAAACGAAAAGGGGTTGGGCCTGTAGTTCTTACACCTAAATATGTGAAGCCCGTTGGCTACAAGTGGATTTTTGTAGGGAAGCGTAATGAGAAGAATAAATAGTGCGATATAAGGCATGCCTTGTGGCGCAAGGCTTCTCTCAACACCCTGGGATTGACTACGAGGAGACTTATTCTCCCATAATGGATGTCATAACGTTCCGTTATCTTATCAGTTTGGTAGTTTCCAAAAAACTGAATATGCAGCTTAGGGACATGGTTACTAATATCTCTATGGGGATATTGATATGAAAATCTACATGAAAGTTCTCAAAGAACTTACATTGATTGGATCAAATAGTCCTAGACCACGAAACACTTTCTTGACTAGATTGAAAGAAAGGCCTTGACCAAAAAAAGAAACATGAGAACGAAAGGAGAAGAGAAATTCTTGGTAATTCTCTAGGCGATCACTCTACGGATTGAAGAAATCTGGATGGATGCAGTATAATCGTCTACGTGAGTATTTGATGACATGAATCTCATTGGGACTCTCGAAGAGCTTGAGAAAACTGCCTTGCACCTGAAGTTGGAATTTGAGATGAAAGATCTAGGTAAAACTCGATACTGCCTAGGCCTGGAGCTCGAGCATTGTTCAAATGCTATTCTGGTCCACCAATCGATGGTTCACCAATCAAATTACACCCAGAAGGTGTTGCGTTACTTTAATAAGCCAAACTTTCAAGTACCCCTATGGTCGTTTGTATGCTAAATGCAAAACGAGACTCTTTCTGTCCTAAAGACGATGAGGAAGAGGTTTTTGAGCTTGAAGTTCTATATCTGAGTGCAATTGGCGCTTTATTGTACTTAGCTTAGTGCACTAGACCGGATATCTCATTCACTGTTAATCTTCTTGCAAGATATAGCAACGTACCTACACGCAGACACTAGAATGGTGTTAAAGACATCCTTCATTACCTTATGGGTACTTTGGATTTGAGTTTATTCAATCCTGCGCATTTCAGAATAGATCACACCCATTTGGTCTTGGGAATGATGATTTCCTTGTTGGTTATGTTGATGCGGGTTATTTATCTGACTCGCACAAGGCACGTTTTCAAACGGGTTATGTCTTTACCGTTGGAGACACCGCAATATCTTAGAGGTCAACCAAACAAACCTTAGTTGTGACTTCTTCAAATCATGCTGAGATTCTTTCCCTCCACGAAGCTGCTCGTGAGTGTTTTTGGTTGAGAGTCGTTGTTGAGCATATTCGAAATACTAGCGGACTTTCTTTTGTCGTTGACGTCCCTACAACAATCGTTAAAGATAACACTGCTTGTATCGACCAGATCAAGAGAATGCATCAATGGAGACAACATCAAGCATATTGTGTCAAAGTTCTTCTTCTCCCATCAATAGCAAGAGCATTAGAATATTAAAGTCAAGCAAATATGTTCCCAACACAACCTTGCCGACCTCTTCACCAAGTCACTGCCGAAGTCTACTTTTCAGAAGCTTGTTCAAGGAACTGGTATGCGTAAATTGTCTTATTTGCCACGCTTTTAGTTCTTTTAGGAAGTTTTGTCAGGAGTATCTTGAAGTATACTCACTTGACCTTAATGTACTATTTTCCCTATGGTCAAAATCATTTTTTCCATTGGGTTTTTGTTATCTGACGAGGTTTTGGATGAGGCACCTTTTCTAGGTTGGTCATACCCTTGTGTGCATACTATTGACGTCCCACAAATGTTTAGTTTTGACTTTGCACTAACTCACTTTTCTGCTTAGACTATGGGTTTTGTCCTACTCTGGATTTTATCATAACCAGGTTTTATGAGATTTACTTTCATGTGCGTTTCCTTAAGAAAGACTAAAGTGTTATTTATTGTGCCTACGAGACGACTTCATCAACTATACCTACTTTATCCATGAAGGCCTGATGCGACATCTACTTGAGTATTTACACACTCAAGGAGTGTGGTAAATATTCTAGATATTATGTGATTGCATAAATCCTTGATAGATATGGTTTAGGATTCCTATGTACTCTAGTGATTATATCCTATTAGATATGTATTTACTTTGAGAGCAAGTTTCTCTCTCCTTGTGGTAAAGGCACTGGCATGAAGGAAAATATATCCCAATTTTCCTAAGCCATATTCTCTCTCTTTTTCTCTGTTACCACCAGCCTCCCCTCTCCCTTTTCTTTTCCTTCAACAAATAGGTCACAACAATATCGAGATTTTTTATTTTTATTTTTGGATAAAATTTCACTACGTGAGGGATCCCGAGTCTCTACATTTAGCATCAGTGAATTTACACGCATTTAGGAAGATGTGAACCATTTGGTTAATCCAATGAGTTTAATTAATACATGTCAGCTTTGTTGTATTAGGGTTTAGCACTCGTTATAGTTATCAATGTAACAATGTTTTCAGTCTTCTTTTGTTATGAGTTCGTCAGTTTCTATTCAGACCCTCCCTTGAATCCAAAAGTTTTTCAGATCTTCTCAATTTCATAGCCAATATCCCAATCCGTCTTTCAATTATCTTCTCACTTATTCAAATCTCATTCTCTGGGGCAATCTCTTCTTATCTACGCATATTTTCATTATTTCCAGCCACAATATAATGTCTTTCAGTATATATGTTCTTATCAAATGAAGTTTTTCTTCTGATAAGAAGAGAAATTAAGAAGAATATGGAGTTGGAAATTAAGAAGTTTTTCTTCTTATCAAATGAAGTTTTTTTTTTTTGGAATAATTATAAACCAAACAGAAATTAAGAAGAATATGGAGTTGGAAAGCATTTTTGGGTTTATATTGCTTCCTATTCCTATATTTTTGGGGAAAAAAAAGGGAGAGATGAAACAAACTGGGTTAAGTTTCATACATGCATAATTGGATCTGATATAAACGAAGATTTAGAACTGAAGATATTATCAAAATTATTATTTTGGAACAGACAAAGGAAAGCTGCAGCAGAGAAGGGGAAAAGGTGAGGGAAGGGAGATGAGTAAGGCCCAGTTTGGGGTTGCTGTGCTTTTTAAAAAAGCTGCTTCTGCTGTGCTGAAAGAAAAAGCAGCTGTGAAAAAAAGCGGGTAAGTGTTTGGTAAACTGTAATTGTAAAAGTGCTTATAGGAAAAAAAAACTGTTTCAGAGTGTTTGGTAAACTTGTATATAAAACTGCTGTGACTGTGTAAAATGACTAAAAAAGGCATATTGTTGTATGTATTATTAATTTAATTGTTTGCCAAAAATATTGGTCAATTCATTACATATACTTTTTTTTTCTTATATTGTTCGTCTTATTTACGTATCCCAAATTTTAAAGAATCATTATGAAAAAATTTCTTTATAATATTAAAATAATATACACTCATATAAGGTAGTTACAATATTATCAACTATATAATACATGCATCAAACATATTAAAATATCTACAAATTGTTCAATATAAAAATAGTCTAATTAGGTGCATTCATTAAACTTGCGGCTATGTTATTTCTTAATGCTTCTATCTCTTGTGATCCTTGGTCATGGTGATTTTGGCCTTCTTCTTCATCATCATAAAAATTGCCCATCTTTTCTTCCAAACTCCAAATGTACGCTCAATTACGCTCCTAAGAGAAGAATGATATATACATAATATTAAAACATGCACTACTAAACATTTTGTAACTTAATCAATAATCAAAGGTATGCAACCATAATGAAAAGTTAAAGGCTAGTGTAATAAAAGGTGAAGATTAAAGTGTGACGCAGATATACAACAGGATGATGACAAAATGCAATAAGGAAATGTACTTTGGCAAACATCATGAAAGGTATAGGTATTTATAATCCATAAGTCTCTTTACTATTAATTTAAATCAACTAAAATTGGTTGAGTATAATTTCACGATCTTTACTGTAACAGATTGCTTTTCTGTCTAATATCCTATCCTTGTGTTATATTAAAAAGAGTTGGTATCTTTCTCCACATCTATATATTACATTAGAATAAATGAAAATATTAGTATCGACAGTATCAGTCGAAAAATGCTTCAATTACCAATGGTAGGATGTAACTGTATAACTATGTCATAAGTCTTAAAAATACAACGTAAAGTAATTTACTAAGACACAAACCATGCTCTAGCGTAAAGGCTACAGTTGCAATGCTTAGGACACATCAACAAATGGTATGTTTCCGGCCCATAGGTAAATTTTCATTCAACCACATAAAGCACGATATGTCTGATTGAATACTGAAACGGAGGAGGTATTGACATTGCTGATGCATTTCAGGCAACAAGCTTTAACTGGTAAACTAACTAATAACATTTAGATTTACTCAACAATAGAGATTACTTTAGGCAACAAAGGGCATAAGGAATCAACAAATAAAAGTTCACTTTAATATTATATTCAACACAAAAAAGCTTAAATTTGATACAAAAGGCATTTGCATGCATATATGTACTTATATTTATCGTCTCTTATAAGGATGGAAATCACTGAATCCAAAGTGATGCAAGAGCACCGAATGCAATTGTAATTAACCAAGGAAATCACAGAATACAAAGTGATGCAAGAGCACGGTTCATGAAACTCTCATCCGAGGCGACCCGAGTTCTTTCAAACTCAATATCAAACCAATGAAAACAGTTGTGTGGAAATCTACTGAGCTTCTGAAACACAACATATATCACATATCCCAACAAAATCAATATAGACAGCAAACAATCTCAAAACTCAACTTCATGTCACAGACTAAGTTCAACTCCGGCAATAACTACGGGAGAAATTCTAAAGCACACCTTACTCGATCTAATACACCCATCTTGGTGGTGCAAACTTACATGGGTTTCAAAGCTTGTTTTGTGTACTTTAAAACCATATAAGATTTAAAGAAAACATAGCTACAAATTGAAAGTTATGCCAAATAGAAAATGGAGTCTCAAAACAGAGAGGCACATCATATAGAATGTGATGCTTCACCAATTAAAATAGAGAGGCACCGGGACTTGTAATACAAAGAAATCGCACAATTAAACAAAGAACGACTTATAGGTGGAACAAAACTCTAGTGGTTCCAGTCTGATCCTAGAGGCGATCTTGGCTGCCGATGCCAAGAAAAGAAAAGAACCAGCTTGGAATACAGAGATATAAGTACCGTTCTGGCCTTAGGTACGCAAGCTTAAGGTGAGTTGGGAGGCTGCTGTATGAAAGTCTCAAGGTGAAGAACTGCATTAGGATTACTATTAAAACTTTACATCCACTAAAACAGAACCCTTTGTTAGAACAGAAAACAGAGCGGAGTTAGGAGTGAACCCACAACTTCCATTATGAGTTGTTCATTAGATGTTAAAAATGGCAGTCACCGACAAGCAAGCTGCTCACTCATTGGTGAATTTGTAAAGTCGAAGTACAAGGGTGTTTTATGCCAATGCAAACCAAAAAATATCATTGAGGATGTGCGGAAAGATCTTGGAGTGAATATAAGTTATTCGACAGTTAGAAGGGCTTTGGAATGTGCATTGAAAGATATTGGGGTATCACCACAACAACTTTCTTCTAAACGGGAGGTCATGAGAAAGGTGCAAGAAGGAAAGAATTCCATCTCAACCAAAAAAAAAGTCTCATGGAGAAGAGCATTCTACACGGAAGTGTGGAAAATGTGGCTCAACTGGTCATTACCGTAAAACCTGCAAGAGCTCCATTACTCTTCATCTCAATTCCGAAAGTGAGTTTGCTACCTAAAACTAGGACATGGATAGGCCTTCTAAACTGTAGTAGTTTATTCTGTAGAGACAATGCATTATCATCTTTTCTACTATTGTAAACTTTTCATGTTTTCATCGACACTTTTCATCAGACTACATAATGAAAATTTTTGTAACTTAATCCATATTCAGGATATATTTCCTCTTTACCTTATAATTTAAACAACCAATTAGTTTAAGCCATCCTTCAATTAACTTACTGACAGTCATATAGAAGCAAGCTAATAAAGATTCGTCCTTTTCAGTTATTTGGCTTGATTGGAAAACTTCTATCAGTTAGCTTTATGAGTTTCCATAGTAGACCCACTGATTATTTACTTATCTATAACAAAATTCAATCAAATTAAACCAATCAGACAAACAATCAAGTGATTGAGGGAACTAAAAATTCATGATCTAATACATCTGAAAATTCAAAAATCACAACCAGATCAATGCCAAACCGAACTCATCGTCAAGACTACGAGCAACCCAATAGCACAATAACAAAGCAAACACAAGATCAACAATCCCAAATCACAGTAAAAGTAAAGTATAGCAGTAAATAAAACATTTTGATCAAAACCCAGAAAGCGAAAGGATCCGAACCTTTGAGGGGATTGAAAATCTGAGGAAATCTGAGGAGCTTTCCTGGAAATCTGAGGAAATCTCGAAATGATCCTAACGAGAGAAAGGGGATTGAAAATCTGAGGAGGGAGAACCCAGGCGGAGGTGAGGAGGAAGAACCCAGGCGGAGGTGAGGAGGAAGAACCCAGGCGGAGGGAGTAGAGCTTTCCTGGAGGCTGGGAATAATCTCCTTCAAGCTGTGAAATCGCTCGACATTAGAGCAAGTCCAGTGTTGCCCACCTCCCCCAGGCAATCACTATTCAATCCGCTCAATGAACAGTAATTGCCTTAATGAACAGTGTATTTCCCTGTCAATTGCTTTTTACATCTTCACCCCTACAATTAAATTGCCCTGGCAATTGACAATAAAATATTAGTATTTTTTATATTTATAAAATAATACATAATAATTTTATTTGTAATTTCGGATAAGATTTTTAATCGTTCTCGTTGCACCACGTGTCATTATCCGTAAAACCAATAACAATAAAATATTTGTATTTTTTTATTTATTTATAAATTAATTCAAAATAATTTTATTTGTTATATCGGATAAAATTTTTAATCGTTGTTGATGTATTTTTGTTTAAGTATTTTTGTTTAGTGTGTTGAAGTAATTTTTATTTGGTGTGTTGATGTAATTTTTATTTGGTGTGTTTAAGTATTTTTGTTTAGTGTGTTGATGTAATTTTTATTTGGTGTGTTGATGTATTTGTTATTTGGTGTTTTGAATAAAAATGTGTTGTCAATTATGGAATTGTGGTGTAAAGTAGATGATATTGCCAAGGTTTTTATACAAAAGTTAAAAAAAAAAATATGTACAAATTTTTAAAAAAAATTTGTACATATTTTTACAAATTTTTTACAATTTTTTAAAATTTTTTACAATTTTTTAAAATTTTTTAAAATTTTTTATTCACCTAATTAATCTCTGCCGTTGGATTTAAAAAAATTTGAATTTAAACGCTCCAGATTGTGCCACGTGTCACAACGTGGACTTTTCTGAATTTTAAAACAATTTTTTTTTAAATTTATAAAGGAATTAATATCAACCGTTGATCTGAGATCCAACGGTTGAGATTAAATCCTTTTTTTATTTTTTATTACCGTTGCAGATCCAACGGCTCAAATTAAAGAGCCGTTGAGATCGCACGGTCCAGGGGAAGCCACGTGGCTTCCCCCAACGGTTAGAATTATTGTGGCCGACAGGCGGGCCCCACCCCGCAGTCGGCTGTCGGGACGCGCCTCACGCGCGCGTGCGCACCTGACGCAAAATTTTTTAATCAGCGTGGCTGACGTCAGCCACCTCGGTGGCTTGGGCTGTCGATTTTTGACTGGGCTGGCCCCCGAGCTCCACACCCACCCAGGTGGATTTCCTTCTCCAGCCCATACAAACCCCCGCCCCCAGCAATTGCATCCACATCCCCCAAGCAATCCACCCCATTGGACTTGCTCTTAGGGTTCTCAGAGAAACATACGAGGGTAGTATCGCCATTATGAAATTTTCATTTAATGTTACTGTTCACCCGCCTTTTGTCCAAAAAAGCACTTTTTTGAGAAGCAAGGGTTTTATTGCTTCTGCTTATTGCTGTTTTGGACTGAATGATTGTGAAAAAAAATGCTTTTTTTTTTTTACCAAACACAATTTGGGCTCCAACTTTTTTAATAAACTGCTTTTAAAAAAATTTCAGCACTCCCAAACTAGGCTACGGTACAGCTGGCGAAATTTTAATCTTATAGCATTTTGCTGATATTAAAATTAAAGTCTATCAGATTAATCGAATGGCTCATATATATCTTTCTAAATGCGTGTAGACACTCAAAATTTCTACACGGGTGTATCCAAATAGACAATTCAATATCAATGTGCCAACTGCCAGCCCTAGTTATTTATATATACTCCTAGCTAGCAAAAAAGAAATAGCTTTCCTTTCACTTCCTTTTTTTTGCATTATTATATTAAATATATTATTATATAAAAAATATGGACAAACAAATTGATTTCGTAATTCAATAGAAGCCCAAAGAGCTGAGGTGAATAGGGTCCCATCCCAAACAACGAAAAAATATGTAAAAAGTAAGTCTAATTACTCCTATTTCATAAATTATATATCTATTAATATGTTTATAGGAAAGAATAAAAGTAAAAAATGATAAATAAAGTATATATTTTTTTTTGTCTCTCTGCCAAAAATTTGTGTTTCATCTTATATACCAATATTATATTATATATTTTAGATCGAACGAAATATTTACACTAAGGATTGGAGAAATAAATTAATTCTAAACTCGGTATTCATTAAATTCGAATCTAAGATCTCTCACTACAAGTGAAGACAAATACCACTAAATCATATTACTAAATACTATTATATAATGAAATGAGAACTTTTGACAATTCCGATTTCTTATTCATTGTATCTCCAAAAAACTATAAATTTTTTTTTTAAAATTCCCTAGTGGAATTGTCTACTTCATAATGGGGGGACATGGAAAGTGAAAACAATTATTAAAGAGGATTCATCCACACATTTTATTTCACAATTTTCACGTTTCTCATGTTGCACCAAACAAAAAGTTCCTTCATTTTCTGGTAGGGCCAAACAAACAAACCAAAGGGTGCATTTTTGGTCACCACTCTAAATTAGTAGTAATGCTCACCACCCTACTTATTATCATTCGATAAGTTTAAATTTTAAGATTTGTGTCTATCCACTACACAGATCTAGAAATTCAAACTCATTCAACGGTGATAAATAGGATGGTGAGCATCACCATTACTTGAGGGTGGTGAGCAAAAATATTCCCAAACCAAAAGATGTCAAATGCATCAATTTTTCTTCACTAGTCCGGACTACTCAGTAGTACGAGAATTAAATTGTTACAACCCATCCTGAATTTTTAGTAATTTTATTTTTCGAAGGTGTGAAATGACCAAAATACCCCTAGAGGGGTAAGTGTTTGACTTTGGTTGACATGTTTGCTTATGACACATATGACCTATGCCTTAGTATTTTCTTGTGTGGTGCTCGTCAATAGATCGCGTGGGCGCAAGCAAAACGGAATTTGGAGTTGTAACGAAGATTCTATGAAACTTTAAAGTTCAAGAACATTCTCATAATTTCACGAGAATTGTATTTTTCTGATTGGGTCTTGGGTCCACTGGGACCCACCCTTTCTTCTCCCCATCTTCTTTGCTATCTCTCACTCACTTCTCTCACTCTCTCTCATCCCTTTCCATCTCCTCCCACGACCAAACACAAACACCACGGCGTGCCAACTCATACCGTCCAACCACCGCCACGAACCCATTCCCGACCTCTGTTTCATAAAAATAGAACCCGAGATTGTGATTTGAAAAGCTCCGACTATGAGTGACTTTCCCGACTAGTTTCCTGCCGTTTCTGGCAAAGGTAAGCTTCACCACAACCACCATTTGATTGGTTTCGTTGAGAAGTATCATTTTCATGTATTGCATGCGTTGATTGGTGAAGAAATATTGTGTATCGAAAGGGAGGAAGCTCTCCCTAGTTTCCTCCGAGAAATCGAAGAACGGCGAGGTGATTCCTGCCAAACGGAAGGGAATTACAGAGTGTACATAAATAAATAAAATCCTTAAATCCCTAGTCTAACACAAACTCAGCTCGTCTAGCCCTCTGTCTTGCCAAATAACTCATTTGAAAAATAAAAGGGTAAGGGGTGAGCAACAACCACTGTCGCCTAGTAAGTAGAATATGTAGTATGCCAGTCAAGCATGTTGTTTTACACACTTTAGAAAATAGGATACTTATATAAAATCATATATCACATGATTCCATATCACATCATCCCTTTACATGTTAATTATATATTTCATCAAATGTAACTCACCACGTGACCCCTATTGGCCTTTTTGCCCTAATGTCCCCGTGTACAGTTTACATTTATCCCTCAGAATAATGCAATACTAAAGTTCTCATACTCCATGAACAATCTCAAGTAATTCCACACATCATGTATATATATACACATCGAAAGCGATTACACGAAATCAAATATACTTGACTTGAAATAGAAAGATATTTATAAAAAGAACAAAACCCACAATAGCTCATGGTTTTCATATTGAAGTTTTTGAAACACATTACATAAACCACTCACCTCAATAAACGAAAACCTCGACAAGACAGCCTATTTACCGATCCCACATATCAAATCCTAGATCTTTCTCTTTCTCTTTTTCTTTTTCTTTCTCCCTCTCCCTCTCCCTCTCCCTCTCCCTCTCCCTCTCCTTCTCCTTCACTCTACGGTTTCTCTTTCTCTTTTTCTTTCTCCCTCTCCCTCTCCCTCTCCTCTACTCTACCGTCATACTGAGCGTGCATTGCATGCTGCCTCCAGTACTAAACACAGGGATGTTTGCTCCTACTTACAGAAGATTGGAGTCGGCTACAACTTAATGCCCAAGTAAACTTAACAACCAATTAATAAATATATTAATATAATACATACATGCAGATAAATATAAAGTGCATGACTAAGCCTTTGAAGGAAGTGGTGGCAACAAAATGTGAGAATATTGACAACTGCATGCAACGTGTTTAAGTCAAGGTGTAGGTGTCTAGATAATATAGCATGAACTGATATCTACAACTTATCACAATATTATGAAGACTTAGTGAGCAAGAAAAGCAAATGACATGTCATGCAATTAAACACGACAAGGTATATTCGTAAGACATATATGTAATACTAATGCCAACTGCTTTTAAAAATTATAACTAATATGGCAAATAAACAATATAAGTATATATATATATATATATATATATATAGGTTCTAAAATACAGGCCTTTTCAGGCAGCTACGACCGCACAGTGTTTACTGTGAGTGGGCTCTTGCTTTCTAAACTTTATTATACTTATATGATTTTGAAATTGGTTTTATGACATGTTTTGATATCATGCTCGGTTTTTAGAAAGCTCAAATACTTTATGTGATTTTTATGTTTGCGGTTTATGAGCTTTGTGAACCATTCTTTAAAAATGTTTTACTATCGAGCTATATTTTTGGTTACGCATTACTTTATGCGATACCCTGCTTTGTGTTCACGAGATTTAAGATTTAGCCATGGCATGTTTTCATATGATTTATTCACTTATCATGTGTATACTTGCACGGTGTCTATAGTATTGTCCGGGGTCAGGACCAGCTTTACGTATATGTTCACATTGCACTGGCACGCTCATTTTGGATCCGTCTTAGGTGCCAACTTGTTATAGTTGTTTTTACATCTATAACTCATTGTGATGCGCTTAGCGCTAGCCGCATGTGTATGTAGTACTCGAGCGTAAATTAATACACTCAACCTGTTCATGTCAGAATATCTCTGCATGAGCTCGTGTGTCTGCATTATTTAATAAGCATACCTGTACAACCTGTCCCTAATTTTTCCATGTAAATTTTCGCGCATAGTTGTGAAATTACCAAAATACCCCTAGAGGTAAGTGTTGACTTTGTCGTCATGACAAGTATCAATTATTCTTTTAGAGTATTCTTGTAGTACTCGTCAATATGAATGCGTGGGTGCAAGCGGAGCTTAATTTGGAGCTAAAATGAATATTTCACGTCAGTATTTTCTATTAGGGTTTAACCTGAGTGGGGTTTTGGCCCACTCACTTCTTCTCAGCCTTCACTCTTTTCTCCTCAACCGTCACTCTTTTCTCTCTCCCCGACTTCTGTTCTCCCTCCTCGGCAAAAATATACACAAACTCCAAAATCCCACAAATTTGGGAATCTTGAATTTTCGTCGAACCACAACCCACAAACACAGCCATTGTGATCGCCTCGTTCCCCTAAACACAACCCTAGCCTCAAAATTGTCAAAATCTAACCAAAACAGCTAAACCGAGACCCGCGACAAGACAAAATTTTTCCTACGAGCTTCCCTTCAATTTCGACCTAAGTAAGGTTCGAGACTAGTACCATTAGCTTTATCTCATTAAGTATGTTCAAAATGATATAAAATACGTGATGTTTGGTGCCGTTTTGAAACATAACAGAGAGGGTGGTTTCCTGAGCTTTTCTGGCCAATTACAGGTTATTTCCAGCCACTTTTTCAACCCCAAATTGGTATGAATGCATTCCTCTCTTTAATACCTTCATTTTGATATAAAAATCATGAAATTTGGTTGAGTTTTGACCTAGTTTCGAAGCTCTGAAAAATCGGGAATTTTCTGGCCAATTTTTCCAGAATTAGCAAGCCAGATGGCGGCTCCGGCGACCAACGAGAGGAAGAGGGCGGAAGCATATTCCGTTAGTTCCAAGGTATATTCCGTTATCTGACTAACAATGTCAACAGAATATTCTCTAAAGCCATTAGAATATTTCGTTAAAGTTAATGGCACACAGTTAACTTTAACGGCGCTTGTAACCAGCACAATGACGGCGCGTGGCAAGCTGCTACCGGAGCATGGCAGAGTGTACGGCGGCGGACACAATTTCGGACAACGGGAATCATTTTTTTAGTCCTTTTATCCTATAAACAATAGTATTTTAAATTCTTTTAGTTAGGGGGGACTATTTTTATATTTGATAAAGGTTTTAATTTATTTCTTACTAATATTTAGGTCAACATTTGTCTAGACGCTTCGAGGAGCACGACACCCAGAAGGATTACACTCCCAAGTATATGTGAGTGGACATTGTTTTATTAAATGGTTTTATACTAGTATATATATGAATATATACATATATATATAAACGGTTTTAAATTGTTGATTTGATCATGCCTATACATATTTTATATTTGAAATACGAATTTCTTACTTGGGCATGATCATGCATTTTACACCAACAAATGTATATGTTTTCACACACTTGGTATACTTTCACTATATTTTAGTACCGTCTCACGGCCCTAAGACAAGTCTCACATGTATGGGTCACATGCATTGTACTCCACGGGTATTGTCCGGTAAATACCTTAGTGCAAGTTTGTCTTTACATTTGTGTTTATTATTGGGGGAGGTCCCTCAACATAAGGACTTGGGTGTGACGCGCTGATCGCACAAGAGCTTACATGTGTGTGGTACTAGGAGTACAAAGTGGTTATAATGTAAAGAGCTTGTACAGGGTTGAAGAGAGGTCCCTCAGCATGTACATAGGTGATTGCTTATATACCTTGTGATATTTTATTGTATTTATATATCGTGATATCTTGGAAAAATAGTTTATATCGTGATAAGTTGGATTTTTGTGATTTACTTTGAAATCATCTCGTATGAGGAAATATTCTGAATTTATGTTTCTACCCGTTGAGTTTTACATGACAGCTATATATGTAGTATGGTTTTATATATATACTGATTTCCAAACAAGGGGTTACTATATTCGAAAAGAGAAAAGTGTATTAGAAAAACTTTCTTTTCGTTCACTCACACTTTCCTGTTTTTACGCCCCCTTCAAGACCTAGTAGAGGTGCATCCAATGACGTTGAGGCATAGCGTGGCAACTTTGGTTCCCTCCCAATAATGTAGGGAGTTTATCTTTCATCCAGTTTCTTTAATAATATCCATCCCTGTTATGGATAGAAATTTTAGGAGCTTGACTCTTATATTTATTATGTTGCCTTACATTAGTTACGCTCTAAACCTCATGCATGCTTATATTAAATTCTGCAAATTTTTTGGCAGTTCATTTATCAGATACATTAGAAGTTTCTTATATTTTAGGTGTTGTCATGCATAAAATGGCTACATCACTTCCAAGTGTCGGCCAGCATATTCCAAACTCGGTGTCTACGTGGATATAGAGGGCGAGGTGTGTCAATGCCATACCTGTTTATTTGGTGATTTTGTGATTTACCTACTTTTCCCTAATGCCATGGTACATTATACTTGTTATGGATTTTACGTGAGATACTTTGGTTTTTGCGATTTCCACATGTTGGATTCTTCAAAATGATTTTTATACTAAGGTTTTATGTTATTTACCCGTCTTGGGAAATAAATGATTTTCCACTATTGTCATGGTTTTCATACTTACTATGTAGTATGATTTTGGTTATTACGATTTTTTATAGCGAGGGGTTATTACTTTAGGAAAAGTAAAGATTTTAAAAAACTATTATTTTTGCGCATTCAAACTTTTCTGTTTTGCGCCACTCCAAGTTTTAATAGGCTTTGGAACTCTTCATGTCAAGGCGTGGTGGCATAGTTATCCCTCTTCAGAGTTGGGACTTTTTCTTAGTAATTTTGTAATTAACATCTTTGGATGTATTGCTGTATTAAACTTCCGCTGTTAGTAACTAGATGCTTTGATTAGCATTTCATGTATTTACTAAAGGTTCATCACTCTCACTGCACACTCTACTCTTATTTTAATTTCAATATTCTTTTTATTCTTACAAATGACAGTTCACTTGCATGTTATTACTTTTGTCACCCTCCAGGTGTCGGGCAGCATGTCTCGATCTCGGTGTCCACTGGATAATCCGGGTCGGAGTGTGTCATGAACGGTTAAGATTAAATTGAGAAAATATATATTATTTTTGCTTATTTTCTAATCAAATTGATATAAAACCGGACTACCTAATAGTCCAAATTATTGAAGGCTTACCCGAAATGCATTTCAATTCCAAAACATGATCCCCAATTCTCACCTTTTAACTTTGCTTTAAACCCTACAAAGACGCGGTAAAAGATAGACCATAGAGCAAGCAAAAGTGCAGCACGTGGTTCATGAGGTAGCAACACAATCCCATTAACAAAAGGAAAGCAGTTACATGTGTCTCTATATTCTTTTGTTTATATATAACATTATATATATATATATATATATATCTTCTGTGTGGACAGAAGACTTGTGTCAGTTGTATGGTGCTTTTAATATCTTTTATATCTGAACCTTATAAACTTCACAGCCCTCTTCAGTTTTCTTCTTCTTCTTCTTCTTCTCCTCTCTAATTCCCCCCACAAACGATGGTTTCCAAGTTCAAGAGGCCCTGCAACTTGATTGAGCCAGCTTTCCATAAGCTGGGCATCAGTGACAAAACCAGCCATGGGAGCTCAGTGGCTGTTGGGTTGGGAATCCTTGTACAGATCTCACAAAGAAACAAGTCAAATATTATTGAGAAATCTGCATTAAGACTGAGCCAATCCACAACCTGCAGCTCCCTTGAGAAATTCTCTTGCTTTCTTAAAACATGTCACTTATGCAACAAGGGATTAAGCCTTGATAAAGAGGTCTACATGTACAGGTAAAATTAATTTATAAAAATTATTTATTCAACTAAAAGCTAGAAATAAATAGGGTGTCCCGAAATCATTTCTCTATGATTATATTCTTCTAAGAAAAAAGAAAAAACCTCTCCATCTTAAGCTGGTAATTTCATATTTCATTCTGAAAAGTTTTCTGTCGTCATGCATATTTTGTAACATAAAAATATTTTTACCACCATAATTATAATTTTGAGAAGTTTATATTATGATTCTGATATATATATTAGTTATTGATATTGTTTGCAAATTTTGAATGCAGAGGTGATCTAGGTTTTTGCAGCGTAGAGTGCAGGAACAGGCAGATTGTTATTGATGACATGAAGGAATTAGAGGCTTCTACCAAGCAAATGCTAGCATCTTATAGGCGTGGCCTATATCGTTGCAGCACTACTAAGAGTAGTAATACTAACACTAGTAGGCGTGGCTCTCGCAACACTAATGTCTTCGAAGATGTACATCTACAACAAGAGAAAACCACACATCACAGAAAGATATTTGCACTTTAGCCTCAGATATATATAGTTTAATTTCTCTTAATTTTGATCTTTTTATTCTCTTGTTAATTAACACTGCAAAGCAGCAAATCAGGAGAAAAATTAATGGAATGAGTGGTTAATTGGATTGTTTGTAGTTAGCATCTTAATTTTGTTATAGAACAAAATAGAGATTAATTTTGTAACAAAAAAAAGAAGAAGGAAGATAAAGATGAATTATTATTAATGTTAAGGGCAGTTTCTTGATTTGTATCCCTTTCTATTTTTAGATAAATATCACTTCACTTTCTTGCCTTGTCGCTTTCTTTTCTTCTTGTCTGTTATGATAAATGGAAAACTCTTATTGGAGGCAGCAGCAGTAATAACAACAATAACTTTGGCGCCCTAAGATATTTTACATACCATAATTATTTTTTTCAATTAACCCGAAGAAAAGATATTTTGATATCAACGTTTTGGTATATGGGCAGCTTTGTCCAGTACTGACCAAACCTATCTATATATTACTTGAAGTTGAAGAAGATAATGTTCTGTTTTCTTAGAATATCTGTATGTGGTAAGATTTTGGGGGTGAGCAATTGTTATTTTGGAGTGACTATTTATGTATTTGTTTGTAAATGTTACAGGGGAAATCATCATTCATCCTCTGTTTGCATAAGTGACGTCATGTCTGTGTGCTAATCCTTATTAAAACTTGCCTAGGATCGATATGCGATGTGCTTTTGGACTTTGTCTTATTTCACTATTATATCCAATTTATCGTTGCAGCAATTTTCTACTATTGATTGTGAAAATTACAAGATCGAATATGGTTAAGCTTTGTGATCTCAAAGACGTATGTGTTGGTCAGATCGAAGAACCAATGCAAAAGTTCTTATTTATTTTCGGTAATCAAAGAACCAACGAGAGTTGCAAGATCCTACAAATTAATGACATGACTAATATTGAACTACAGACTTTAATTAAGTGCCGAATGAAAGTTTATCGAATATGATGATACGTACACTCATAATGCTAATGGAATTAATTTGTATCTATAATAAGAGTTGCTAAAAAAATGCAGGACTGCCATGAAAGTACTGAAGTTTTTTATGAAGGCAAAGGTGATCAAAATCTGTGTGAGGTACATACTTGGGCCCGAAACGATGAAAACTTCAACTTCACCTTTTTGCATTAGTTTAATCGGGTATATATATGTTAGGTAAAAGTATTTTAGTCAACCAAAAGATTTCAACTAAAGAACGTCACGACCTCTAGAATTAAGTCCTCGTGTTTAACGTGGGTTTTGAAAATGCGAGTTTTAATCATAGATTAAAAGAAAAATTATTGAAAATGGCTTTAAAACTTTGAATCTTAACCAAAAACACTTTAATTTGAGAGCAAATTTGGATTAAATACTAAGTGGAATAATGATTTTAAGGAAAAATACCAACTTTAAGGAAAAGTACCAAAGCCCACCAATTTCTTTGGATTAAGCCATACTTTATGGGCCAAGATATTTATAAGGATTGTACATTTACATGTTTGCCCCAATTACACAATACCCAAACCCACTTAGCTCATTCGCCGGAAAGGTCGCCGGAAAATTTTCGATGCCGGCAACATCTCGCGGGAAATTGTCGTCGCCGGCCACTGCCGCAGGACTTCACCACCACCACAAGTGGGGCCCTCACATGGAAAATTAGGAATAAAAAGTGAAAATAATGCCTCCATGGAGACTTGAACCCTCAAACCTCATGCATGAAGTAAATACAACTTGCCAACTCAACTAGACCAAATTGTTTTATGTATTCTTATGTTATAAAATATTTATATCATTCTAATAAGAATATCAATTTTTTTTTTTAAGAAAAAACTTTTGGTGAGGTATTTAATAATTTATTTCAACATACAATTTAAATGAAACCAATTTACTAACTCAATTATCATAAATTTTTCTCCTTCTCAATCATATTTG